>CM021723.1:415310-460343 GCA_011074415.1 Stictonetta naevosa | reverse complement strand
CCCATCCCCATCCCCATCCCCATCCCATCCCGTCCTGTCCTATCCCACCCCATCCCCTCGGGTGCCCTGCAGCGTACACATACCACACGGAGATGCGCTCAGAGCCCCCCCATTCCCACCCGGTGCCCCCACCCCGGTGCACCCACGGGCTGGTCCCCTCTCAGGGCTGACGGAGGACGAGGACATCCAGCTGATGCTGCGGGGCTCGCTGCTGCGCAAGATCAAGTCGCGGCGGGTGAAGGAGCGGCTGTACCGCCTGCAGGACGACGGCATGACCGTCTGGTTCGAGCGGCGCTTCAGGCGCGCCCCCTCCAAGCAGATCTGTAGGTGCTGGCACTGGGGGACCGTCCCCAGGGGCTGGGGACCCCAGGCTGGGTCCTGCTGGCTTCGAATTGCGGGGAGAGGCGGGGAGGGGGGCAGAGCCCCAGTCCATGTGGGGTGTGGGTGGGAGCCGGGACCTGGACCCCAACTCAGCCATGCCCCCCCCTCCTTGAGTTTGCTGTGCCCCCTTGCCATGGACCAGTGCCTCCCAGTGCCTCCCAGTACATCCCACTCCACCCAGTGCATCCCAGTGCCTTCCAGTGCACTCAGTGCATTCTGGTGTGTCCCAGTGCACCCAGTGTATCCCATTGCCTCGCAGTGTACCCATTGCCTCCCAGGGCATCCCGTTACATCCCAGTGCATCCCAGTGCCTCCCGGTGCACCCAGTGTATCCCAGTGCATCCCATTGTGACCCAGTGCACCCCACGTATCCCATTGCCTCTCAGTGCATCCCATCACATCCCAGTGCACCTGGTTTCTTCCACTGCCCCCAGTGCCTCCCAGTGCCCCCGGCTGAGCCCCCAGCGCCCACTCCCTTTGCTCTCCCCCTCGGGACTGGCACAGGGACCTGGCTCCATCCCGGCCAGACTCTGTCCCCACTCCCCGGCCTCACCCAGCTCTCTCCATGCTCACTGGGACATCTGCCCAGTGCTGGCACCGCTGCGAGACGGCGCCGTCCCCCCGCTGGCGTCACCGCCCCCATCCCCGCAGGGGACAGTGGCCTGGACCCGCTGGGCTCTGTCTCGCCTGGGATCAGTGGCTTTAGCACTGCCACAGCGTCACCCGTGCCGAGAGCGCCCGGTCCCTGCCCGTGGCACCCTGGGGAGCAGAGGGGACACCCAGCGCCGCCATGGGGACACCGGGGGTGGCCGCCAGCAGGGTGCTGGGGCACGGTGGGGGGGATCCCACGGCCGTGCCGAGCCATCGGCTCGGCTGGGGACCGGTGGCCGCCTCCGCACGGGGTGGGGACCGTCACCGCGCGTGTCCCCGCAGTCTCCGTGATGCACATCGAGGGCGTGCGCCAGGGCCACCAGTCAGAGGGGCTGCGCAAGTACGGCAGCTCCTTCCCCGAGCGGCACTGCTTCACCATCGTCTTCAAGGGCAAGCGCAAGAACCTCGACCTGGCGGCGCGGGGCGAGGAGGACGCCCAGCACTGGGTGCAGGGGCTCACCAAGCTGATGGCGCGGCTGCAGGCCATGAACCAGCGGGAGAAGCTCGACCAGTATCCTTTGTGGGACAGTGGGGCGCGGCGCGGGGACAGCCTGGGGACAGCCCGGGGCTGCGGCCGGGGCGCTTTCCTTAGCGCGGCGCAGCTGGATCCACGGCATCCTGCAGCGAGCCGACAAGAACAAGGACAACAAGATGTGCTTCCAGGAGGTGAAGAGCATGCTGCGGATGATCAACATCGACATGAACGACATCTACGCCTACAAGCTCTTCAAGGTACCCGCCCTGCGCCCCGTCACCCACTGTCACCTGGCTGAGGGCACGCTGGCTCCTTCCCTGCCCTCCCCTGCCAAACGCAGAGGACTGAAACTCATGGCACCCTGGGCGCTGCCAATGTCCGGGTCCTCTTGTGACGGGAGCTGCCCCCACACTGTCCCCACGTGGCTCCATTGATCCCCAGGGGGTGACACCTCCCCAGGTGGCTCTCTGGGGACAGCAGCACCTCCCCAGGGCCCTTTACCCCTAGGGAAACTGAGGCATGGCGCTCTGCTCAGCTCCATCCTGAGCCTGGGGGGCAGAGGGACTGGAGGGGACACAGCGGGGTTGTGACCCGCGTACTCCAGGTGACAGAGGGCTGGGGGGGACACAGAGGGGACACCCCCATGCAGCCCCAAGCCCCCCAGCAGGTAGCCGAGTCCCCCCAAACTCATCACACAGACTCCCAGCCTGGGTGGGTCCGGCCGAGGGGACTGTCCCCGAGGCCAAGGGGACGGTCCCCAAGGCCGGGCTGCGGTCCCATCAGGAGTGCGACCGCTCGGGCGACGAGCGGCTGGAGGGCCGGGAGCTGGAGGAGTTCTGCCGGAGGCTGCTGCGGCGGCCGGAGCTGGAGGAGCTCTTCGGGCACTACTCGGGCGAGGACTGCGTGCTGTCGGCCGAGGAGCTGCGCGAGTTCCTGCGTGACCAGGGCGAGGAGGCCACCCTGCGCCAGGCCCGCTCCATCATCCACACCCATGAGCTCAACGAGAAGGGTAGGGACGGGGATGTCCCATGATGAGGATGGCGAGCTCGGCTGATGGCTTGGCTGTGGAGCAAAGGGGGTGGCAGCTCAAGGGTGCCCTGGGGACATGGTGGTGTCCCCCAGGTGGGCACGGGACTCTCCAGGGCTGGGGGGAATGGCTGTGTCCCTCTGGTTGTTCCCTGGTGGTGGCACTGGGTGGCAGTGCGCCAACACAGCGGACGTAAGGGTGGAGGTGGACACCAAAGGGACCTCCACATCCTTAGGGTGCTGTAGTGCTGGTCCCACGGAGAATGTGGCACAGCCTGGGGACGGGGGACAGCAGGGCAGGGACAATTGCCTCCATGTCACCAGCAGGACGTGAGACATCTGAGTGGAGGTGGGACACCAGGGAGACCTCCACGTCCCCTGGGTTTATGATGCCATGTGGTCACGGTGCTATCAGGACAGGGGACATCCGGGTGGAGATGGGACCTCCATTTCCCATGGGAGCTGTGATGCCAGCCCCAGGGTGGATGTGGCACTGCCAGGGGTATTGGGCAGCAATGGGACCAAGGGGACATTAGTGTCCTCTGAGTACTGCAATACGAGGCCTGGGGGTGCTTTCAAAATGGGGGACATTAGGGTGGGGACAGGGAACCTCCAAATCTTGTGGGTGCCACCACGCCAGGTCGAGGGTGGTCGAGGCAGAGGTGGATGGAGGACATCAGGGTAGACATGGCCCACCCAAAGGGACTTGCATGTTCCCTGGGTGCCACAGCACCAGGCCTGGGGTGAACATGGCATTGCCAGGAGACAGGGGACACGCATGTGGGGACAATCCAAGTGGTGCCACCCTGCCGGCTGCATGCCAGCCACCCCTCCTCCACGTCCCTCAGCCAGGCAGCAGGACCTGATGATGCTGGATGGCTTCATGATGTACCTGCTCTCGGCCGCCGGTGACATCCTCAACCAGGAGCACACCAAGGTGCACCAGGACATGAGCCAGCCCCTGTGCCACTACTTCATCTCCTCCTCCCACAACACCTACCTGACCCACAACCAGATCGGCGGCACCAGCAGCACCGAAGCCTACGTCAGGTGGGTGCTGCGAGGTGCCTGTGGGCACGGCGGGGTGCCCCGGGTGGCGCGGGGACTCACCCGGCGGCGGCACGGTGGCAGGGCGCTGATGACGGGCTGCCGCTGCGTGGAGCTGGACTGCTGGGAAGGTGCTGATGGGGAGCCCGTCATCTACCACGGCCACACGCTCACCTCCAAAATCCTCTTCCGCGATGTCATCGAGAGCATCCGCGATTACGCCTTCAAGGTGAGGCCGGCGCTGGCAGCCCCGGGGTGGGTGCTGGGTGCCGGGTGCTCAGTGCTGCCTGTCCCCGTTCCCGTCCCCGTCCCCAGCAATCGCCCTACCCGGTCATCCTCTCGCTGGAGAACCACTGTGGGCTGGAGCAGCAGGCCACCATGGCCCGGCACATGAAGGCCATCCTCGGGGACATGCTGCTGACGCAGCTGCTGGACGGGCAGGACCCCGACAACCTCCCATCCCCGGAGGTGAGGCCACCCTGCCTGCCGCGGCATCCCCGTGTCCCCAGCCCGCCCTGAGCTTGGCCCTTCCTCCTGCAGCAGCTGAAGGGGAAGGTCCTGGTGAAGGGCAAGAAGCTGCCAGAGCCATGGGGTGAGCCCCGGGGTGTCACTGCCACCCCCGACCCCGAGGAAGAGGAGAAGAAAGAAGAGGAGGAGGAGGAGGAGGAGGAAGTGGAGGAAGAAGAGGAGGAGGAGAGGCTGCGGGAGAGAAGCAGCCAGCGGGTAAGGGGCTCTCCTGGGGCTGTGGTGCCAGGGGACCGCGGTGTCCCGGCGGTGCCAGAGCGGGGCAGGCGAGCAGTGCAGCATCCCCCAGCACAGCCTCGCTCTCTCCTCTTCCAGTCGCTGCAGGAGATCCAACCGCTGCAGGTGGGTCGGGTGGTGGAGGCGGGTGGGGGCCATGGGGGGCGAGCAGCTGTCACTGCCCTGCTTTGGGAACCCTCGGTGGTGCCTCTCTTGCCCTTTGGGGTCTGGTGCGCCATTTCTGGGATGTTCTTGGGAACACCATGGCCTTGGGTCTCCATCACTTTGGGGCCTCCATCACCTCAGTCTCCATTGCTTTGGGGAGGGTTCTCCATCACCTTGGTTTTCCATCACCTCGTGGTCTCCACCACCCTGAGGTCTGCATCACCTCAAGTTCCCCATTGCCTTGGGCTGTCCATGACCTCAGGTTCTCCATCTCCTTGGGGTCTCTGACACCTTGTCTTGTCCATCGCTTTGGGGTCTCCATCACCTTGGAGGTCTCCATTGCCTCAGGTTCTCCATCACTTTGGTAGCCTCCATAGCCTTGTGGGTCTCAGCGCCAGCGGTATGGGGGCTCTGCGGACCCTCAGGTGGCTGCTGGTGGTCCTGATGCCGCGGTGGCTCCTGCAGGCCAAGGACGCTTCGCAGGTGGCCCCAGAGCTGTCGGCGGTGGTGGTGTACTGCCAGGCCGTGCCCTTCCCTGGCCTGGACCAGGCCCTGCAGCACCCCCGGCCCTGTGAGATGTCCTCCTTCAGCGAGAGGAAGGCCCGGAGGCTCATCAAGGAGGCGGGTGAGGGCAGCGGGGCAGGGATGGGGATGGGGACAGGGACAGGGATGGGGATAGAGCCACGCCAGGACACAGGTCAGGGCTGGAGCAGGTGGGGATGCTCTGGGCCCTGTCACTGTCTGTGGGCTGGGGACACGCCGGCCACAGCCAGCTCAGGACTGGTGGGGCTGGGGGCCCTGGTTTGAAGGTCAGGGCTTGGGATGTGGCATCTGGGGGAGTATCTGGGGCCAGAGCATGGGCTTTGGGGCCCAGGTCTGGGCTTTGGGCTCAGGCTCAGGGCCTGGGGTCTACAGCCAAGGTCCAGGGTCGGGATCCATGTTCAAGGTCTGAGGTTGGGGTCTGGTTTTGGGGTCCAGGCCAAGACTTGAGGTCTGGGCCCAGCTGGCTGGGCAGGGTCTGCGAGCATCCCCTGGCACAGGGGTGTGGGCAGGATGTGTGGCACCCATGGGTGCTGCAGCCCCTGCCCTGCTCAGCTGGTGCCCCCCAGGCCCGGCGTTCGTGCGCTACAACGCCCGGCAGCTCAGCCGCATCTACCCGCTGGGGCTGAAGATGAATTCCTCCAACTACAACCCCCAGGAGATGTGGAACGCTGGCTGCCAGCTGGGTGAGCCCCAGCCCCGTGGGCACCCCCAAACCGGCACCCCCGGGCCCTGCACCCACCGTGATGCCCCTGTCCCCGTCCTTGTCCCTGTCCCTGCAGTGGCCCTCAACTTCCAGACACCGGGCTACGAGATGGACCTGAACGCCGGGCGCTTCCTGGGCAATGGGTGCTGTGGCTACGTGCTGAAGCCCCCCTTCCTGCGCAGCCCCCACGTCGAGGCCCCCCGCAGCCTCGTGCTGCACATCAGGGTGAGGGTCCCCCCCTCCTGCCAGCGTGGGTGCCACCTGCATCCCCGCTGCGTGACACCAACGCCAACCCCACGCCCAGCCAGGTGCCACCTGCTCCCCTTATGGGTGACACCAACCCCATGCTTGGCCAGCTGCCACCCACCTCTCTTCTGGGGACACTGGTCCCGTCCTTGCATCTCTCTGAGAACCACCCACGTCCCTGCCCCTGGGTGACACTGCCCCCATCCCAATGCCCGTCCAGGTGCTGCCCATCTCCTGGGGACACCGACCCTGTCCCCACTCCCAGCCATGTGCCACCCTTGTCCCTTCCCGAGGCCACCGTCCCCGCCGTGCCGCCAGCCCCCTGCACCCTCTGGCCCGCAGGTCATCACGGCCCAGCAGCTGCCCAAGCTGAACCAGGAGAAGCGCAGCTCCATCGTGGACCCCTTCGTGCGGGTGGAGATCCACGGCGTGCCGGCCGACTGCAGCAAGCAGCAAACCAGCTACAGGAGCAACAATGGTGAGTGCTGCCGGGCCCCGGGACACCCAGTCCCCGAGGGTGGGGGGTCCTCTGGGCACCCCAGGTTGAGCTGGTACCCAGGGCATCCCAGTCCTCCCAGTGCTGCTTCCTCCTCCTGTCCAGTATACCCCAGTCTGGTCCCGGTGCCACTCCCATTTCCATCAGCACTGCCTTGCTGGTCTCCCTTGTCACCCCCATCTCCCCCAGTACAGCTCAGCCTGCTCCCAGTATGGCCCCCCTTCCTGCCAGTATACCCCAGCCCATCCCCATTGTCACCGACATTCCCCCAGTATACCCCAGCCTGCTCCCAGTGTCACCATCATTCCCCCAGTATACCCCAGCCTGCTCCCATTGTGATCCCATTCCACACAGCACATTTTAGCCTGGTCCCAGTATGATCCCTAATTCCTTCCAGTATACCCCAGCCTGGTCCCAGTGTCACCCTCATTCCCTCCATTATACCCCAGCCTTCTCCCACTGTGACCCCATTCCCACCAGTACATCCCAGCCTGGTCCGAGTATGAACCCCTTTCTTTCCAGTATGCCCCAGTATGAATGCCATTCCTTCCAGTATGTCCCAACATACAAACCCCAGTGCCACCCCCATTCTCCCACGCCCCCCACACCCCACCTTGGGGTGGCACTTGAGCCACCAAAGACCCAAACCCAGTTGGGGCGAGCGCGGCAGCAGCGTGACGAGCCAGTCCTGTGCCCGGGGTGGCCGGTGGCTGCGGTGGCCGCGGTGGCCGTGCCCACCCTGACACGGTGCCGCAGGCTTCAACCCGCGCTGGGAGGAGACGCTGACCTTCCAGCTGCAGGCGCCCGAGCTGGCGCTGGTGCGCTTCGTGGTGGAGGACCACGACAGCACCTCCTGCAACGACTTCGTGGGGCAGTTCACCCTGCCCCTGGCCAGCATGCGGGAAGGTGGGTGGGCGCCCGCGCCCTGCTGCCAGGGTCTGGGGGGAACGGCCCCGCGCCCCCCGCTCAGCCCGGCTCTGTCCCCAGGGTATCGCCACATCCACCTGCTCTCCAAGGACGGGGCGTCCCTGTCCCCCGCCACGCTCTTCGTGCACGTTAAATGTAAGCGCCTGTGAGGTCCCCGTGGCTGTGGCCGGGGGGACGCCGCATCCCCGGCCCGTGCCGCACGTGGGGTCGACGCGCTCCTGCATGGGGCTGGGCACCCGCCCGCGCCGTGGATGCCCCACTCCCTGCACGGGGCGCAGGGACGGGCTGGGGACACCGCTCGCTCGTGTGGGGGACAGGGTGCCGGCTGGCCAGGGTGACAGCAGGGCGGGTTGGGGTCCCTGTGGGATTAGGGGACCCTGTCTGTGTCCCACGGTGCCACCCCGCTCTTCCCCTCTTTGGCTGTGACCACATGGGGACAGGGATGCTGTGACAGCCAGGACAGGGTGGCCAGGCCACCACCAGCCCAGCACAGCTCTGGGGGCACGATGAGTGACAGCACCCCCCTGCAAACATCACCAGCCCCAGCCACGCTTGATCCTGCCCTCCTTGGGCTGCGGGGGTGGTGCCTGCCACCACAAGGTCCCCAAGGGCCCCCCAAGGGGACCCTGCCACTGCCACCAATGCCGTGGTACCGAACCTCCACTTGGCTCAGCGCCGAACGCAGGGCTGGCCACGTTTGGACCTGTGCTCGAGTACTGGCGATGGTCAAAGCTCTATGCCCGGCTGCCAAGCGAGTCGAATAAAGGTTTATTTTAACAGAGCCTGCCCGGCGTCCTTGTCACCTGCTGGCATCTGCAAGGGTAGCTTTGGTGGCCATGAGGTGCAGGAGGAGATGGTGGGAGCCCCCTTTCCTGACGTCCTCCCCCACACTGGGAGCTGGTCGGAGCCAGGTTATGTTCACCCCATGGTCCCACAGCCCCAAAAAGCCCCATGGCTCCTGGCTCCGCTGCCCTCATGGTTGGTGTCCCCCTGTCACCACCGCGGGGTGGCCCCCAGCTCCGTGGGGAGCAGGACGGGACTCAGAGGTGCTTGCATAGGCAACAGGACCCTGGGCACCGGGCTGCAGCTGCGCTGGCAGCAGGGACGTGGTGGCTCCTGGTCCACCTCCGAAGCCAAAGCGGCCCAGGCTGGGGTGGACAAACAGACGCCCACAGGGCAGGGACGTGCCATGGGGCACAACAGCCACAGCGCGCGGGGGGACAAGGACACTGGGAGTGCATAGGTGGGCGTTGGCTTTGCATGCAGCTTTGGAAACCTTTGGCGTGGAGATCTGGAGCATCTCGGAGCGATGGCAACAGGTGGGCTCATAGTACCGGGGAGCAGAGACAAACCACAGGGCCGCACCACCGTGCTGTGGCGACAGCGCAGCCACCGCCGGCCACCAGCAGCGTGGGGACGGGCAGCCCGCCCTGCTCCTTCCCCACTCCGAGTCCCAGCATTTCCTGGGAGACGCACCGCCGGGCTTCGCAGCAGGGCTGGGGTTTGCGGCAAGCTTCTCAGGCATTGGTTTTCAAAGATGTCTTCTGGGACAGAGGGTTTCCGTGGAAGAAAACATTCCCTTCACCTCTGAGGCTCCCGCAGCACATGGTGGTGAGCCTGGTGGAAGAGGCACTGGGGTGGTTGGAGAGGCTGACCCCCCAGGGAAGGCTGATGGCACGTCACAGGGCAATCCGTGGCGTGTGCGATGCATTTCAGCGATTCAGAAAACCAGTGTGGACAGCTCAGCAGCCAGGCGGGGCACCTCGAGGTGCAGCAGGGGAGATGCAGCAGGCACCGTGCGGCCCTGGTGCCACCTGGGGTGGCAGAGGGGGAGCACCCCGGAGTTCGAGCAGAGCTGGGTGCACAGGACATGCTCCGACAGTGGCAAGGATCCGGGTCCCCCAGGTCTTTGGGAGTTGCTGCTTCTGAGTTCAGCGCTTGCGCCGTTGAGCAGGGAGGTTTTGAGTCTCCAAGGCTGGGGAGGAGAAGGGACAAGGCATTGCTTGCACAAATAGCCCTTAAAAACAAATATCGAGGTGCTCCCAGGACTGCAGGGAGGGACGGCACCATCCTCCCTGTCCATGCACTTGTGGCAGAGCTGGGCCGGCAAGGACCGAGTTTAACAGAGGGAGCGGATGGAAATGGCCGAGCACGGGGACAGAGCTGCAGGAGAGCGCTTCAGCCCTGCCACGGCACCGCACCACTCCCGGCCCGGTGCTCCACCGTGTCGGTGCTGAAGCAGTGGGTGCGCTTCAGGAGGAACCACCTCGCTCATCTGCTGGGGCGGGATGCGCACAGCTCTGCGCAAGGAAAAGCCCGGCACGCCAAGCATCTACCTCCATCAACCCGGCTTCTCGTCGAGAAAAGTCATGGTCCAGCAACCAGGTGGTGGTGACCTTCGGCAGATGAATGCGCTCATGTCAGTTTGGAACAGGAAAGATTTAAAATATATATAATATATACTTTTATTATTCACCCGTTAACTCCATTATATGCCAATCATGAGCTAGTTTCAGCAGTTACATTCCCTTGATCACGTCTTTACGAGGATGCAATTAAATCAAAACAAAGGAGACCACTGCCGGCACTGGGGGAGCCGTGGCCGGCGCCGTGTGATACAGTCGTTAAAATCAGCCGGTGTCTGCGTGGCTGGCTCGCTTCCACCGCTCCGCACGCGGCTCCGGTTTTGGCAGAAGCAGCGAGGGCAGCCCCTCTGCTGGGCCAGGCTCCTCCACGGCGCTGCACTCTCCTCGTCGGGTTCGCTTACTGCAACACCAGTCCGACCTGGGGAGCCAACGGAGGAGATGCAGGTCAGGAAGCGCCCGAGCACGAGTGGCTTCAGCCCCAGACCCAGCTCCGGACGGATGCAGCTCCCTCGCCACGCCTGCTGGGAGGGCTCTGCTCCGTTCACTACCGGCGCTAGGATATTTGGCTCTAGGATGTATCACGCCTGCGTGACAAGCCCGGATGGTTTGCGAGAGCAAGGACAGCACAGAGCTGTACAAAGCGCAGAGCTCCAGGGCTCCAGCAGCTGGGGCGATTTGGTTTGCTAGTCAAGGTTATCTCTAAGCTAATAACAATAGATATGGGAGAAGCTGCTTCCTGACAGGTCCCTCTGCAGGCAGCTGGCACTCTGAGCGCTCCCTGGCCGCCGCAGGATGGACGTGCTGGTGGCTGTCCCAGGGATGTGCCTGCAGTGCAGGAACAGGCTCAGCCCCAGGCTCCAAGCCCATCAGCGCTCTTGGAGAGGGGAGGAGTTGCTTAAGCCTCCCAGCAGCCTCCTAGAGCTCTTCAGAAGGCTCAGTGACAGAGTAAAGCTGCTTTGAAGAGCGTGGATTTGTAACCTGCGGGTGCTGCGTGACTCAGAACTGCTGGGACAGCAACCCAGACACCTCAGCTGGAGAAGGCCACAGAAATACTTAACTCCACGCATTAGTCAGCCTGTCGGACCTCACACCTCTGGCTACCTGTCTGCAGGGCTCTCCTGCGTTCTGGATGGCATAGACAGAAACTGGCTTCACCAGCTCTGCAAACGGAATCAGAGCCCAGAGAGTGCCAGCAGTATCCATCAGCTGTCGCGATGCAGCACGGACACGAGTGCTGCACAGTGGGGCAGCTGCTGGCTCTCAAGCACCGGCCTCTCCACGGCTGTGAACGGGACGGATGCTGAACCACAACGCCTTCAGGGTGGGGATGCTGCCTGAAATGGCCCAGGGCAGGCATGAACTCGGGGTGTCTACAGGCATGGCTACAAGCACCTGCAAGAGCAGTGGGGTGGGGAGCAGGCTGCTGGCCCTGGGGGCACTGCGACACCCATGCTGTGGGTGACCACGCTTGCAGAGCTGCCCATCATCATCGTGGGGTCCTGCACAACGCGACCCGACGGCTCTCAGGAGCGCCTGATCTCTCCAGGGGGCTCTTGTTCATCGTGTCCGTCTGTGCTGTGCCAAGACAGAGTGACACACAGGCTCCAGGGCTGCGCGAGGACACCCAGCCCTGGCTGGGAGGACATCACCTAGCCGTGAGCCCTGTGCTCACGGGGCGCAGCAACCACCTGCAGGCTGTGGACAAGTGACGGCTGCAACCACTGGTGTTACATCTGTTAACATGCAGCCCTTTGCCCCTTCACAGCCGTAATAACCCGTCTCCTCTCTGTACCTTGCCTTCTTGCACAGAGGTCACCAGTGCAGACGTGTGTGGGGTTAAGGACCCTGAACCACTCTGCTGCTGCACCAGTGCTCACATAAAATGGGCCTGGGGAGATGGGTGCTCTTCCCCAGGGCCACCCCCGGTGCAGACACGCTGGGGATGGTGGAGAGGAGCACGTGGTGTCACGGGATTCAAGTTACTGAGTGCAGCTTTGCACCGGACAGCAGCTGGCCTGGGAGCAGGCATGTGTGAGGGCAAACCCTTGTGCTCGCATGGCGAGGACGTGGCAGCCCGTGGGCAGGACCCAAGGATCCCTGCAAAGCGAAGAGGCAGCGCCCAGCACGGGCAGCCCGTTCATCTCCCTGGGGGCTCCCTGGGGACGAGACCCTGTCCCGCACGCTGGCTGGACCCCACAAGGCACTCACCTTCTCTGGTGCCATGCTGGGACACTTCCAATTGTACAGGTAATACTGCAGGTTCCCGTCCCCGATCCCAAACTTCAGCTTCTCCAGGAAGGTTTTGTTTTCCATGAGATCCAGTGCATTGAAAACGTCGAATCCTTTCTGCAGAGGCAAGACAAGGCCATCAGCCCCGCCTGCTTACACGCTGGGCAGCATTCCTCCTCCCTGCTGCCTGCCCCCTCTCTGGCCCAGCTCCGCACCCCCAGAAGCAGGGAATGAGGGTGCTGGGGATGAACGTGGCGCTGTGTGCCAAGTTATATCTGTATATATTGCCATAGAGCTGCAGATACTGTACGTATGTGTAGATACATGGCAATATTGTTTGCTGTAAGAACCGAGTGGGCACCCTGAGCTCAGCTCAGTGCCAGCTGTGTGCCCTAACCTGGCAGGCTCAGGCTATTTGGGTTGCAGACCCTGCAGGATTTGGCTTTGCACAGCCCTGGGGGGACGTACAAGCCCTACCCCACTGCCAGCCCTCCCCACAAACCCAGGAGCAGCCAGGCGAGAGGAGGTGCTCGTGGGGAGCTGCCCGGTGCCCCGCAGCCCCGTTCCCAACCTGCCCGGCCCCGCCACGCTGCTCCGCCAGCGCTCACCGACTTGGCGAGGATGAGAGCATCGCTCATGAGGTCAATGAGAGGCGTCTTGGTGTGAACGTTGTAGAAGGAGTAAGCAGCTTTCAGACTCTTGTGAGTTGGGTGGTTCATGATGGTGGAGGGCAGCGTGTAGAAGCTCAGGAAGTCTGTCACCTCCCCTTGGGCACTCTAAAAACCAAAATTGACACCTCTGTGACACCACAGCACGTCAGAGACACATTAAAGCCTGCTTAGAGCCTCCGAAGGGCTTTGCCAGTGTCATTGTGCGCATGCCAGCGCCACCGAGAGCTCCCTGTGAGCAGGCTCAGGGCAGCCCAGGATGGAAAGGCACCACCCTGCAGCAGCTCCCACCTCCCACTCTCCTCCCAAGGGAACAGCCCAGGAAACCCCCCCGGTCTTGTTCCTGCTCCCTCACCTCTACCACAAAGGTGTCGATGATGTTCTCCTGAGGTAAGAACCAGTGCTCCACCTCCTCTCGGCTCATGATGGGTGTCAGGTGGAAATGCTTCAGGTACTCGGTCAACAGCTTGTGCACTGCAGAGATATCTTTGTGCTCCATTGGCCGCAAGCCGGGAGTCTTAGGAGTCTACAAGAAGCGGGACAAATCATTTGCACTGCTTGTAAGGTGGCTTTCCCCTCCCCAGGACTCTCAGCTGCCTCAGACAAGCAGCACGGAGATGCTCTGCGCTGAGATCAGCCCACCTGCAGTCCCACAGCCCCTGCCGAGCCCTCTCCCTCCACGCACTTATGACACAAGATCTCTGCTTCCCTCCAGGTCTCTGCTCCCGAGCACAGAGGGGACGGGCTGGGAGAGGTGCCCCGGGCATGGCAGGGTGCTGCACGGAGCTGGCGTTATTTCCCGTTTGACTCAATTCCTGCTCTAGGGGTGGGATTGCTCAGCAAAGCCCAAACGAGGCAGCACGGGCTGCTTCTGGGTCTGGGTTTCTGCACAAAAAGTAGCCACAAAACAGCAGCTGCTGCCTTTGCTGACACGGGAGGCAGCAGACAGGAGCCATGTGCTGCCCAGCACTAAACCAGCGTTCTCCAAATGAGGCGAGCAGCTCTGACCGACAGAAGGAAGCAAACAAGGTCAGGGAAGGTGGTGGCAATTTTAATGCTTTGTTTTTCTTTTCTCCCATATCCAGCTGGGGAACTTCCCCAGCAGGACAACTGCAGTGACAGAACTGATCAGTTTGACTGAAGAATGAGGGACTAACCCAATTCAAGGTCACTCCGAGCCTGTGTTTGGACAGATGAAGGCTGTCATATCTGCATTCTTGTTTTACTAGGACTACAGGATCTGATTCACCATGAAATAAAAGATCACAGGGTCCTCAAGTTGCAAGAATTTGCCCTTAAAATGCAGGTACCCAGGCAAGATAAATAGAAAATAAATAAAGCCCAATGGCTCGACAAAGCCATTTACTACATGAAAGAAACCCCAGTTCTCCAGGAAGAGGGCTGAACCTCAGCTGAGGTGGTTGTGTGCCTGATTCAGAGCCTCATCCCTTGCTCAGCAAGGAGAAACTCACGAGCTCTGCCTCCGCAGCTCACAGCCCTGCTGGCACCCACCTCGGGCAACCGGTAAAGCTTCATGGTACGTTGCATAGTCATGTTCCTGCTCAGGTGGGAGAATTTGACCTCGATGAGTTTCCGAGGATTCAGGGAGCGGTGCCAGTACCTGCAGAAACACACTCGCTGTGGGAGACTTGTTCTTGGACAGCGGCAGGCTGCAAGAGCACAAGGTTCTCGTAGCTGCCATCAGAGGGCAAGCGAGAACGTTGCGACAGCTCACCAAGGGGCTCTCGCAGGCCAGCAGCTCCTGCAGAGCAAAACAAGGGCAGCCTGAAGAGCATGTGCTACAGACTGCTGCCTTGTGATAAATGAGCAGCTTAAGCAAAGCTGCTGGACTTAATCCCTGAAGGACACCACGGGGAGGAGAAACCTGGGCTGGAGTTGATCTGTCCTGCCCTGGGGAATCCCACACCTGTAAGCGCAGCCGTCCCGGCGCTCTGCAACATGCCACGGAGGGATCCCAGCACGGGAAGGTCTGCAGAGGTTTTCACTAGCCCTAAATCTTTTCGGAGAACTGGAGACACTCACCTGCAAGTCCCCACAGGCTTTGGCAGCACCACTCCCGCAGTGTAAACAGCCTGAAATATTCCCTCCAGATGAACCCGCCGCGTGATCTCACGGATCAGAACTGGAGCCACTCGTTTTGAGCGCAACTTTTTGTGGACGCACAGGAAGTTTATCTCCACCATCTTCTTCTCTCTTGGGAAAGAAACAACGCATAGCATGAAACCCAACTGTCCTGACCTGGGAGGATCAGTCCAATGCCCAGGGCAATTGACTTCCAGCCTCTTCGAGGCACAGAGGACTCAAAGCCCCAGGGAAGGCCAAGGGGCAAGGTCTGGCTTTGGAGAACTCTCCTTTAAGCTATTACCCAAGATTTTCCCAGGAAATACAGTCTCCATCCAGCCGTGGAGGATTTCTGTAAGCCAGAGCTCTAAGCTGACCTCACTCGCTGGTGAGCCAATATCCCCCTTCGTGGCTCTCGGCTCCAAGACATCCTTGCACAGAACTTTGCTGCCCATCTTAAACATTCCCCACCTTCTCCTCCAAGCAGCAAAGCATCTCCATGGCTGAACAGCGTAGAGCCAGCTCAGTCAGACTTCCTGGGCACTCCTGGGAATGTCATCAAGGGCGGGGATGAGAAACTCAACTGAGCAGCACTTACGTGTCATAGATGTGAATTGTGGCTGGAATTGCGCTGATAAATCCAACCAGCTTCTTGCTGGAGACAACTCTGACACCACAGTGCCACTGGGGCAACCAGCCTGGGGGACGCAGGGCCCTGGAAAAGAGGCGGTGGTCACGTCCCACCCGATGGCCCCCGTGCACCTACTTCTGCTTCCCGCCTCCCTGTCCCGTCCTGGGATGCTCTGAGTCCTGCTCCAGGCCTCCGAGAGCCGTGGGTGTGCAGGCAGGAGGATGAGGGGTGACCACGGTGTCACAGGGCAGGACGGCTGGGATCCAGGGACATTCCTGCACTCTGCGGCCGAGGCCAGTTCTCACTGGCAACACGGGAGCAAATCTGTGTTCCTCGATTCATGAACGCCCTGAGGAAACAGCAGCTCAGCTGTAACAGGTCTCCAAGTGTTATTGCTGGCAGCATTACTTGGCAGTCACCTTCCTCCTACAGCTCTGGGTCACTGGGAAGCTCCTCAGCTACCAGGATTTTTGCAGCACACGAGGGATGAAAACAAAGAGGAAAAAACTAAAAACAGTTTTGGGCTCCTGTATCTCAAAGAAGCCAGAAGCAGGCAGGACTGGGTGAAATCCCTCTCGCAGGGTACCTGGGACGCAGCTCCCAGACAGATGTGTGTGGTGACAGATGGGAAAAGATTTTGGAAGGAGGTGAGAAGGGATGAGCAAAGGCAGCTGCATTGCTATCAGCAGGACCAAGCTTGCTAGCATCCAACACCCTCTGCTCCACGGTGGCAGTGCCACTCACCACAGCAGGAACTCGGGAGAGTAGTCGAAGCGGAACATGTTGTCGTCGTCTTCCACGTAGTTCTCGTTGAGAAGCGTGTACAGCTCTTTCAGCTAGAGCAGGAGAAATTGAGCAGGTCAAGCGAGCCAGTCACGCATCGCACCCCCCAGCTGCCCTGAAATGGGACCCAAACACGTTTTGTGCAGCTGCAGAAATGGAGTGCTCGTTCTTCCCCATGAAGAAACCAGGCAAACCTGGCCAACGTGGGATGAGAGCTAAGTGCACACGGGGGGGAAGTCAAACGCAGCCAGCTCTAAGGAGATGTTGAGCTGGAGAGCTGCTCGGAGCGGTGAAAGGCATGTTCCAGTCCCCAAGATCACCTCCAGCAGTCCAAGCACGGAACCGCTCACCATGCTCCAGAGACGCCCATCCAGCGAGCGTGTGAGGGCATCTTATCAATGTTTACAAATACCTGAAGTGGGGGGGACGGAGGGATTTGGCCAACCTCTTTTCAGTGGTTTGTGGGGACAGGACAAGGGGCAATGGCCACAAAATGGAGCACAGGAAGCTCTGCACCAATATGAGAAAGAACTTATGGTGAGGGTGACGGAGCACTGGGACAGGCTGCCCAGCGAGGTTGTGGAGTCTCCTTCTCTGGAGATATTCAAGGCCCATCTGGACGCCTACCTGGGCAGCCTGCTCTAGGGAACCTGCTTTGCCAGGGAGTTGGACCGATGATTTTTTGAGGTCCCTTCCAACCCCTCCAATTCTGTGATTCTGTGTGCCGAGCTGCCTCTACTCACCACGCCTCTATCCCCAAGGTCCAGGGCGTCCCAGGTGAAGCCCTGGGGCAAGGTGTATGGCTCCTGACGGATGTTGTCTTTGTCTGGTTCAACGGGACCGTGGGTGTTCACCACTTCTCCTGCGAGAGAGAGCAGGGACGCATGAAGACAGTCTCTGCTCTTTGAGGTCACGTCTCCATTACACTCAACTACCTAACAAGCCTTGCTTCTACAGCCTGGTGTCTCACCCTCGCTGCCGATATTTCACCCGTCCATTTTGGGACGTGCCACGTGTTCAACACAACGTGGGCAGAGAATCAAACCTGCTCTTTCAAGGGCAATGGCAGAGCAAAGCAGGCAGCAGAGAGGAAGCGACCAAACTGATCAGAGCTTCGAGGCCACAGCGACATCGGCCGTACCCACAAGCGACGCCGTGGTGCTCCTACCCGCCTGCCTTCTCGCCCTGCAGCAGAGGAGCTCTACGCAGAGCCGTAAACACTCTGTGCACGCGCTGAGGATCCCACAGGTTTGCTTTTCACAGACGGAGCCAGCCCAGCCTTTCTTAGCCGAGCAGAACTTCAGCCTTCAGCCAAGCAAAGCAACAAGAGCACAGCCTTCCCCATCTCCAAGCCCCAGCACCAGCCAGCAGTTTCCCATGATCTGCTCCACCTTCCCCGCAGCCTCGGACGGAGGCTCTCTCCCTGCCAGCTCTGGCCCCTGCCACCTGGCAAGCATCAGGGCTTCCTTCCCACTGCGCTTAAGGGAGAGCTGCCGCGAACAGGACAACTGTTGTTCAAAAACACTGACTCCTGAAGCGCTCGATTCAGCCAAGAGGTGTTGGTTAGAGCGCCAGCTTTTTCAGAGATGTCAACGCAGCTCTGCAAACAGCAGCATCACTTGAGTGCTGCCAAGAGAAGCACGCCCCACTGATTAGGAATTCCCTTAAAAAGGGATTTGAAAAGGTTTCCAGGCAATGGGGAGGCAAACAAAACCCAGAGCAAGAACTGCCCCCATCACAGCCGGAACAAGACAGGTTCCTGAAATGCTCACCCACGGCAGTGCCCTCTGTTCTGAAAAGGTGCTGAACGACTCTGAAATCTGGCCCCAAAATGCTGCAGCACTTTTGCTACCAGACCCTAAATAGCCTCATGCACGTAACGCTGCGTGCCAAAGTGCTCCTGACCAAGTGCCAAGAGACACAGTGTGACCGTCAGCCAGAGCACGGCCAGCAACGTGGTGCACTGTGGCTGTGTTGTGCCTCTTCTTTTCCACCTGTTTCAATAAACCAAATGTTTGAAATTTCCACCTACCAGGGTTTACCGAGGCAGAAATCATGTTTGCCACGTCAGGGTCCTCTGGTGAAAGGGGCAAACACAAGATCAGACTTTGCTGCCTCAGTAACCCCGTGCCCGGGGTATCTCACGATGGTTTTCCCAGCACGAGCACAAAGAGGGACCAAAGCTGAGTGTCACTTCCAGCAAACGGCCCTCTGAGAGCAAACAAAGCCTCAGACTGGTGCTGACAACACAAAAAGGGAATCGGTCGTGGTGTTTGCAGCAAGAGGGGCCGGACACAACCGTGTGAAGTTTGTACAGCTAATTGCAGCCACAATAAGCTTCGGGGAAATCTGGACACTGTGGGCTTGGACCCGTCCTCTAGTTCTCCGGAGCGCTGCATGGATTTTGCTGGGAGATGCAGGGGTGGAGACAGCAAGCAAAGCGATCCCAGGCGCCACAGGAGCGCTGCAGATTTGCTCCAATTAGCTCGGGAACGAGCTTTCCAGCAAGGCAGCTGTGCGGCAGCCCGCCCCTCTCTGTGCACCTCTCTTCCTTGCAGGTCTGCTCAGCTGCTAAGCGCTCCTGCCATGCCGAGAAACACCTCAAACACCTCGTTACCGACAGCAAATCACTCTGACACGCGCTGACAGACCCAAGAGCGGACGGGAGAAAGGGCTGGAGCAAGTACCAGAGGCGGGGGGTGCGGTCTGGCTGCTGGCAGGGGGAGGAGGGGACAGGAGGGGGGATTCCCCAGCCTGGGATGCGCCCCGCAGCTTGGAGGTGCTGGTGCTCGCCGTGTCTGTCCCCCTCCTCTCCCAGCCTGGGGCTTGGTAAGAGGAAGACTGGCAACACTTTGTGTGAAACTCAGCCACAAAGGGCCCGGAAGGTCAATTTTAAGGCTAAAGAATTTTAATTGAGAGATCCCAAATAGAGGAGGCACCAAACCAGACGTCTCAGGTGGCTGCTTGTCCTCCCGTCCCCCCAGCCGTGCGCGCAGCCCTCCTGCAGCAGGGTCTGCAGGTGGGGGATCAGTGCTGATGCTCTCGAAGCCCAGACACAGCAGTGAGGGGCCATCCACGGACTCGCTCGCTGGCCACAAACCCTCGCAGCTCCCATGAGGGCTTCTTCGGACAGCCTGGGGACCACAAGGCTGGACCACGGGGCACAGCAGGGCGAGGGGCTGCACGTACCTAGCTTGGGCACCGGCTGCGTGTCCCAGAACTGGTAGCTGCGCTTGCTGGCTTCCTCCATGGTTTTGGCAGGGCCCTGGCCTACAGAGAAGAGCTCGATGGCTTTTTGAATCTCCTGGATCCTCTCAGCAGGCAAAGAGTTGACCTGAGGGTAGAAAAGGGAGACGAAAGGACAAAATGAGTACGCTGAGCTAGCAGGTCTGTGATTCAGCTCCTCGCATGGGGAAACTGGGGCTGACCCTGCCTTGGTGCGCTGCCAGGAAGGGGAGATGAGAATCCCTTTGCAGCCTACGTCTTCTCATAACCCCCTACCAGATGGACAAACCCTTCTAGGAGCCACCTGAACACACCCTAACGTAGCTTCTAGGTGCCCCTGGGACAAAGGGGATAGAAGATTAACCGCCTTAAAACGTGTGACGCTTGAGGAAGGAAGGTGTTGCGAGCACACAGAGCTAACACAGCCTCACAGCCACGCAGACACCCTGGGTGAACCCACATGCGGCGTTTGGGCTTTCTGCGCCGTCTCTTCTCTCACTGCTTCAGCCCGTGACTTCCAGGTGAGTCACTGGGCACTGCGGGCCAGGACAGCACGCGGCGAGGCTGCGAGGCCCGGTGCGGATGAAGGATGTGCTCCTCTTCCTCCTCCCCACCCGGACCTTCAGCAGCTCTGTACTGAAGTCGCGACCCCAGCTCCTCGCTGATTCCCCGGGAACAAAGTTAGAAACCCTCAGAAAGCCCAAAGTAATGCTCTGCACAGGCAGACAGACAAAATATTAGAAATACTTGGCCCGATGGGGCTGACTTCCAGCGCTGGGGGTGCCGCCACAGCAGGGACAAACCGCGCACCCCCAAGCTCCCTCCTGAGGCACTGAGACCAGGGCACAGCCAAGAGGAGCAAGCCAGCCCCTGCTCTGCCCCCGCTGCTGTTCTTATGGTAATTAAGCAAAAATCAACAACATCAGCCTCGTCCAAGGAGGAGGAAAATGCGCTCGTTGTGCCGGCCGCGGGCAGGAGAGGAAGCTGGCAGGCGGCGGCCGGGCTCGGTGGCACAGAGCGGCGGTTCCCGGCCGTCCCCAGCTCGTCTGGGGAAGGAACAAGTCGGAGGCGCCGCTCTGACCCCTTCGCTGCGCCCGGCTTTGATAGCCACTGAAGGACTGCATTCACCCCGCGGCCCTCCCCAACCACCTCCTGCGGCGCTGGGAATTCCCATGCGCCAAGCCAGGCCGGGGAATTAAATCTTAGGTTTTTTGAACAGCCAAGTGGCTGAATACAACGGGCAGTGTCAGCTCTGGGAGGCTCCTTCCTCGCCCTAAGCCACGTGGGAGAGGTTTGGGATGCTCTCGGCCTCCGGGAAGGGGTCGGTCACCTTCACTGGCTGGTCCTGAGCCTGCTCAGGTTGGTCTCCTCCTTTCTCTTTCTTCCGTTTTGGTTTCTTTTTCTTCTTTTTGGCTCCACTGTCATTTGCTGGACTCAAGCCACTAGGGAACAAAAGAAACATCATTGCAGCCTTTTACGTTTATTTTTAAAGGACACTTTTATGGTCTCCAAAGCTCTATAAAGAAAATAAAAGCTCCCTGTTCTGAATCCAAGCAAGCCGCCAGGAGAGGAGGACCCCGTGCACGAGGGGTGCAGCCACATGCACCGTGCCCAGGATCCCTCGAGCCCAGCTCTTGCTCGACGAGCTCCCAAAATGGGACGAGCAGGAACACCTCCCAGCCCGCGGGTTTGCTCGGCTGCCCGGCTCCGTGCGGGTCCTGCAGCAGGTCCAGCCCCGGGATCAGGCACTGCGGCAGCTCCTGGCTGAGCCCCACGGAGGGACAGTGGCCAAGGAGGCTGCAGCAAACTTCACCCCACATGCAGGGACGATGAGCTACGGAGATGGGTGGGGGTTAAATTGGGAAATTATTTTATTGTTAGACTGGGGCTGGAAAAACGAGCCAGGGCAACAAATTCTCTTTGGGAGCAGAGGGTGGGAAGCGCTCAGGCCAGGGCATTGTGGCTCTCTCCAGGGATTTAGGGCAGTTCCCTGCCACGCAGCCAAAGCCCCAGGTGTGAGCCCCTGCACTGTGCAGGGTGCGGAGCCGGGCTCCCCATGCCCACAGCCAGGCCGGCAACAACCCGACGTCGTGTCAGGACGAAGCACGGGGAGGCGCCTGTCCCCAGCACGGCGTACGTGAGCAGGGATCCAGCTCGGGAACACGCCCTTCAGTTCATCCCCGCAAAGCCAGCAGCGGCTCTTCCACCGCTCTCCCCTGCCACCCTCTTAAGAAACCGCGGCATTGAGCAAGCGAGTAGCAACAAGCGGAGCTGAGGGGGAGGCGGGCGAGAGGGCAGGGAGGCGGCTCGGCAGCGCTCGGGACAGTCGCGGATTCCACCGAAGCCTTCGTGCCCCCGGCTGCACGGACGAGCTGCGGAGGGTTGGTTTCAGGTGGCTCCTGCCCGACGGCAGCGGGACGGTGCCAGCTACCTGCGGACGGCGTGCGGTGCCAGCGAGGACGGGAGGACGGGCAGCGCTGGTGCCCCCCTGCCAGGGGTCCCCAAACCAAGGCTGCAGCCTTGAGCAGGGCCACGGCCCGGGTGGGAATTCGCCGGTCGAAACGGCTGCAGAGGGACCGAGCTGAAGCACACGTCACCCGCAGAAGAGGGTGGCACAGACCAGGGCCACCCGGCCTCGGGGGCACCGGCACCCAGCGGGCTCCGCTGATCCACGTGCCCCGGATCTGCCCCATCTCCCCTGGCCTCACTGAGTTTGTCTGGCTAAGAAGCGACCGTCCCTTGTCTTTTCCATTTTCACAAAGGACATCAAACCCCTCGAGGGGAGCTGGAAAACCAACCCACACGGAAAATCCTCGCTGAGAGCCGCGGAGGCTTCCTGGACAGTCTCAGCCCGCTCACGTGCCCTGGGGTTCCTGCCTCCCCGCCAGCCTCCAGCAGGTCTCCGGGCCACCCTCCTGTCCCCCCCTGCCTGGGGACACCCTGCCTGCAGCCATGCACGTCGTGGGCTTCGGTTTGTGGCAAACCTGGAGGCATCAACGGTCGAGACCAAGCAGAAGAGCTACGTCTGGGACTCGATCCCCGTGCTCACCCAGCTTGGTGCAGGCAGCAGCAGGCAAGGAACTGGAATTTCTCCTCCCTTCCCTTGTCCTACGGTTGCAGGACCGCAGGCTGGCTGAGGCTGGCTCTGGGTCCCCGTGATCCAAGCCCTGCCCCAGCAGGGCCACCCAGAGCACGGTGCCCAGCACCTGGCCTCCTGGTGACAGGCTCCGGCAGCTTCCACGCCAGGAGAAACCCCACCGCTGATGCCCAGAGATCTCTCCATACGTGGACACATCCTCGGTAGGAGAACACCAGGCTGCTCCTTTAGCATCTCCCCCAGGTACAAAGCACCATCTCGTGGCACAGATCATCACAAGGGACGTACGGCGGCCTTCACCACGCTGTCCTGCCCTCGGGGAGCCTCAGTGTCCCTCGAAGCACACCTCAGCCAACCCGCTCCTCCTTCCTCTTCTCTCCCCAGCTCCTCGTGCAGGTCTCCAGGGACCCAACCCAGCACATTTCTCACTCTACAAATCAGAGGCTGCCTCTTCCTTGGAGCTCCAGCACGACCGCAGCGCTGACCCGGCCCGGCGGCGGATGGAGAACCTCCGGACACGTGGAAACCCCCTCGGCGCGGCTTCTCCCAGGGGCGCCTTAACGACTTCACCAAGCAGCAGATAGCGGTGGACAGGGTGGAGCAGAGACAGGAAAGAAGAAACACGCTGGGAGGTATGCTGGAGCAGCATCCACCTCTTTCTTTCAGAAAGGCCAGGAAAAGGAGAGAGCCAGGAGGGGGAATAAGGCTTAAAAAAAACCCTGGACGGAGCAGCAGGGGAGTTTTGAATCCAGGGGAAAGGGGAGCGAGAGCTGTGGTTTTGTGATGAAACAGCCAGAGCCGGGCGCAGAGCTGTGTGCTGACAGCGAGGCTGCTCGTGTTGAGTGCCGCAGCACCCGACGTGGTGTGGAGCCATCGCCCCGGCGAGGCAGCGACTTGTGGCTCGAGGACGTCTCTGCGCTACCGAGCAGCGACCGGGGCCGGGCTTTCTTCACACGACTGCAGACGGCATTTCCCTGGGAGACGATTCCTGCCCACTGGGAGCACGTGGATCCTCCGCGCCCGGGCTTTTCCACGTTCCCCTGAGGCTGCATCGCCCAGCGGGCCTGCGAGCGCGCGGAGCCATCGGTGGTCGCACAGGGCCGCTCGCTGCCTCGCTCGGCGAGCTCTTCGGCAAAGGCAGCTCGCTCGGCGCCCCATCCTCCGCAGGAGCGTTTCGAATGCTTGCTCCGGCAGCTGATGAGAAAAAATCGGCTCTTCTCTCTGCAGAGATGGGCGGTCGGGGGCTGTGCGCAGCGGTCCCCGCAGGGTACGCCTCACCTCTCCTCCCGGCGAGGGGAAGGGCTCTGACTTCACCCCGGGACGCAGAGGAACGTGGCCAGAACATGACGGCAAAAGTAATTACAGCAAAGCTGCCCTGACACGGCTATTGATTTTGGTGACAGACGCGTGACGGGTTTTTTAACTCCCCGCACAGATCCCGGCGGAGCGGGGAGGTGCTGGCGGAGGGGAAGGACGGCGCCGTCCCTGCACAGCGTCCCCTGGGGTGGCTGCACCCGGGTCCTGAGCTGGAGAGACGAACGAAACCGACCTCCATCCTCCCCCAAGCTGCAATGAATACACTCAGGGATTTCTTACCCATTTAGATACCCCAAGCAGCAAAAGGGGTGGTGCGAGCGCATCGCAGTGACAAGGGAGACGGATGTGTTTTCCCAGGGGAGCGGTGCTGCCGCGCTGATCCCTCCCGTCGGGATGCTGCGGCTGTCGGAGGCGACAAACAAAACCCTCCTGCCTTCTCCGGTCCCACCTGCCCGTCCCTGCGCATGCAGCCGGCGTCGCCTCGCTTCATAGATCAGAGCTGCCAAGTCCAAACTTCCTTGCTAACGAGTTGGGCCCAAGCGCTATCACGTCACCGGCACGTTGGGCTTCCAGGTAACAGCGGGGAGAAAATCCTCCCTGATTTATGAGCAAAGCTGTCGTGAGCAGGAAGAAATCAGGGTGGACTGAAGCCCTGCCTGCTTACCCTCAGCAACGCTCGGAGGTAATTTCTATTTTGAAGTCCATTTAGCAAACCGAATGCCCTCCCCTCTACCCCCCAGGGTCCCCACTCCCTTCTGGCGCTCCCCAGAGGCGCTGCAATGCCCTGCGGCAGCGCCCGCTGCAGGTGCCCAGGGCCAGAACTGCGCCAGCCCCAAATCCCCGCTAACGGGGCCATGCGAGGCGCTGAGCAGCGGGTGCGGACGCCGTCCTGCCCTCCCATCTGCCGAGGAGCAGATAGCTGTCAGCCCCGGACAGCTCTGCACGAAGCCCACGGCGCTCCCAGCTGCGCTCGCAGCCTTTCTCCTCTCCTATCTCCTTTTTGACCCGAGCTGCTTTGACAGATAAAGCGGGCGGAGGAGGGCACGCTGGCTGCGTTAGGAGCTATCTACCTCGCCCAAACTTGCCAAGCACCTGCAGGATCTCTTCTGGGGGGTTCCACCACCCGCAGAGCACAGAACCCGGTCGTTCGGTGCTCTGGGCAAGGCGCCTCCGATGCCATTTCCATCGCCTTTTCCTGCGCCCACCTTCCCCCACGGGACGGCTCCCCCAGTCAGAGGAAAAGGAGCCCAACTTATTTTCTGCGCGGCGGTTGAGACTCACAGCCCGAGCTATCTCCCACATCGGCCCTTGGAAGCCCCTCGCTAAACATCACCCGGCTCGGGGCCGCCGTCCTGCGCTGGAAGCCGGCCACCATCAGGTGCACCAGGAAGGCGCTCCCGCTGTGCTTCCGCATCTGAAAGCTTTATTTTGTCACGCAGCAGGAGGGAAGCCCGAGGGGGAAGAGCTCAGCGCTCAGCCAAGCCTTCTGCCTGTGCTCAGGCTGCTGCTGGCTGCCCGCAGCCCCCTCGGCTCCCAAAACCCAGCAGAAGCTGAGTCACGAGGGGGACTTCAAGACCGGGGCCGGGCGCTATTTGCTGTTGTGTAAGGGCTGCTGCGGTCAGAGCGCTTCTTTCCTTACACAGACCGAGACGTCGTGCTCGTGCTCTCAGCCTGCTTCACACCTCGCCTAAGAGAACGAAGGGGCCCAAGCCCTGTTGGTCGTTCCTCAGAAACCAAGCTGGAAACGACAGCTTTGCTCGCTGTAAGTCTGCAATCCCTCCCAGGCGCAGCCTCGCTTCGCAGCCAGAAAGGCATCGGGCGAGGAACGGCGTCTGTCCCGCATTCAGATGCTGGCAAATCCTCCTGGCAAACCTGCGGCTCATCGGGTGCAGACGTAGGCAGGTAAGCTCATTAGGCTGTGGGCCGGAGGCGAGGCTCGAGCAGGAGGGAGGCCACCCGGACGGCGGGGACGTCACCAAGCGGGGCGCGAGGGCAGCGGGGGCATCGCGCGGACACACAGAGCGCCGCGCCCCGAACTCGCTTCTGCGTGTCAGCCCCGGGGAGGCTGCCTGGGAAACATCCTCCCGTGGGGCGAGCTGCCAGCCCGGGGCGGCTGATCCTCCTCCCGTGGGGAAAGCAGGGCCAGCGAGTGCGAAACCAGGGAACTGCCCACGGGCTCTCCGGGGCCGTTTATCCACGAGCAGAGCGATCGCCCCGCGGCCGTGAGGCAGCCGGGACCGCCGAGACGTCCGCGGCACGGAGCAGCGCGATGGGTTGTGCCAAGAAGCGACCGACACGCTGCCTCCGTGCAACGGGAAGCCAGAAACGAAGCTGAGGCTTCAGATCTGGAGCAGCCGCGAACACAACGCCTCTGTCGCGCGCAGGAAATTAGGACGGATGCAAAAGTGCGAGTCTGTGCTGGAAAACAAACCCGGTCGGCTTCGCCAGAGCCGTGCAGCCACTTCCAGCGCTGACACGGGCCCAGGGCGGAGGAAACTCAATTCCTCTTTCCTGTCCTTAAAAGGAAAGGAAGTATTGCTATTGCTCTGCAATATTTTTGTGTTTTTAAATCCCAGAGCCAAGGTCTGGTGACTCTCAGCACGAACTGGGCACAGGCAGGGGCAGGACTCCAAGCAGCGCTCTGCAAACCCGCCTGGGCAATTCCGGCTGAAATCAGAGCTCCCCGTGCCCTGCTGTCCCCATGGGCCGGGCACAGCGTTCGCCCTGTTCCAGAAACACTTCTACACCTCTGCGCAACGGGGCGATAGGAAATCCACAGGGCTGATACGCGTCAAGAAAGCAAACCACGGCCTCTCCTGCTTGGCCTTTTCTCCCCTGCGCAGCTCCGCGGCCAGAAGCCTTGGTGGGGGACGCACTTGCTCGAGAGCGCCGAAGCCTTCCTGGCTATCACTAGCCCCGCCATCTTAAGGTTACTTCCCAAGCTATCTGAGCTGGGAACTCCACAAGCGTATTTGTTACAGGGCTGTCAGCTTGTGGTGCTCCCGCCCAGCCCTAGCAGGGGCAGGAAGCTGCGCTTCAACTCCCCGGGGTGGCGGGGGCGCGATGCCCGCAGCGGGGCACGACGAGCGCTCCAACACACCTCTTCCCGGCAAAGAGCAGCCTGCACAGCTGGGCTGGGAAATAACGGCGAGAAAGCCCACCCAGGAATAGTGATTAAGTACCGTGTCTCCTCTCTGCTTGGGTCTGGTTTCCGCAAACCTAATCATGTCAGGAGGAAAGAAAAGAAAAATCTTCCCGAGCATGGCTAAACCTATTAAACCGAGACACGGTGCCACACCCGGGAGGCAAATAAAATCCAAATGCACATCTGTGCTGTCATAAAGAAGGCCCCTGTAATATTTCTTGGGTGACCTTTTATTCACTTCGGTTACCGGACGGACGACGTCAGCTGCTGATGGGGAGAGAAGCTCCCAGGCCAGCGGGGCCGGGCGAGCGGCAGGAGCGGGGCAGGGGCACAAAACCCTCTGGAAGCGTGCGGCGAAGCTTCGGGGCGGTGCTGTGCCGCTGCCCACGGGGCAGGCACGGGGACGAGGCCTCTCCCGTAAGCCACGAGCACCACAAGGCACCACGGGCACGGCGTCCGGGGCTCCCAGCTCCTGGCTGCGTCAGCCCCTCACCGCTGGCTCCAGCCCTGGCCAGCTGCCGGCGGCTGCCCCCATGCCCCAGCCCCTGGGCGAAGCCCTGGGTTGTGGCACTGCCCTGGGGACACGGGGGACAAGTGGGTGACGAAGGGCACAGGATGCCCCAAGGCCGGCAGCACAAGGCCATGGGATGGCGGTGGCACCGCCGCAGGGTGACAACCTGCAGGCCCCGGTGTGGCACTGGGTGACGTTGGGTGACACAGCGAGGCTGGGGGGGCCGGGGGAGGCTGCGGTGGGGGCAGGGGACGCGGGGTGGCATCGCCCCGGGGGCGGCACTCGGCCGAGGGCGGCCCCGAGCCTCCCCATCCCCGACCGGTCTCCCATCCACGCCACAGACGCGGCCGGACCTGCTTAGCTTCGGGACACGCTCCCGCAACGGGAGTGAATGGGAGCCAGACGGCCCGCCCCCCCCTCAGCGCGATCGACAGGCAGCTTGACCAATCGCAGCGCGCGGTGCTATCCGCTGGCCAATCAGCGCGCGCGCGGGGCGGGGCACCGCTCACTTCCCGGCCGCTGCCCGCCTCAATGGGCCCGGCAGCCGCCGCGGCGGGCGGCCCGGCCGCCGCTCACCCCCGGTTCGAGCCGCGCTCCGCCTCGTTCTCGCAGTCGCTGCAGTGCTCGCGGTCGTTTTCCTCCGCCGGCGGCCGCTGAGGCCTCGCCGGCGGCCGCCTCGCTGCTGTCTCACTGTCGTCCGCCATCTTGAAACGGGGCCTCGGCGGCTGCCGCGCCCCCGCAACAACGCGCGCCGCGATTGGGCGGCGCGCCGCGGGGTATGCCGGGACCTGTAGTCCGGGCGGGCAGGCGGGGACGGGGCCAAGCGGAGGCTGGAACTACAACTCCCGTCAGCCTTCGCGGGACTCCGGGGCGGGGCTGCGGGGGCGGGCAGGCGCGGCGGCGGCGAAGGCCATCCGCTGCCCGCCCGGTGCCCGCGGCGGCGGGGAGCCGCCTCCTCTGTCCCCACCGCCGCCCGTCCCCCGGGAGGGGCTATCCACCCGCTTCCTGCTCTGAGGGGCGGCCCGAGGCCAATAAGCGCGGCGTCGATTGGCTGAGAGAGGGACGGCGCTGCAGGACAGCCAATGGGCGTCCGGGACACTGCGCAGCGAGTGAAGCCGGGCAGGGGGGCAGCGGGTGAGGGAACGGGGGGCTCGGGGCTGGGAGCGGGGCCTGCAGGGGCCCGGGGGCTCCGCAGGGGTCGAGGGCGCGGCTCGGCACGGCTCGGCCGGGCTGCTGCGGCTTCTGGGGCAGAGGCTGCGGCCGCCGCCCCACCGAGCACACGAGTCCCGCGTGGGCCCTGCCCCGCTCCCAGCCCGGCTGCGGGGGGGGTTCGGGCACCTCCCGGCCCTCGGGGCGCTGAGGCGTTCCCTCACGGCAGGGTCCTCGCAAAGCCTCGCCCCCTGTGCTTGGTTCTCATCTCCCCCGTTCTTATCTCTTGCCCTGCCTCCCGTTCGGGTCGCTTGGCGCAGGCCAGAAGCGTCCCGAGCCGGGGATCTCTGGGGAAGGTTCTGGCGCCTGCCCGCGGACACCCGCAGGAGCGGGGCGGCCTCTGCCCGTGGGCGCGGTTCGGGTCTCGTGAAACGTTCCCGCTCCGTGCCGCGGGTCTTAGATCTGTGCAGTCTCCGCAGCAGCGGAGGTGTTTCCAGGCCCCGTCTGGCTGCGTGCTGCCGGTAACCCCCCGGTGCCGTCACCCCTCAGGAACTCCTGGGGCAGCCGCCCGCCTGCGGAGGTTTGTAACGGAGGGGCAGGGACGGCGGTGGCACCGGCACCGAGCCCCAGCTGCGGCTGGCGGCCGGAGCGGAGGGGTTGCCGCGCTTACAAACGCTGCGTTTACGTGGGCAGGAGAGTTTCACGTTTTTAAACGTGGGAGCGGAGCCCTGCGAGGCCGCGTGCCGCAGGCCTGCTCCTCGCCTCGCGCTGCGCCAGCCCCGCAGGCTGCCTCAGAGGGTGCACGAAATCCTGCCAGAAGGGGCTGGACCTTAACCTGCTGGGATGCAGGGGTGGTGAGGATCCGACCCTCTGTCACAGCACGCCCGCTGCAGCACGGGGAAGGCTCCCCATGGGGACTGGGTCCTCGCTTGGCAACAAAGCCTGGGATTTACGTCAGCCTCTCGCAAGGCACTGCTGGTTATCGTAAATGCCCTTTCTGATTCCCTTTGAATTCCCCCTTGTTCCTGGAGTTAACCCCGTCCGTTTGCCTGGGTTCTTGGAAGGGAAAGGAGCACGTGGTGCCGGTGTGCGCTGGTGTCGGCTCCCAGCAGCCGCGGAGCGAAGCTGCTTTGTGACGCTGCTGGCAGGTGCTGCTGGCTTCCTCGCTTTGCTTCCACTCCTGCAGAATTGCCTCCAGCTGCTGCAGAACACATCCAGCCCCTCTGGTGGACCTGGGCCCTCTTTGTAGGACCAAGTCATGACAAAAGTGTCTTTTTCTAGCAGCAAGGAAGCAGAGCTGCATTTTTGGGATGATCCACCCAACCTCAGCAGTCCCGCACACCAACGTTCCTGCCTTTAGCATGGTCCCAACAGCCTCTTGTGGGGGCCCACGTGGGCAGTAGGTACGTGGTAGCTGCGTGCTGAGTTTCTGGAGCTGGTGCTGAGGTGTATGGAGAGAGGAGCCAGGTCAGGCAGAACAGGGGCTGCCGTCAGGGTTGGAGTGGGTGGCTCTCCAGGAGGGGTGGTGGGAGCTGGATTTCCTTCGTCTGGCCAAGAGGAGGCTGAGGGGTGTCCAAAGGCAGCCGGTGACTCTGGGAAGGGCACTGCCAAAGACGTGGAGCCAATTCCTGCTCAGCAGCACCAGCAAGAAGCAGCAGCCACCACTGGGGCTTGGGAGGCTCTGGCTGGGCACGAGAGCTCCTGGCCCGTGAGGGCGTCATGGCCCTGGGCAAGGTGCTGTGAGGCTGGGGGCTCTGTCCTCGGGGGCTTGCAGGACTCGGCTGCACCAATGAGAGCTGCTCTGGGTCAGCAGGGTGGTCGCAGGGTCCCCCCCCAGCCTCGAGGTTGTCGGCAAGCTCAGGCTGTGTGATCAGTGCCACCGTGGCGAGCTGACAGACGCGAGCCCGATGCACGGAGCCGTGCCGCCTTGCATCCGTCGTGCTGCCCATGCAGTGCGTGCTGCCGAAGGCGGTGCTGGCTTCCAGGTAACGTGGGGATGGGGTTTACTCACTGGCTGCCGCGCTTTGCATCCCCGTTATGTCAGGGGTAGCTCATCTCCTCTTACACCCCATCTGTTGAGATCAAGCAGCGCTCTTGCTATCAGCCCTCGTGTTTGTGGGCTGAGATGTTGGGTAAGTTCTTCCCGTTTGTCACTGGTTCTGGGTCACCCTCATCAGCCCCGCCGGAGATCTCAGTATCCTGTGATTCGGGGTGCTGGAGGTGAGGCTGTGGCTTGATGCGCAGGTGCTAAGTGGGAGCAATCCCAGCGAGTCGTGAGGAGCTGCAGGTAACCCGGGTGCAGGAGCTTACAGCTGGCTCAAACCACACAGCCAGAATTCGCAGGGCCCGGGGAAGCCTCGTTTAACCCGGCTGTTCAGCCCCTGACGCAGGGGCACCCAGCGCAGAGGGGTGCCAGGCGTGTAATAAGGTCTCGGTGCCTCCCTGGGAGCTCTGAATGCAGTCGCCTGTTTGGTGTAAGTGATGCGCACAGCGTGAACAAAGCAGCCCTGTCCTGGCGTGTTCTCAGCTCTCTCTTTCTGTTTCAGAGCACGATGTTCCTGGTCGGACTCTCGGGTGGAATCGCGTCGGGGAAGAGCACGGTCGTGGCCGTACTCCGGGAACTGGGCTGTGCCGTGATTGATGCCGATGTTATTGCCAGAGAGGGTTAGTTGTGCATAGCTCGTCTTTCTCCCCGAGGTTCCCCTGCCGCCTGGGATTGATGTGCGGTGAAGCGCAGACAGCAGAGGGTGCTCTGGGTACGTTAGATACCCGTTTCCCTCCGATTCCCCCGGTCGATGAGGATGTGCGGAGCGGCTCTCAGGGGATTGGAGCTGGGATATATTTCTAATCAAAAAAAAAAAAAAAATCAGATCATGTCCTAATAACAAATGCCCTGGGGACATCTTGCCCTGAGTTTCCCTCTCCTGGAGTGCAATGCAGTCCGTGCTTGCTGGCTCTGAAAGCCAACTCCTGGCGAAAGCAATGGGCTTCTTAGAGCGGGTTCCCTCGGCTGATCTGACTTTCTCAGCCCCAGGACACCCGTCCCAAACCTCGCTTATGTCAGGTGGGATTGCTGATGCTGGAAGAGAATTTCCCTCTGTTCTGGGCGTTGCTTTCTTAATATAAAGATCAATCCACAGAATTATTTGTGCCTTAACGTGCTCAGAAAAAGTGGCTATGAATATCTCGGATCAGAGGGAATTCGGTCTGTGCTTCTGCCCGGCACATCTGCATCTTGTTGCTCTGTTCGCCTTGCTACAGCAAAGTCCCAGAAATGCAGATCTGCTGCTCCGGTGGGCCTGGAGCAGACCCTGCTCTCCCCAGGTGTGATGTGGGGCGAGATGTCGGTGCCCCCGAGACACCGGGGAGAGCAGCGCTCGCTTCCGCAAGGCCCGCTCGTTCTGTATGCGCGAGGTCTCGGGTCTGCAGCGGAGGAGTGCTGCAGGTTGTGTCACGGAGATGCCTGCGCCGTGCTGTTTGTCGAGGAACTTACCTTGCAGCCGCTCAGAGCTGTGGTGCTCCTACATCTTATTGCACCGTAATTCCCCTCGAGGTGTGGAAAATTTGCTAGAGGTGCTAAAAGCCCTCAGAGACCATAGGAAAACACCACAGATACTCAGTGTCTGTTTTCTGCCAATCACGTCATTTTCCTCCAATTCCCTTCCTAGATGTCTGTTTGCTACACGGATTTCACCCATACCGAAACTGCCTCAGTGTGAAATTCCAGCAGAGAAAGGGATCGGCCCTAAAGACTTTGGTTAGGTTGCCCTGAGGTTCCAACCTGCGGCAACGTTCCTGGATGTTTGAGAGAAAATTACATACAGGCTGTCGTGCTCCGTGGTTAGCCCCAGCTTGATCTTAATTATGTTTTTGTTATTTCATCCTTTTCGTTGGTGATTTTGACGGCTCTAAAATCCTGTGTTTGTGTAATGTCGGAGTCCCTGCAAATACCTGTTGGGAACGGATCTCTAGAAGGTTTCTGTTCGTGCTCACAAAGAATTTGGTGTCTGAGGCTAACGACAGTGGGGAAAAAAAACCCTTAGTAACAGCCAGAGCCAACCACCAGCATGCAGCCAGGCTGCGTTCACCTCGTGTGAAGTTTCAGCTGAAGGAAACCAATCTCTTTAAGATCCCCCCGCTCAAATCCCAGCCCTGCCCGCGGTGGGGACAGGCTCGGTCCCATCCCTGCTGTGACAGCAAGTCCCTCGCCCGGCCTGCTGACTCCTAACCCGCACGTACGAGGTGGGTCGTGGTGCTGAATTAATGCCTGCAGGACGCTTCGATCCCTCGGGTGTCAGACCTCGAAGGCACCTTGGGCTGGGAGTTGTGCGGGCTCGTGCAGCACCGCTGCCAGGTGGCTGCGAGGCTGCGGCGCTGAGCCATGCCGGGCTGGGCTCAGCGTGCGCTGGCAGCCAGATGCGCGCTCTGCCGAGGAGAACGAGCACGGTTATTTAATGAGCAAAACCCATTTGAGGCCGATCGCTGATGCAAGCGCTGGCTGTGCCGTAGAATTGTCTCTAACCTCCGGCTGTTTAACGTTATCAGTGGTGCAGCCCCACATGAAGGCCTATCAGCAGATAGTGCGTTACTTCGGCACCGACGTCCTCTTGGAGAGCGGCGAGATAAATCGCGAGGCTCTGGGAAACATTATCTTCTCCCACCCGGAGAAACGGCAGCTGCTGAACGCCATCACCCACCCCGAGATCCAGAAGGAGATGCTGAAGCAGGTCTTGAAGTACTTTGTGCTAGGTAAGCGACCGGGCCGTGCGGCGGCCGTCCCCGCTTGCGCTGGCTTCGGTGTTCGAGTGGGGAGAGGGAAGGGGAAGGAGAAGGGAGCCGGCGCTGAGTGACGGCCTTTGTGCTCTGCCGCCCGTGGCCTTTAGCGCCGGCGCTTGGAGGATTCGTTCCTGCCCTTCCTGCTTTTCATTGCTGCCCTTCACGTTCTTCTTCTGTGGTGTAAAGTACGTCTGGAGGGCCTGAGAGAAGCATTGTGAGGCCTCTTCTGAGATTACGTGCTGGATAATGTCATACCTTCCGAAATGGCCAAATATTATCCCCCGCTCCCAGCCTCTCTGGGCTTCGATGAAAGCTGCGAAGCGCTTTTAGTCCCGATAAGGTGAGAAATGGGCTGACAGCTGTGGTTTCCAAAGTCCCGCTTTTTCCCCTGATAAATATAACAAATACAGCTGTCAAACTTGGTCTAATCAAATGCCAGATAAGATCACCAGCTGTTTTGGAGGTCTCCGTGTAGACAGAAGGATGTCTTAATAGAGTCAGACTGGTTCTGCGGAGCTTGTCAAAGCTGAGCCGTGTGACAGCCGAATGGGCCCGCGCTGGGGCACCGCGGGGCCCTGCTCCCCTGGGCTGAGGAGGAGGAAGGGAGGGGAGCCCCAGGCAGGGAAGCTGGGAGCTGAACCATGCTGGAGTTTCGAACCCAGGCCGCGGACGCAGAAGGAAGATGCTGTCCTGCCCCTTGGCGAGAGCGCTGTGTGTGTTCAGCAGGCTGCTTTGTCCTCATTAGTCAGGCTTTAATGATTTGGGATAGCTGGATGCTGTCTCTAAGGATTGCTTTGTAAGGAAAGCGCTATTGATCAAGCCATAGGGCAGCAAGAAGTCTCTCTATCTAGAGATGCTGGTAAAATGGTGGTTTGCTGGATGATTACGCCTTTGTCAAGGCTTTCGTTGCCGTGGGCAGGTCCATTCGGGAGCGCTGGCTTGGTTTGTGAAGCTGAGACCCCGGCGAAGCTGGAGGTGTCCCAGTGGCCGGCTGCGTCCGAGCAAACGACCCGGGGAAGTGAGGGCCCCGGCACACGGCTTTCCCAGGCCCTCACCAGCTCGTCCTGGCTGTGCAGCACTGCCCTGACCACCCCAAAAGCTGCTGTAGGAGCTTGGGTTCCTGCAGGCGGAAGGGCGGAGGCACGTGGAGAGGTTGGGGTCGGCTGCAGGGCCCTGGAGGACGGAGGCTCACGGTGACAGACTCCTCCAGCAGCTGCCCCTCGCGGTCACAGCACCACTGATGGAGGGGAGGGGATTTAAAGTTTGCCTGCTCCATCCAGCCCCGAGGCAGGCTCAGCTCTCCTCTGCCCGCGCTGTCCCTGCTGTCCCCAGCCGTCCCCGTGGCTCTGTGCAGACGGAAGCCCGGCGCTTGGTGCCTCCGACACTTTTCACACCCAGCCCTGTCCCGGGGTGCAGCCAGGAGGGGCCTTGGGGCTGTACGCGTGGTTTGGGGGTGTTTTAAAGAACCTTGGCCATGTTCGCTCAGATATTTGAGAGCCTGGCAAAGGGCATGCTGCCGGCATCAGAGGGAACCTGGTGAGTTCTCCGGCCCTGGGGCTGTACCCGGAGGCACGCGCGCGTTTCAGCTGCGAGAGGTTTGCAAGGATTTCCTGCTCCCCTTGGGAATAGTGGGACTGCGTAGCTAAAGCTTTCCTAAAGGGAAGAAAACGAAGTTGAGAAATGAACTGGGAAGCCTCGGCTTAAATGACTGTAGCCTGGCAGAGACTTGGACAGCCGGAAGAAAGAGGAGCAAATTGTGCTGTGGGCACTGCTCCCCGGGAGAGGCCGGCACAGACGCTGAGGCTGCCGCTCTCGCCAGCAAGGCACAGGCGCTTTCATTTGAGCTTCTTGTTTCAGCTCCTCATTATATTTCTGCAGATTCACCTTTTGTCTGAGATCATCCAGGTTAGGGTTGTTGGTTTTTTTTTTTTTTTTTTTTTTTTTTTTTTTCCTGTGGAAGCTTGGAATTGAACGGTTTCCTCCCTCTGAGAGGGAGGAGGGCAGGCGAGCTCTGCTCTTCCCTCCGGAGCAGCTGTAAAGCTCGAGCAGCTGTGGCTGCGCTGCACGTGCGGAGCGAGGGGTCTGGGAATGCGAGTGATGCTGTTCCTTTTGGCGGGGGCTGTCATTTCTGCAGGCTACCGCTATGTGATCCTCGACATCCCCCTGCTCTTTGAGACCAACAGACTGACAAAGTTTATGAAACACACGGTCTTGGTTTACTGGTAAGTGCCACGCGACCCACGAGAGGCCCAGGATGCTGCCACCTCTCGTGGAGACTGGGGGGGGGGCTGTCCTTTCCCTCCCATGCCCTCCGGTGAGGATTTGGCCGCAGCCTTGGCGTGAAGCCGTGCAATACGCCGCCTCTGCTCTGTAAGCACGAGAAGCACCACCGTCCTTTATCCTAGCGGAGGAGTGCCAAACCTTCCTACCGAGGTTTCTCTGAAACCTGGCACCGGCGTAATGGCAGTGGCTGTCCCTGCGCCTCGCACAAGCTGGGCTCTGTTGGCTGGGGCAGGCTTTTGGGCACCACCACCCTGCTCTTAGGGGCCAGGGGAGTGCCAGAACCACGCAGCGCAGCCCGCCTGGGCAGCAGGGTGGCAGTTGCTGCGTTCTGTCCGTGATGAAGCAGGGCACTTCTCTCTCCCCTGCCCCGGCCATTTCCCCTCATGCCCAAGACAGGCAAACCCCGTCAGCGCGCGGGGCTGGCCGCGGACCCCTTTCCCTTCCCATGCCCCTGCCTCAGCGCCGCCTTCCTGTCCCGGCAGCGACCCGCAGACTCAACTGTCGCGGCTGATGAAGAGGAACGGGCTGTGCCAGGCCGAGGCCGAAGCACGCATCGCCTCCCAGCTGCCGCTGGACGAGAAGCGCAAACTGGCGAGCCACGTCATCGACAACTCCGGGGACCGCGAGAGCATGCGCCGGCAGGTCCTGAGGCTGCACGCCCGGCTGGAGGATTCCCTGGACTTCCTCTGGGCACGGCTGGTGGTGGGAGCGGCTGTGGCTGGGCTTGGAGGGCTGGTGTACCTCCTCCTCCAGCACTTCATCTCCTAAGTCACCTTTTTAGGGGCGTTTTTTTTTGTCTTTGAAGGGCCTGGATTTCCAGGTTTGAAAAGGGCAGCGAAAGGCCGTCTGTTTTAATGAGCTTTGCCAGCTGAATGCAGACGGGGGGGGTGAGGCGTCTCCTTGCAGCCTTCCCAAGGTGAATACGAGTCTTCTTCCAGCACCGTCTCCCATCTCCTTTCTTTAAGTTCCTGCTCAGGTAGTTGCCCACCAGCTGTCTGTGGGGTGCGGTGGCTGCCCCTGGAGGGGACGAGGCCCTTGTTTTCCCCCTTGTGGGCCAGGTTGGTCCCCTCCTAGTGCACAGCCCCAGCTAATTGGAATTCAGGTGTGAGATTTCCCCTTACTTTGTGTTAAACGTGCCCATGTACATGGAATCGGTGTTCAGCTGGCTGCTCACGGTCCCTCCTGCCCTGTATTTCTGCAGCATAAATAATCCTGTGGTCGTTACTTGTGGGTCACCCCTGCCAAAGGGGGTGATGCTGAGGGTCTGATGCATCCCCGCAGGGGGCTGAGACCTGGGACCTGCCTCGGGAAACGCGATGGCTGCTGTTGGAGTTCGCCTTCAGCGGCTCCTGGGGGGGAAAGCACGAGTGTGGGCAAAGCGGGTGCTGGTTCTTGGCGTTTGTTTTAATAAAGCACCGAACAGCAGACGGTTCCCCGTGGCTCTGAAATCTCTGGGCTGCGAGCGCTGCTTTTTCCTGGCCGACTCCCAGGTTGTTCCTATGCCGGGGCACGGCTGCGCTCTGTAAAGTTCACCGCGTGCAAGCAAAGCTTATGAGCGCACTCGTGCTTTCGTGTTGCTGAGCCCGGTTCTGGTCCCAGGGAGCTCTGTGGGCATCAGCCGCAGCGTCAGCCTCCTCGCCAGGCTCGGGGCTCGGCCCCAGGTCTGAGCTCTGCAGCTCGGCTCTGGGCTCCGGGCCGTGGCTCGGTGTTGGCTCGGGGACTTGGGATGGTTCCCTGAGGCTGAGGTCAGTGCTTTACCCCCGGGGAAGTCGTGACCTGCGGCCACCAGCACGTCTGGGTGTTCTGGGGAAAGGTGGGTGCTGAAGGCAGGGCACTTGAGGCTCTTGCCTGCCCCTGCCTGTGCATGGTGGTCTTTGGGCTCGCCCCAAGACCCTGCAGGGTGCTTGGGCTCTGATCCACCGATCAGCTCAGGGACGCAGAGCAGCGAGGCGCTGTGCCCCGCTGTCCCCAGTGCCAGCCTCGGGCACAGGCACCTTTCCCAGTGTGGCCCAGACCTGCCCACCCCGTGTGCGCCGCCGTTCCCCTGTCCCCAACCCAGCACCTCGGCTGCCTGACCCCAAGCCCAGCGGGGTGCCTGGGGGCCTGGCTTGTTTGTGGGGCTCTGCTGGTCCCCGAGCCACAGCCCTGGCACCTACGGCTGTGGGAGAGCGTCCCCAGGCTGGGGCACCTGGCCGGGGCACCCAGGCTCATCGGGCAGCGCTGGGAGGAGCCGGTCACAAGCAACAACCCTCCGACATCCCCCGCTCCGTACCCAGCCCCTCGCCTCCTTTTTAATGTGCCTTTAATTGCAGCGGTAACGTCGGGGCTGGGAGTCCCTCCCAGCGAGCCATAAATCAGGGCTGGAGCAGGACGGTCTGAGCCAGAGATAAGCACTGATTGCGCTCCTCCCTCCCGGCTCTCTGCCTCTGCGATAAATGGGGCTGCGATGAGGCCGGGGGGAGCGAGACCAGCACGGTAATCACATTTGGCGCTTCGTTCCTGCCCTGCTGACGTTTCCCAGCCGCTAATGAGTTTAGCAAGGCTGAGGGAGGGGGGATTTTCAGGGGGACTGCGAGGCGCAGCGCTCCCCCGGCGCAGGCTGGTGGGAAGGGGCCGGGGGCAGCCGTGGTGCTGTGGGGGCTGAGCTGGGGTCGGACCTCGAGCCCCCTCTTGGTGCGTGGAGAGGGCGTTTGGGACCCCTGGGGAGGGCACCGAGCCTGGCATTTTGCCTCAGCAGCAGCCCACCCGGTGGGCACCCAGCTGCTGCACCCCCTGTGGGTGCCCACCCGTGGTTCCCCCTGCTCTGGGTGCCCCAGGACAGACCCGGCCTCCCCCAGGTCCCGCGTCCCTTCCTGCAGCCTCTGAGCCACCCTGCCCGGGGGACAAACCATGAGGACGCCCCGTGTCCCCATCCCTGTCCCTCTCGGGGACAACCGTCTCCCTGCGCTCGGCGGTGGCCGCGCGGCTCAGCCCGCAGCCGGTGATGGTGACGGATGGCTCCGCTCTGCGGGCTGGCAGCGCTGCTCCGTGTCATCGACAGCTCAATCGATGGCCCTGGAGGGGGCCTGAAGGGCAGCGCGCATCCAGCCCGGGGACACGGCGCGGGCACGCGGGGCCTGCCCGAGCCCTTGTGCCCGTCATGCCGGTGGGTCACCCGGGGGACCTGCGTCCACGCGGGCTCCCGTCACCCGTGGGTCACCCCGGGGTGCTGCGGACAGGCGGGAGCCGCCACGACGGGGAGGGCAGGAGGTGGCCACGGGAGCTGGTGGTGGCCCAAAGGCACCGTGCCGTGTCCCCGGCGTCTCCAGCCCGCGTGCTGAGGCCGGCCCGGCTCGTGCGCCTCGCGCCCTCCATCGGGCAGAGTCTGAGCAGCCGCTCGCCCCTGCCCACCCGTCTCCTCTCGTCGGGCTCTGTTTGAGCAGGGAGCCCCGGCGGGCTCGGCGCGCAAGCCAAATATTTGGCTGCTGCTAATTGGCACCTGGATCAATCACGCTGCGGCTGGCGGGGGCCGGGGGCCGCCCTGTCCCAGTGCGTCCCTTCCTGGGGCACCACGAGCCGTGCTGGGGGTCCCTGCCCGGGTGAGGGGCTTCGACTGTGCCCTAGGAAGGTTGGTCCCGCTGCTCCCGTGCCGTGGGGACAGGGCGGTGTCCCCTGGTGGGACAGTCCCCGAGCGTGGGCTTGGTCTTGGCCCCAACACCCAAGGGAGCAGCCCTCAGGGACAAGAGGAGGCTCGGTGGTGGCACTTGGTGGCACCGGTGTCAAGAGTGTCACTGTCGCTGCGGGGCCCACAATGTCACACGGCGTCACTGCGTGGCCGCCGGGGTCCAGCGTGGTGTCTCTGTCACTGCGTGGCCCCCACGATGTCACGCGTTGTCACCGTCACTGCACGGTCCCGCACGCGCTGGGTCCCGCACAGCCCCGAGGCACTGCGCAGTGTCACTGTGCCTCCCTGCTCCGTGGGGTGTCACACGGCGTCACTGTCACCGCGCGGTGCTCAGGGTGTCACTGTCACGGTGTGGCCACGGGGTGCCACACAGTGTCACTGCAGCTCCCATGGGTTGTCACATGGAGTCACCGTCAGTGCCTGGCGCAGGGGATGTCACACCACGCTATGTCACCGCATGGCCCACGGGTGTCACGCAGCGTCACCGTCGCTGCCGTCCTGCAGTGTATCACACAGCGTCGCTGTCACTGCATGGCCCACGGGTGTCACCGAGTGTTGCTGTCACTGCATGGCCCACGGGGTGTCACAGTGTCACTGCACAGCGCAGGATATCCCCCACAGCCACTCCCCTGCACATCCCGTGGGCTGTCACCACTGTCACTGCCCGCCCGTGGGGTGCGCTACGCCCCGTCCCCATCCCTGCCAGCCCTGGGGAAAGCCCGGGGACAGGACAGCGTCCTGTGACCGGCTGCCCAAGGGCACAGAGGGAGGAAGGTCCCCAGCAAATACTGGTCACTGCGTGACATCAGTCCCTGTGCCATGGGATGACAAGTCACCTCGGGGACACTGTGTCCACGTGCCCAGGGGACAGCGCTGCGGTGGCCAACAGCTGTGAAGCTCCGGGCTCAAACCAGCCCCAACCCCGCTGTTCCCGGCCCCACCGGGGGGACACGTCCCTGTGGTCCCCGAGCCTGTCCCCTCCGCCCACCCCATCCCGTCCCCTGCTGCCAGGCGAGCAGTGATTTTCCATCAGTCACCGGCTGTCCCAATCAACCAGGCTCTAATTAAGTGCCGGTGTTGGCAGCCCTTAATTGCCAAGCGGTGGGAGGGTGGCGGCCCCGCTGTGCCCGCAGCCTCCGTAACGAGAGGCAGCGCGACGTGGCCGGGCTGGGGGCTGCGAGGGGGATGTGGTGCCCCCACCTCGCCCCCCCAGCCACAACGGGGTCACCCGGCAGGACGAGGGACAGTGCTGGGCACGGGGCTGGGTGTGCTGCCACGTCCCCGTACCAGGGCTGAGCTAGCTGGACAGCTAGCCCGTCAGCCAGCCAGCTAGCCCCCTAAGTCAACCAAGCAGCCTGCTGGCCAGCTGATGAGCCAGCTAGCCAACCAGGCTGTCGGACAACTGGCCAGCTAGCCAACCCGCCTGCCAACCAGCCTGTTGGTCAGCTGGCCAGCTAGCTAACCAGCCAGCCCACTGGCCAGCTAGCCAACCAGCCAGCCCACCAACCCATCTGGCCAGCCAGCCACCCACCTACCCATCTACCAAGCAGCCGACCAGCTAGATGGCCAGCCAGCTAGCCACTTGCCAGCTGGCCAGTGAGCTACCAACCAGGCAGCCAAGCAGCCCCCTAGCCGTGTGGCTAGCAGGACAGCTGACTGGCCAGCTCTCTAGCAGAGCGTGCAACCAGCCAGCCGAAGAACCACCAGTGCATCCAACTAGCCAGCTAGCCACCTGGCCACCAGCCATCTGCCCAGAGAGCCAGCCAGCGGTCAGCCAGCCTCCGGGTCGCCAGGCGGACAAGCAGCGCTGCCTGTGCAGTCGTGGCCCTGCCCCGTGCCTCAGTTTCCCTTGTTTCATCACCCCAGAGCTCCATTGCAGTGCCCAGGCTCCATGCCGTGTCTTCCCAGGCATCACTGGGCTGGAAAAACTCATTAACGCCCTCGTTTAATCACCTCTGCCTCCTCACAAGGCTGTCATGGGCCCTTGGTGCAAGGGACGCGGTGTGACTGTGGGAGGTGGCGCCCAGCGTGAGTGATGCACGCGCTCACCCGCGTTTGCATGTGTGCGTGGGCACACGCACCCATCCACGTGCACACAGCTCTGCTTGCACCCTAAACACGCACACACACACATCTGTGCACACACATCTGTGCACACACACATCTGTGCACACACACATCTGTGCACACACATCTGTGCACACACACATCTGTACACACACATCTGTGCACACACACATCTGTGCACACACATCTGTGCACACACACATCTGTACGCACACACACATCTGTGCACACACACATCTGTGCACACACATTTGTGCACACACACATCTGTGCACACACAGCTCCTCTCCCCCACGTGCACCACGCTCCTCTCTGCAGCACCGCCACAGTCCCTGGGCTCCGCGGCACCCCATGGAGATGGGGCTGGGGGCTGGGGGCTGGGTGCCCCCCCCGTGCCACCCCACATCCACAGCATCCCCACTGCATCCAGCACGCCACGTCAGCTCCTGAACCCGCTCGGCCGCCACGGGAGGGGAAACTGAGGCACGGAGCAGCTCCGACCCCACCACGCGGCCCCGGCACCGCCTGCCCTCTCCCTTCCCCAAATCCCCCCTAATGAGCTCCCGAGCGAGCAGCGGGGCCGTGGCCTCCCACCGCCGCCCCGTGCCCCCGCGCCATCCCCCGCGCCCCCCAAGCATCGATCGGGCCCCCCGCCACCGGCGGCCCCTCTGCGCCCCCCGGCCGCCCACCTCCGCCTCATTATGCAGAGCAAACAGCCGTGGGCTCGGCTGCGCATCGATTCTGCGGGAGCTGCTGTTTGCTTAACCTTTGCAGAGAGCGGCGGCTGCTCGCGTCGAGCGGGGCCGCAGCCGCTGCCTCTCGGCTTTGTCCTTCTCCATCCTGCGCCTGCCAGCGGGGCCCTGCGAGGCTGGCTCCCGGCGCGCTCCTCCGAGGGGCTGCGGTGGCCGCGTGTAGGGGATGGGGACGGGGACACGCTGGGGGCTCCGTCATGGGTCACCCGGGACGTTGTCCCCACCCGCACGGCTCTGCGGGCACGGGGCGGTGCTCCCCGTGCTGGATCTGCAGGGACGTGGTGGCTGGGTTGGGGCAGTGCCATGGGGACGTGGTAGCCGGGGTGGTGGCAGTGCCATGGGGACCTTGTGATCCAGGGTGGGGACATGGCTGTGGTTGTGCTGTGGGGACATCGTGGTGGCCCAGGGTGGCGAGGAGGGGAGGGGTGGTGGCCGTGCCATGGGGACACGGTGGCCTGCATTGTTGAAGTGTCGCGGGGTGCTGAGGTTGCCCAGGGTGGTGGCCGTGGTGTGGGGACGCGATGTCCCAGGGCTGTGCCCCCACCGTGGGCACACAGGGGGCAGGGACAGCGATGTCCTTTGTCCCTTGTCCCTCGTCCCTCAGCATTAGACGCGTGCCCTGATACGAGCGGGGGCGCCCCACCGGGACCCCACCATGGCCACCCCATCCCTGTCCACGTCCCTGTCCCCGTCCCCACGCAGAGCCCCGGGCCCACCCGCGGGAGCGCCGTGCCGGAGGGTGACTCACATCGCCGTGGCCTCGCCGAGGCGTATTTTTAGGAGCTCATTAAAAAACGAAAAGAAAAGGGGGGGGAGAAGGAGAAAAGAAAGGGGAAGCGGCGGCGGAGCAGGACTCGTCCTTCCCCCGGTGACAGCTCGGAGGGGACACGGAGCCGGCGCGGGGGGCAGCACCCCCGCACCAAAATACCTGCAAACCCCGAAAAGCCCCCAAACCAGCGCCTTGTTAGGCCACCAGGAATCGTTGCCTCCTCCTCGGGAGCTTCTTATGAAACACGATTTGTTTTCTTTCGGGGCATCTCCATCCTGCTCTCCGGGCCGGAGCTGGCTAATTGATTCCTGCTCGCTGATTAAATTCGAGGCCCTTTGCGGGAGCGGCGGGGGGACGCGGGCACCGCTCCGGCGATCGATGGGCTGCCAAAGCCCCCATGGCCCCGCGTGGGGACGGGCCCCGCGTCCCCGGGCTCATTAGGGGGTTGGGCGTTGTTCTTGTCCCCGGTGTGTCCCCATGGAAAGGGGACAGGCATGGGCGCACCCCGCTGTGCCTCCCATGGGTGCCCCCACCCGTGGGTGCCACCGGGGCTGACGCCACCGCTGCGCTGCCACCCGCGGCGAGCTGCCCCAGGCCACCGAGGTGTCCGAGCCCCGCGCGTCCCGGGGCTGCGGTGTCACTCGGGCGGGTGTCACCGGCAGCAGCCCCGGGAGCTGCTCTGCTGCCACGGTCCCCGCGTCCTCGTCCCGCTCCCTGCTGCTGCGTTTGGGCCCCGGTGCCGGAGGCGGCTGTCACTTCCCATCGCATCGCCGGCCTCTGCGGCCGCCCGAGATGCCAAGCGATGACGAGCGGGCTCGCGGCCCCCAGCCCCCAGGTCCTCGGCACGAACGCGGGGTGACAAGCGGCAGAGCAGGGCCACCGAGCCCCGGGGCACAGAGCGAGCTCTGCCGCAGGGCTTTGTCCCCGCTGTCACCGCCGTGGCCATGTGCACGCGTGCGCCCGCTCCCCCAGCAGCGCTCCGGTGTCATCTGGGGGGGGGGCGCGCATCCCCGTTGCACGGCCGGGTTGGGGACACCGTGCTCGGCCCTGCTGCCACCAGCGGTGACATCCCACCGCACGGCCCCACGTGGATCTCCGTGCGGGGACGCAGCGGGGCACGGGGTTGGGGGGCATGCATGGGGCTGGGGCGGATTTTGGGGTGATGGGGACGTGGCAGTGGGACAGCGAGGACCAAGGCACCGCCGGAGCCCTGCCGAGGCAGGATGGGGAGGGACATCCGAGGAGCCACTGGGCACCCGCCCGCCTCGCGCCCCTCCAGCCCGGAGGCACAGTGTGGGGACGCGGGGACGTGGCCACCAGTGGGGATTGGGTTGGGGCTCGGGGCGCTCAGAGCAGCGAGGCTGTCCCCAGGGTCCCTTCCGGGACATGCACCCAAGGACAGGCAGCGTGGCACTGCCGGGGTGCTGGGGCTCCTGAGGCCTGCGGCCCCCTTCCCGGCTGCTCCTTCCCCAGCTGCCTCTGTCCGTGCTGGGGACACCGCGGGTGGCCCTGGGGACATCCCCAGGTTTGGCCCTGGAGGCGGCGTCCCAAGGGTGTTTCCGGGCCGTGGGTGCGGGTGTCCTGCGGGGGGACAGCTCCGGACCCGGCGGGGCCACATGGGGTGGCCGGAGGGGACGTGGGGTGACACGGGTGACCCCGGTGGGGGAGCCGTGGCAGTGTCCCCGGGGGGCTCTCAGGGGACCGCGGGGCAGGGAGGGGACACGCGGGGCTGGGGGACCCGGGACAGCCGGGGGGTACGCGGGGGGGCGTGGCCTCGAGGGGTGTGGCGGGGGGCGTGGCTCCCACGCGGCGAGGCAGGGGGCGTGTCTATGGGGAGGGGCGTGGCTAGGGAGTTAGTGGGCGTGGTTAGGGACAGAGTGGGCGTGACCAGGGAGGGACTGGGCGTGTCCAGCGCCGGGCTGGGCGTGTCCACAGCTGTTGGGGGCGTGTTCGGGGTGGGAGGGGGCGTGTTCTGAGCGCGAGGTGGGCGTGGTCTCCCCTTAGGGGGCGTGGCTTCCCCGGAGGGGGCGTGTCCGGGGCGGGCTGGCGCGGAGCGCACCGGAGCCAGCGGAGCGGAGCGGAGCGGAGCGGCCACCGCCGAGCCCCGCCGCCGCCTCC
>CM021723.1:300195-414310 GCA_011074415.1 Stictonetta naevosa | reverse complement strand
CAGCACGGTGCCGCGCGTCGCCTTCTACGCCGGCCTCAAGAACCCGCACGAGGGCTACGAGATCCTCAAGTTCGACGACGTGGTCACCAACCTGGGCAACAGCTACGACGCCGCCTCGGGCAAGTTCACCTGCGCCATCCCCGGCACCTACTTCTTCACCTACCACGTCCTCATGCGCGGCGGCGACGGCACCAGCATGTGGGCCGACCTCTGCAAGAACGGCCAGGTAAGGGCCGGCCGCCGCACCGGGCTGCGCGCTGCAGGGACCGGAGCTGCTGCCACCTCCCTCGCCCCGCAGAAAGGCTCTGGGGCCTCCCCGGCCTGCCCTGAGCTTTCCCCGACCCTGGAGGCGCACCCCGGGAGTGCCCTGCCCGCCTCCTGCTAGCAGCCGGGATGTGCTCTGCGCTCCGGGTGCACCCTCGGGGTGCCCTGCCCTTCTCCCAGCCGCGGGGACGTGCTCTGCGTCCCCCCCGGGGTGCCCTCTCCTTCTCCCAGCTCGGAGATGTGATCTAGGAGCACCCCCGGGTGCCCTGTCCTCCTCTCCCACCCAGAGATGTGCCGTGGGTGCCCCCCCGGGGTGCTCTCTCCTCCTCCCAGCCCCACAAACACGGCTCCGGACGCCCCATCTGTTTCGCAGCGCTGGAGATGTGCTCTGCCCGTGCACCCAGGGGGCCCCAATGTGTCCCCAGGGGTCCTCTCGGTCCTTTTCTTGGCCCTGCAGATGTGCCCTGCCATGCCTACGGGGTATCCTCATGGTCCCCTGCCATGTCCCTGAGGTCCCTTGTCCTCCCCAACCATGCCAGCATCCCCATGGACCATGCAGGCTGCCCCGCAGGGACACCGTCTGCGGTGGCCTTGAGGGGGGCAGCGGGGAGGCTGCGCAGCCCCTGCCCCGCATCCTGGGCACTGCAACCCTGGAGCCGGGTCTGCAGTGCCCGGCACCTGTTTTGGGAGAGATGTCCCCATCTGCGGCCGGCTGCGCAGCCACGCACCCGTGGGACATCCCGCCTGCCCCGGGGACAGCCCCTGGGGCACCCTCGCGACCCAAGGATGGGACTGGCTCCCCGGTGCTGGTGGTCCCCCCATGCTGGAGGGCAGCTCGGGGCCGTGGTGGTCCCTGCGTCACCTTTGAAGGACATCTGCGCAGGGGGGGGGGGGGGGGGCAGAGGCTGGCCCTGTCCCTGCCACCCCTGCCGTCCAGCAGCCCCCCCAGCCCTCCCCATCCCCAAATCCTCCAAATCCCGAGCCGCCCCCGAGCACCATCCCTGAGATTTTTGGGTGATGCCCGAAACGGCGCCTCTTCCCCCCACCGCCCCCCCCACCCGCGACTCGAGGCACAGATCCTTAGCCTTCGCTGGAGCCTTGGCTGTCACACTCGAAATGTCACCCGAGCTGAATTTCCTCCGGTGTCACCGTGGCGGCTGCGGCGCGGTCGTGCTGCCGTGGCCAGGATCCATCCCCGGGGAAGGACGGGCAGGGAATCGCGGCAGCGCTGCCGCTCCCCCCGGCTCCTGCCCGCCGTTGCTTTTGCCGTTTTATCTTCCTCCCACGCGAAGCCCCGCTCCTGGCACCCTGATGCACTTCAGCACGCACCCGAGTTTAAGCCTCTAGGCTGCCAGATTAAGCCAAGAGTGAGTTATGAACCCAAAATCATCCTCGGGCTGTGATTGCTGGGGAGCTGAGCACCCCCGGCACAGCCGCTGCGCTCCAGCGCTTCGCTCCGAGAAGCTTCGGGCTCGGCAGGGCAGGAGCCCCCAGCATCTTAACCGGGGCCGCTGTGACCGAACTGTTGGATTTCTCTTTTTTTTTTTCTTTTTTTTTTCTTTTTTTTTCCCCTCCCTTCGCTTGCACCTGCTTTTTGCAGCCCCGAACTGGGGGATGGCGGCGATGCCTGAGCGCACCGGCTGCTTTTCCCCGCGGCGACGACTCGGAGCATCACCCGCGTGGCGTCCCCTGCTCGCGGGGTGAGCATCTCCCACGGCACCTGGATGGCTTCTTCCTTCCCTAGGAAGCCCACGCAGCGATTCGGGAACCCGACCCCCCCCCCCAAAACCGAGCTGGAAGGGGGGGGACGGGGCACGACCACCCCATCCCTTTCTGCATCCTCGCCGTTCAAAGCTTGGGTCGCCGGGGCGAGCGCGAGCCTCCGCTGAACCGCGGGGCCCACGCGCCGTGGGCTTGTGCCGGCGCGGCGAGGCGCTAACAGATGCGTTTCCAGAAGCTACAAAGCCCCTGTCAAGAGTAAATAAAATCAGTCGGGCGTGCGCCTGCAATACAGCTTAATCATCGTAACGGCGGTCCTCGTCGGGCGCCTGAATCGCAGCCATCTCCACGCGCCGGGTACTAATTACCAACCAGATATCGCCGCTCAAATATTTATAAATAAGCAGCTCGGGAGGTGGCTGAGTGCTTTGGGCGGGAGGGAGGGCTGGCACGGGGCTGGAGCGGACGGAGTTTAAAAAGGTACCAAAAAAAATGTATTAAAAAGCAGAGGAAGCGGGCTTTCTGCTCTGGAAACAGCCCTGTGAGAGCGAGGCGATGCTCGGCTGGCCCGGGGTGCGCTGCGATGAGGGGGCTGCACCCCGGGGGGTGCGGGGGGCACCCGCTGAGCACCCCGGGGCGCGGGGGCCGGGGTCACCGCGGCGCCTTTCGGGCTTTTGTTGCTGCCAGGGTCGCGTGGGGCGAGCCGGCGCCGGCAGCGTCCCTGCGGGAAGGCTGCAGATCACCAGATCACCCTTGGACTTCTCTGCAGTCCTCGTGCCCGGCTCGGTGACCTGCTCCTCGCAGGGGTGACGCCCCGGGGGACGTGGTTGGCTTCCCCATGAATAAATGTCGCTCCCGGCATCGGCCGAGCCCCCAGCCCCAGCGGCAGCCCCCGCGTTATTTTTACGCAGGAATAAGCTGCGGGGCGGCGAGCGCTGGAGGATGCTGCGGTTTGGTGCAGCCCCGGCCCCCCCCGGCCCCGACCATCCCGGGGGGCACGCGCCATCCCCCCCCGGCCCCTGCTCCGCTCCCACGTCAGCCCCGGCCCCGGGGAGCGCGGGGTCCCGCAGCCCATCGCCCCCGCACCGCCGCCCCGGTGCTCGAGTTAATGAGAGCCAGGGGAACCCCGGCGCCGGGAGGGAGCAGCTCCTGATGATTAATTAGCATTAATTATTCTTATTTGTATTAGCTTGTAGCCGTTCCGGTGAGCGGCGAGGAGAGAGCGGGGCGATGAGTTGGTCTTTGGGAGGAAGGCGGACGGGCGGACGGACGGGGCGGCTCGGTTGGGTTGGAGCTGGGTGGTGGGGGGAGCGCGGCCCCGCTGCACGGAGGTGCCACTGCCACCTTGTCCCAGCCTGTCCCGTCCCCACGGTGGGTCCGGAGGCGCAGCCAGGGTGCGGGAGCGGATATCACCACGGTGTCACTGTCACAGGGTGAGGGCCATCCTCATTTTGTAGGCTGTGCCACGTCCCGTGGGGTCACAGCAGGTTTGGGGTGGGATTGGGGACCCCGGTCCCTTGTGGCTGGCAGCGGGTGGCGGTGGGTGTCCCGGCACAGCGCCGTCCCCAGCGCTGTCTCTTGCCACGGGGCTGTGACGAGTGATGGCTGGGCTGTGATGGAGCTGACGGCAGTGAGAGCAGGGTGCAGGTGACACCACGGGCACCATGGGGACAGCACGGGGACTGTCCCCAAGGTGGGACAGAGGGAGACGTGTCTGTGGGTCTGCAGAGATGTGGGCAGTCGCTGTGCCCTGGGGAGCCTGGATGCGCCCAACGGCAGCGTGTTTGGCCCCAGGCACGTGCCGGAGGGACCGGTGTCCCCAAACACCCCGTGACGTCCTTCTGTGGTGGGGGACGGGGGCATGGGGCTGCGATGGCTGCAGTGGCTGGGGTCAGTGGGGCAGCGGGCTGCCTGCGTCCCTTGGGTGCAGCCTGCCACCGGAGGGACAATTCCCAGCCTTAGGGTCACCTGGGTTGGTGACAGCAGCCAGCCACGGTTGCCACGTCCCCATTTTGAGCTGCTTCTCCCTTCCCACCCCTTCTCTAGGGGCTGCGCTCTTCCCCATGGCAGTGCCGTGGGGGAACTGAGGCACGGAGCAGCGCTTGGCCGCCTGTGCCACCCTGGTGTGCCCCGCTCCTTGTCCCCCGTGGTCCTGGGGAGGAGGCCGTCGGGACGACGTGGTGGCACCCCCACCTTCCCTGCCGCCGCGGAGCCAGGAGCTGCTCAGCCCGGCCCCGGCGCTGCCATTTGTCTTCCCTGGTTAGCGAGGAGGGCTGGCGGGCGCGCGGTGACGAGGCGGCTCCTTAACGAGGGAAGACGGATGGCACCGCGCGGCTCCTGCTGCAGCGGGGACAGGGCTGGGGAGGGGGGCGGTGGCAGAGCCAAGTGGCTCTTCCTGCTTCCCCTTTCCCTCTGCTGCTTCCCACCCTCCTCTTCCTCACCGCAGCTCACGGGGCGCGGGGGCAGCGTGCGTCCAGCCGCCAGCCCGGCTACATCCCCCGGGGAGCGGGGTGCTGCACCCGAGAGCCACCCCCCCGGGATGGGGGTGCTTGTAAGCTGCATGGTGCCACGAGGTGGGGTGGAAGCAGGGTGACTTTTAGCGAGGTGCCGGTGCCGGTGCTCGTGACGGCACGAGGGACGTCTGCGTGTGTGAGAGCGATCCCCGTGGGATGGTGCTGGGCCATCAGTAGGTTCCAGAATGAACAGCTCCTGACTGGAGGGGTTCTTCGCTCCCGCAGACTGGGGAGACGCCGCTGCCTCGGCTGTGCTGCCTTTACCCCCAAAGGCTTTTGGGGATGGCCTTGCTCCTTCCCCAGGGGTGGCCACGACCCTTGGCTGTGGGTGCCGTGGGTGCCGCGGGTGCCTCCCTCCTCCTGCTGTGGTTTGGGGCCCCGCAGCTGCTCAGCGGAGCCTCCCCGACCACCGCCAGCCAATTTAGAGCCCATTCTTGTCAGTTATAATTAGGAGCCACTTCTCCCCGGCGCATCGCTTTGTATTTCACACGGGATTTTACCTGCCGTCTTGTCACTGTCACCCGGCGCTGTGAGATCTCGCTGCAAGGCTCCGGCGCCGGCTTAGATTTGATTACCCAAAGAATTCTGTACCAGCAGCAGGCTCCAGCCGCGGCGCTGCTTCTCCAGGAGGTTTTGCGTCTGCTGGGCAGGCGCGGGCTGTGCCGGGTCCTCGCTCGGGGGCAGCTGTTGATGTGAGCATCCCCTCCCGCCCCACACCCGAGCTGTGGCCCCGTGTCCGAGCTTGCCGGGCTGGGAGAGGCTGAGGGTGCTGCCGGGTGCCACCGTGGTGGCAGAGCCCTGCCAATGTCCCCATGCCGGCGCTGTCTACTCGGTCTGGGTCCCGGTCACCCGTGGGTGTGGGTCCGAGGCAGCCTGGAGGGAGTGGGAACCGTGCCCCCGGGCACCCATGGGTGTCCCACGGGCGTGCAGGGGCCGTTTGCAGCTGCAGATGAGCAGCAGCAGCACAGAAGCTGCTCTTCTGCGTCCCCCGCAGCCGGGGCTGAGGCAGGGACATCAGGACGCGGGGCTGACGCCGGGGCTGGGTGCCCCTCGGGGTGGCAGAACGTGGGGTCAAGACGGGGACGTGGGGACCCACGGGTGAGGCAGGGACGCGAGATGTGGCCGGGCTAACGCCGTGTCCCCTGCGCAGGTGCGGGCCAGCGCCATCGCGCAGGACGCGGACCAGAACTACGACTACGCCAGCAACAGCGTCATCCTGCACCTGGACGCGGGTGACGAGGTCTTCATCAAGCTGGACGGGGGCAAAGCCCACGGCGGCAACAACAACAAGTACAGCACCTTCTCGGGCTTCATCATCTACTCGGACTGAGCCTGGACCCGCGGCACCGCCCCGCGGCCATCCAGCCCCACGGCATCTCCCCACGGCACCCCCTGACGCCCACCCAGCCCCACAGCATCCCTCTGCCATGGTTTGGACCCATGGGATCCCCATCCTCCGTCCAGCCCCACGGCATCCCCCCAGCTGCTGTGCGGCCCCGTGGCCACCCCCTGCTGCTGTCCAGCCCCACGGCGTCCCCCTGCTGCCGTCCAGCCCCGCAGTGTCCCCCCGCTGAGGTCCAGGACGCCCACCCCGGCTGGCTGCGGGGCCCCAAAACCCCGCTTCCCCACCACCCGCTCACCCCGCCGCTGCTAATTCGGGGCTGGGGGAGCAGAGGGGCAGCGGGCAGGCAGGAGCTGGGGGAAGCCCTGCGCTGCCCCTTCCCACCCCGTGTCCCCTGGCTGTGACCCGCTTGGCCCCACGGTCCCCGCTGCGGGCGCGCCGGGCTGTATATATGTACAGGAGTCCGATGGGTGCCCCCACCCCGCACGGGGGCTGTGCCGGGGGGTGGCCACCGCTGCCTGGTCCCGGGCGACTCCATGGTAAAGCAGAGCTGTGACCTCTCCCGTGTGCTGTCTTTGTCCCCGCGTCGGGCACAGCCGGTGCCCCCAGCCCTGGGGACGGCGTCCCAAGGCCTCGTGGCCTTCCTGGGCACGTCTCCAAGAACCCAGCAGAGGGAAATGGGGGCACCAGGAGGGGCCCACGTCCCCTTTGGGTGGCCGCTGCCTGTCCCCAGGTGGCGGTGTCCCCGTCGGAGCCGGGCTGGGGGTGACACGGTGATGCCACCAAGGTGTCCCCAGAGGGTCCTGCCCAAAGGCAGGGTTCGGCCTGACCCCTCAGGGGCTCGCGGTCCCCGTGGTGGGGTCCCACAGGAGTGTGGGGACGTGGTGACAGGACGCGGTGACAGGACGCGGTGACAACTCTCGAGAGGTGGCACCAGGTGTGGGGACATCGCCTGGTGGCCCCTGGGGACACGGGGTGGCTGTGGGGACGGGCTGGGGACCCCCCATGCAACTTTCTCAGCCCCCGTGAGCCGGGAGGGGAGGCGGGGAGCAGCGACCCGGGGCTGCCGGCTGGGGAAGGGGCGGCTGGGACGAGCACCCGGCCCCCGGCCCCGGCAGCGCCCCCGGGACCCCGACATGGCGGCGGCCCGCGCCCCCCCGGACGGGGCACGGCGGGACTACAGCTCCCGTGAGGCCCCGGGCGGGAGGGAAGGGGGCACGTGGTGCGGGAGAGCCAATGGGAGGCGGCGGAGCGAGCGGCCAATCACGAGGGCGGGCGGCGGTTGCCGGGTGGTTTGAACGCGGAGGGACGGAAGCGGCGGGTGAGGGGCCCGGGGGCGGTGTGGGGCTGAAGTGGGGCGTTAGGGCCCGAAGGGGTCGGTGTGGGGCCCGAAGGGGTCGGTGTGGGGCCCGAAGGGGTCGGTAGACAGCCCAAAGAAGGTCTGTGGGGCCCCAAGGGGTCGTCATAAGGCACAAAGGGGTCGGTATAGGGCCCCAAGGAGGGGCTGTAGGACACCGAAGGTGGTCGTTATAGGGCGCGGAGGGGCCACAGAGCCCCAAAGGGGTCGGTATAGGGCACGAAAAGGAGCCACAAGGCCTAAAGGCGCCGGTATAACTCCTAAACGGGTAAGTATGGGGCACCAGGGGTTGGTATTGTGCCAGAAGAGGTCAGTATGGGGCTCAAAGGAGGCTATAGGACCCTGAGGGACTGGCATAGGGCCCGGTGAGGGGCTGTAGGGCCCCACAGGGGGCCCTGTATACACACGTTTGTATTAGGCTCTATATATAGGGCCTGAAGGGGTCAGTATAGGGCCCAAAGCAGGGGGCTAGCGGTTTGGTGGTCATAGGGCCCCCGTGGGGGGGGAGGGTTCGGTAGGGCCCTGGAGGGAGGCAACAGGGCACACGAGGGGCAGGTCCCATAGCGCCCTCGGGGGGTTTAGGCTCCAGCTGTGTGAACGGGGGCACCGGGGGGTGGCATTGATGGGGAGGGATCTGGGGAGGTGGGAGCTGGGGCTCCCGTGTGGGGGTCCTACTGCTTTGTCTCTGCACCGGGGCTGACTCCTTTCCCCCGCAGTGCATTGCCCCCGGGCCGCATCCTGCTGAGCCCCATGGCGCTGGGACCCCCGCCCGAGGAGGGCACTGTGGCCGTCGTGGTGCGCGTGCGACCCCCCACTGCCTGCGAGCGGGAAGGGGCTGCACATGCTGTGCTGCATGTCGTGGACCAGCACATCCTTGTCTTCGACCCCGAGGAGCCCAGCGGCCCCCCTGGCGCTGTGCTGCCCGGCCGGGGGGCCAAGCGACGGGGCAAGGACCTGAAGTTCATCTTCGACCGGGTTTTCGGGGAGGAGGCCACGCAGGAGGAGGTGTTCCAGCACACCACGCAGGAGGTGTTGGACAGCGTCCTCAATGGCTACAACTGCTCCGGTAAGGCCCGGCCAGCGCCTCCGTCCCATCTGCTGCCGCCTGGGTGGGCTCAGCAGAGTCAGGATGTGGCCTTCGTGCTGCCGGTTGCCACACGGGGACGTCCCCAAGGGGGCGGGGGCTGCGCTCTCTTCTCACACCTTGATTTTTGGTGCTAGAGAGGGATTGGGTTGTACGACAGCGGTGCAGGAGCAAATAGCTGTAAAATCACAAGTGGCGATGAGCTGGGGGTGGTTGGGGGTGTGGACTGGGGTGTTCCTGGCACAAAAGTGTTGACTGGACTCCTCAGGTCAACGAGGAGAAATGAAATTTGAAGTGTAGTTGGAGATAGTTTGTGGAGTGGGGGGGGTGGGCGCTGCTGATGGCTGGAGCAAGCTGTGGACACAGCAAGTCATGTGCTGCGTCGGTGACAGGAGTCGTGTGCGACCAAGGCACGACTGTCCTGCTCTCGGGGGCAGCAGCCGGGATTCTGGTCCCTTTTGGGGCCACAGCCAGCAAGGCTGTGAAGGCCACAGTGGTGCTCAGCGCTTTGGAAGATGCAATATGCTGGAGGAAAGTGGGCACTGCTATAGGAAATGAGAGCAGGCAGGCGTTTTCCAGGCATTTGTGACATTTTGGGGGAAGACAACCTGTGCTGGGGCTGGAACAGTAGCAGGACATGGAGTGGATTCACAGTGCAAAGGCCGCTTTGGTTTTGCCATCCTTTCCCATCCCAAATGTCTGTGATGGACAGAGCCGTTACCCCCCAGCAGTGCTTGGGGGGGACGCGCTGAACGTCAGAGCAGGAGGCCGGGTGAGGCGCACACGTGTTGGGGCACTCCAGGGGCTGCTGTGCCCCTCGCACGTCTCCCAGGCTGGCAGCACATAAAGACCGGGTCTGCAAGCTCCTCGCCCAGCGCTGCAGATCCTCGTGCCGTTTGTGGGCTGTCAGAGGAGCGGCGTAACGAGCATGTCACTGCTGCAAGGCAGGCGCCGAGCGGGAGACGACCGCTCTCCTGTCTCATCATGCGCCGGGCTGGGCACTGGGACCGGAGGATGCTATTCCTGGCTCCCCGGCGTGCTCGGCGAGCTGCTGAAGGCTGCCTCTGTCACCGTGCCCACCTGGCAGGCATGTCTTGCGTCTCTATCTGCATAAAATAAAGCCCGGATCCTCAAATGAGACATTCGCAAAGCACAAAGTGTCGCTAATGGGGAGAAGGGCTGAGGCTCTCTAGATTAGTGTGTCCTGCTCTGATGTTAATGCTTCAGAAATGGTGTTGAAAGACTGGGGTTAAAAATGAGATGAATTGCAAGGTCTGGAAAAAGAAACACCTTCCAGTGAGAGACAGGGAGCTGGGGCTGCTCAGCTTGTTAAAGGGAGGGTTAAAGGGTGACTCGAGTATGGCCTCAAAGTGTCTACATGGGTGATGGTTTGGGGACTCGTTCTGTCTTTATCTGCTAAATTAGAGATGCTGACAGCTGAAACTAGAAAGAAATTGCACTAGAGGATAGTGCAGACAGTGCTGAGGATAATTAACTATTGAACCGCTCTGCCTGGTCTCTACGAAGGCAGGGAGTGACCCCAGCCCTGCGGCAGGGGCTGCTGCAGGAACGTTGCGCGGCTCCTGGTAATGACAGCTTCAAACGTCCACCCTTCTTCTTCCCAGTGTTTGCGTACGGTGCGACGGGAGCAGGAAAAACCTACACCATGCTGGGCTCGGAGCAGAGCCCCGGCATCATGTACCTCACCATGGTGGAGCTGTACAAGAGGATCGAGGCCAGAAAGGACGAGAAGAGCTGCGAGGTGCTCATCTCCTACCAGGAGGTACGCCGTGCCCGAGCCGCGTCCCCTCCTGCCTCCGAGGCTCCCCTGCTACCAGTCAGGGCTGGTGCAGCTCCCTGCGGGCCACGCCAAGTGCCCCCGGTGCCCCGAGAGCTGCTCCCCAGCTGAAACCAGGCTCACCTGAGCAGCTGGGTGGACTGGTGCTGCTGGTTCCTCCCTGCCTCCCCCCCATCTGGAGTCCGGGAGGTTTCTCTTGCTTGCTGACACGCCGCGGTGCCTGCGGTCTGCATAGCAATCTGCTCCTCCCTGCTCAGAGGGCCGCAGGGGAGAGGTGGCACGGTGACTTGCAAGCAGAGCCCTCGAGAGCCGTCCTCTGCATTTAGAGCACCCTCGGCTGCTCCGTGTCACGCCTGGGAAGCGGCCTGCAGGGCGTCGCGGTGGGGGGGCGCGTCTGATTGGGTCGGGCGTGATCCCGATGCACGGAGCTTCTCTCTGCTCGCTGCTGGGGAAGCAGACCTGAGCCTTACTGCGGGCTCCCTGCTCTAGGTCTACAACGAGCAGATTCACGACCTGCTGGAGCCCAAGGGCCCCTTGGCCATCCGGGAGGATCCAGAGAAAGGAGTTGTGGTCCAGGGCCTCTCCTTCCATCAGGTGGGTGTAAAAGATGGGCACGGGTTCTGAGCAGTGTTGCAGCTAAACCAATTCTGAAAACAAACGTATGGGAAGGCAGGGGCTGTGCTTTCTGTGCAGCTCCTAGCAGCACACGTGAACCCGAGCTGAAGCAAGCCCTGCAGAGCAGCGGGTTGCCTTTCATCTGAGCTGTTGCCGTCGCTTGATGTCAGGTTGTCTCGGTGCCTGCGTAGGGGGCACCCAGCCTGCTGATCCCTGCCTCTGTATGTTCTCCTCCAGCCCAAATCGGCAGAGCAGCTCCTGGAGATGTTGGCCAACGGCAACAAAAACCGGACGCAGCACCCCACAGATGCCAACGCCACCTCCTCCCGCTCACACGCAGTCTTCCAGGTGAGGGCTGCTGGCAGCCGTGTTGCTCAGGCTTTGTGCTGAGTGGGAGATAGGAAGCAAGCCCACGCTGGGCCTGGCATAGCAGGGTCGCTATCGCTGCTTCTGGTGAATTGCAGGGAAAATCAAAACGGCTGTGGCTCCGAAAAGAGAGGACACAGGGCTGGGCAGACCTCTTAGCCTGCTCCGCACTGGGACAGAGTGTGCTGGTCTTGCTGGTGGCTGCGTCCCCCAGCCAGCAGTCCCAGCAGGCCCAGCCTGGTGTTACACCCCCCAGGGGCTGAAAATCCACTTGATGCTTTCGGCTATTGCAGGCTGAGTGTGTGAGCTGTAGGGAGATGTACCCAAACCTGACCTAGAGCAAAGGGGGCCTGCCTCGGGGCTGTGCCTCCCTGCAGGTACCTGGGGGCAGGTGTATTGTCTGCCCCGTCATCCCCCTCGGCTCTGAGCCAGGAGGCACGTTCCCTGCTCTGTAAGTTTGCTCCTGGTTCCTCGGTGCTCTCCCGCACAAACCTGCCGCTTGATTTCAATTCCAGCCAGGCCCTCCCCTGAATTAGCAGGGCCGTCACGGCTGCATGGGGAGACTGAGGACTCTGACTGTAATTTCAGTGTGAACCTGGTGCCTTGCCCGTGGCTGCTTGCAGGGGAAGTCCAGGTGTCTGGATGGCTTCCCAGCCGGCTTCCCAGCTGGGCACGGCGGTGGGTGCTGGACTCCTGCCTGCTGCAAATCCATTAGTGGTGCTGGAAGCCTGCCCTCCCGCTGCCAGCTCTGCCTCCCGGCAGCCGGAGCAGGGGCCACGGAGGAGCTGGGCTCTGCACGAGGACGCACGACTGGTTGCCATCAGTGGCATCTCCAGCGTGGACGTCTCTTGGCCTGTGGCAGGCAGCTGGGCAGGGGGGCGAGCAGCGTGCTGAGGACGTTATGGGGTGCTGGGAGAGGTGTCCACTTCTGCCTGCAGAAGGTGAAGCTGTGGAGCAGTGCTGCGGGGTCTCAGTGTCAGAGTCCCACCTTACCCACGTAACCCAGGAACTGGGCTCAGCACTGAGAACCCTGCCTGAGTGCTCCCAGGGATTGCAGGGCTGTGTCTGGGGGCTTGTAGCCCCTGTCAGGTTTGGGTTTCCCAGCATATGCCGTGGTGATCATCTTCCAGCATCCTTCTGGAGGCAAAATCCACAGTCAGATTTGGGGCTGAGGCTGAGATGCTGCGAGTGTTTCCTGGGTGGCACCAGGGCTCCCCGTTGGCTTTGCCCTTTGGGGACCCAACCAGCTGTACGCTGCTTCCACACAAGGATCAGCTCCTGCTGAGCATTTTCGATAGCTCTCAGTTCCTGTTTGATCCCTTCTGTGGCTTTGCTACCCGTGCCATCAGAGAGTCTTGGCTTGTCTTCTCGGTGTGCTGGGATCCTCTTAGAACTCTGCACCATCCCCTGGCCTTCGTAATCCATTTCACCATCCTTTTGTACATACTGACACCTTGTCCTACGGGTGAAGCTGCCTCTGGCTGTTAACTTCACATGCCTTGTTGAGCTGCAGCCTCATGGTTCTTCTTCACAGATCTACGTGAAGCAGCAGGACCGTGTTGTCGGCCTCTCTCAGGACCTGCAGGTAGCCAAGATGAGCCTGATCGACCTTGCAGGCTCGGAGCGAGCTTCGGTCACCAACACCCGGGGAGAACGGCTCCGGGAAGGTGCCAATATCAACCGCTCGCTGCTGGCCCTCATCAACGTCATCAACGCGCTGGCTGACGCAAAGGTAAGGCTGATCCTTGGGTGGCCCTGCCGGGCTACGGCTCTGCAGGGCAGGTGAATGCGAGGGGTGTCCTTGAGTGCTGGGGCTGATGGTTCTGCTGCTGTGGTGGGGCTGGCAGCCTGGGCTGGGCTATGAAAGGTGCTGTGGGGTGAGTGTGGCCATGCCCATGTGATGCAGGACTTGGGGCTGAGTGCCCAGGTCCCAAAAGCTGAGCAGCCCCTTGATCTCTCGGTGCAGAGCAAGAAGACCCACATCCCCTATCGGGACAGCAAGCTCACGCGCTTGCTGAAGGACTCCATCGGAGGGAACTGCCGCACCATCATGATTGCTGCCGTGAGTCCCTCCGCGCTGGCCTATGAGGACACCTACAACACGCTCAAGTACGCCAACCGGGCCAAGGAGATCAAGCTCTCGGTGAGGACCTCGTGACCTGCTGTGGTTTGGGGAGCTGCTGGGGATGGGTGGGAAGGAACTGGGTTTTGCAACGTGCCTGGTACGTGGGGTAGGTTAGCAGGTTAGTAGCCTGAGTTATCCAGCCACGGGGGCTGCTCCAGGCAGGATGAAGCTGAGGGCGCTGAGTGCCTGGTCTTGTGCTTGGCCCCTCAGCCTAGAGCCCAGAAGGGCATGTGGCTGGGACAGCAGGTCCCTGGGTGCAGGTGGTGCCCCCTGCAGCCACCCTGGAGCAGGCTTTGCTGCAGCTCTGGTTGAGGGCTATGTACTGCCCAATGCTTCTTTAACCTCCCGCTTGTCCCTGTCTCTGCAGCTGAAGAGCAACGTCCTCAGCCTCGACTGCCACATCAGTAAATACGCCGTGATCTGTGAGCAGCTGAAAGCAGAGGTGAGGTGCTGGCAAGGAGGGCGGGCGCTGTCTTCTGCTGTGGTTTGCTTGGGATGTGTGCCTCTGAGTTCCGTGGTCCTCTTTGAGCTGTGTGACAGTGCTGCCCACTGGGAGAGCCGCAGCAGCCTCTCAGGGAGCTCTGAGCTCCCCAGGGTCACAGAGCCAGCTGTAAAGCAGCTGATTCTTCCCTGCAGGTGGCAGATCTGCGGGCAAAGCTCCGTGCCTACGAGGACGCCGCCCAGGACGCAGAGAAACAGCCACCAGCACCACTGGCTGCCCCTAGCTTGAGCCCAGCAGGGTTGCCCAGGTGAGGCTGTGGGGCTGCAAAGGAATTGGGGCAGAGCTGCTGTGTCCTCCTGGCATCCCCTGTGCCAAGTAGGGCTGCACAGCTTCAGAGCTGGTCAGAGCCTAGGTGTCAGCCAAGGAGCTTCTCCACCAGCGTGTGTCATCATCTTGACCACGTTGAGGTGTAGTTATGGGCCTGAGAGACCGCAGCGTGCAAGCCCCAAGGGAAGCTGGGCTGCAAAGGCCAAGTCTTGTCCTGGTTGATCCATGCCCAAACTTCTTAGTCAAATGTGATGGCTTTCTCAGTGGATCTTCTGTCTCAGTGACTTTCTCTCTGACTGCTGTAGGTTGGAGGAAGCTGTCCCAGAGACGTGCTCAGCCCTGGGTGTTCACGGGATGAGTGATGGAGGGCAGCAGGAGCTGGGAGCTGGACAGGCTGCTCAGCCGCAGCTGGAACTGGAGGAGGAGGTGAGAGAAGGGGTGAGCAGCACGGGAGGGCTTGGCACAACCAGCTGGGGGCTCACATACACTGGGGGCACAGCTGGGCGTGCTAGGAGAAGGCAGGAGCTCAGCTGGTCTGCGGGGTCCTGGCTCAGCGTAAGTTTCAAGTTGCTAGCAAAACCCCTTAACCTCGCAGATAACAGTTTGTGGGGGATCAAGCTCAGTTCAAATATGAACTAATCTTGGGCTAGAAAAGTTCTTACTTCTGAATGGTTGCTCCAGGCTCCAGAGGAAACTCCTCCCAGGAGTCCCAGAGCAACCCACCAGGCAGATCTCCAGCCGGGAATGAGGAAACCAAGCTGCCTTCTGCAGAGTTTGTCCAGCAGCCAGACAGAAACGTGAGTGTCCTTGTGCTGCCCCCACGTGCCCCTTCCCCTTGTCTGCCTGTGGGTGCTGGTTCCCGTGCAGGATGCGTTGTCCACCCTCCTGCTGCATGCAGCCATCCCAGGGACAGCCCACACGGATGCAGGAGCAGGTCTCTGCTTGCACAGCCTGCCGTGTGTGAAAGAACAGATTTAGCTCCCAGGGATCTAATCCCATGGGATGATCTCCTGGAAATGCCATTTCCATGGACAGAGGGAGGTTTCCAGGCACAGCAGCTGCGGGAGCCTTAAGTGCAAATTGTCAGTCCTGAAATTACCTCTGCAAAGTCTTTCCTCCTGCCTTGGCTCCCCAAGGTCCTGCCCTGGCAGGGCTCCCACGGCACCATCTGCTGATGTCTCTGCCCCAAGCATCTTGGCAGAGTGAACCTCTCTAGAAAGGTCTCCTGAGGGAGGCTGGCCTCAACGTGTGCCTGGATCTCTGTCTGCCTCTGTCTGAGCTAACGAGTGCCTGAAGACTGGCAGAAAGCGCACAGATGCTGTTGTGTTCCTTGTAACCACCAGGTGAACACAAACCTTGTGGCTCAGGTCCTCTGGTAGCCCTACAGCTTCGGTACCTCACAGCCTCAAAGTTCGTCCATCTTTGCCCAAACCTGTACTAATGGATTCTGTCCCGCCTCGAGCAGGTCCCTGAGGTGATGCTGGTGGTGCTGAGCCTCTGGTCTGGGTGATGCTGACCCAAGCTCCCCTGTGAATTGGTTCTTTGGCCTGGATGCAGAGGGGCTGCCTTGGGCCAGGTCCTTTCATCTGACGCCATGTCCTGCTCTGTCCCAGGCTCGTGGCAGCTATCCTGAGCGTTGCCCGAAAGCAGTATTCCCTCCTGAAGGCTGCCAACCTCCTAACTCCTGACATGGTCTCTGAATTCGAGGAACTGGAGCGCCTGGTGCACCAGGAGGCTGGTGCAAGCCTGGAGCAAGCCCCGCTGCCAAAGGGACCTGCAGATACCCACGGGGCCACCCCAGCCCGGAGGGCGCAGCAGAGCTGTGATGGTGAGGATTTGGGACAGTTGGTGCTGTCCCCGATCCCGTTCCTTGGGGTGCAGCATGTGCTGGAAGGGTGCTTTGGAGGAGATGCTTGTGGGAGGGTGCATCTCCCAGCCGTGGGCACAGGCTGAGAGCTGAGTTTCCTCCTGACACAGTGCCTAGTGGGGAACTCCGAGAGCAGCTCCCAGCCCTGCTCTGTCAAGCGTTTCAGGCCAGCCAGCATCTCTGGCAGCCTGGGGCACGGTAGGAGCAGAGAGCAGCACTTGTCCTGGGGGAGTTCAGCATGTGTGCACGAGTCAGCTTAAACGTGAGCGATATTTCTGGTCCATGAGACCAAAGCAGCAGCTCTGATTCTCAGCCTTTCTAGTCTGGTTTACTCCTTGGTACGTTTGCCCAGGTCAGCCCAGCTGTAGTCTCCCAGCTGACAGCCTGTGTCTGAGCAGCGCTGAGCTCTTCCTCCACATCCTCAGTGCCACGGCAGGAACCCAGCGCTGAAGCTGTGGACTCTGCAGACCCCGTTTCTCAGGGACAGACAGGGCACTGCCATGGGGCATTTGCTTTGGAACCAGTCCGGTGCCTGTAGGTTGATGAGACATCGGGCTTTACGCTGCCTCTCTCTGGGTTTTGTGTGAGCATGGTTTGATGGCAAACTGCTGCTGTTGGGCTCACAGCTAGGGCTGGGCAGACACCTCGGAGCTGTGCTGGGGGCAGGAGGAGGTGCCGGGACCCGCTGCAGGCAGGGCTGACTGTTGCTTCTCTCCTTTAGCCAGGGCAGCAGCCGCCATGCCCGCTGCTGAGCCCAGCGTCCCCATGACCAGGGCAGCTCTGCGGCGCTTGCAGCGGCTTGCTCCGCTCTCCAGTCCCATGCTGGCAGCTCCCGGCCTGGCGAGGAAGAGGAGGAGGTCTGAGATGAACAGTGCTTCCAAATGGGAAACTCCCCACAGCCTCAAAATGCGGGCGAAGCGCCAGAGGAAATCCTCCCCTCTGGGCCTACGGAAGGGCTCCAGGAGAGAAGTGGAGGCTCCCGAGGCGATGCAGAGCCTGCACACACCCTGCTTCAAAGATGCCAAATCCTCCCAGCTGCTGTCGAGTTGCACCCCCAGAATCTGCCCGCCGACAGTCACCAAAAGATGCATGCCCCTGAGGACATCGGCTGCCCAGAACTGCTGCACCCCAACTGTCCTGACTGGCCATGACCTGAACTTGACTTTTGACCTCTCCGAGGACAGCGTTTCACCTGGTGTGGCCAAGCCAGACACCTTCAACCTGCCCGAATTCCCCGGCTGGGAGAACACCCAGTGCCTCTTAAACAAGCAGGGTGACCCCTTCGTGCCCAGGTTAGTGCTGCTGCGCCCAGGCTTGTGGATGGCTGGGGATTTTCCCCCTCCCTGATCTTGCTTTTTGGGTGAGTTTCACCCACAGAACCTTTGTGGATCCCCGCAGCTGGGCTAGGAGGGGAGATAGGGCAGAAAGCAGCCTGCAAGCAGTGGGCTGAGCCTGTGCATGAATTGCTTGCTCAGATAGAAGTATTCCAAAGAATCTGTTCCTCCTTTTCCTTTTTCCCTTTGGACTTGGCGAAGTATCCTCCAGGTGGCTTCTTGAGCCCCAAGTACTTGTTGGGAAGCAGGTGGGGCAGTGCCTCTCCATAAGGAGAGGTTGGAGTGAGGAGCGGGGCTGTGCAGTGTTGTTTTTGTTGCCAGTGCTTCTGCTGAACCAGGTGGCCGGCTGGAAAGAGGTTGTGATGCTCTAGGTAACGTGGGAGACCTGAGGGAACGTTTCCTGCAGAGGGCAACTGGGGAAACTGAGGTGCAGGGGATGGTGCGACCATGGGTGGCTCGGGGATCAGTGGTGGGGGGCAGCTGCCTCCTCCTGTGCAGATCTCTTGAGGCTTTAACCATGTTTGAATCACTTCCGCAATGAAACCAAGCTGCTCTCCTGGGTGCGTGTGGCTTCTGCTCCCTGCCTCGGTTGCCTCCTAGCTTTGTGAGAGCAGGGGGTCAGGATCCAGCCTTGGCCTTCTGCAGCACCCCTGTGCTAACCCTCTCTTCCCTGGCTGCAGAGCCTCCGTCCCGGTGTTCGCCATGAGGGGCTCCTCCATCCCCAAGCCCTCCTCTGTCTCCAAAGCAGCTGCGCAGAAGCGGAAGCGAGCGGTGAGGTGAGACAACAGAGACTGGGGCCAGGAGCCCTCGGCGGGGGCTGGTGGCTGCTCCCCTGGGGCTTGGAGCCCCCTCCTTGCCTGCTGACAGCTGGGGAGGACGGGGGCCCTCCAGGTCTGCCCTGAGCCTGGGGTGTAAGATGGCCATCCGTGTCCCCTTTTTCTTTCACAGCACCACTTCGTGCTCGCTGGGCGGGCTCCAGAGCCGAATCGGCCAGCTCTCCAGCAGCAGCCAGAGGTCGGCGCAGCCCCCGAGCATCCCAGGTGAGCCCTGCACCCAGCCAGGCGCGCCCCTTGTGAAGTTCAGGCTGCTGGGGGCAAAGTACCTGGCAGGGGTATGTCTGGTGCTGGTGGGAGATGCTGTTTGGTGTTTGCTGCTTCCACGTGCTGGCCAGAGCCCTGGGGAAGGGCAGCGGGTGCTTGCAGAGTTGGCAGTGCTGGGATGTCCTTCAGGAGGGTGCCTGGCTTTCAGGTTTTGCCCCAGAGCTGCCTTATCACCTCCTCTCCTGTTTCTCTCCTCAGAGCATCCTCGGGGTGGTCTCGGCTGGAAGGGCAAGCACAGCACCAAGGAGCTGCCAGCGCGCGGCAGCGCCTCCGCTGCGCCCACGCTGCATGCCCCAAAACGCCTGTGCTGATGGCACCCAGCATGGCCCCGGCCTCTCCTGGGGGCCCAAACCCAGCTGCCAAACTTCTTCCTCTGGGCCCCACCCTGTCCTTCCCTGCCACCTGCACTTGTTGTTTCCCCCCCCCATCCCCTGCCTCCCTCCAGCTCCCCCCGCTGGGGTCTCCCAGCTGCCTCCTGCATCCCGCGTACCGTCCCTCAGCGCAGCGCCGCGTGTTTTTGTAGCAGATGGATTATTGCTGTTCCCTCTCAGCCCCTCTCTACTCCTCGCCGGGGTGTCGAGTGCTAACAGATGGGTGATGCTAAGAAATAGCACGCTTTTAATAAATTTTTAACTTAAAACCAGAGGGGCGAGGGGAGACGGGTGGCTGCTTCTTCTCGCCTCCGCCTCGCGCAGGGAGCAGGGGTTGGGTTTTGGCTCCCTCCGAAGCAGGCCTGGAAAAGGCTCTGGCTCCTAGGGGCGGGCTTCCCCCTTTGGCTTCTGCCCCATCTCCCACCGCTGCAGGGGAGGTGCCGGAGGGCGGCAGGCCCCTGATGGGGGTACAAGGGCAGGTGCCAGCTGCTTGCCCCCCCCCTCCTGTCACTTTGAGTGGTCTCGGGGCATTTCTGCCCCATCTTCCCCCTGCTGAAACTCCAGCCCTGGCTCCTGCTGGGTCCCTCACTCCTGCTGCCTGCAAGACCCCAGCTATGGGGCAGAGCTGGGAGCATCGCCCCTGCAGCTGTCCCCCTGTGCCCTGTCCTACTTCCCCACCTCGCCATGGCACCGCTGGGCCCTGTGACGCACCTGGGTGCCTGCTCCAGCTCCTCAGGGCCACTGGCAGCAGTGAGGGCCCCGGCAGAGGTCACAGAAGCCGCGTGGGCTCCGGGCCAGGTGGCTGCGCTTTAACCCGCAGCCCTTGGCCTGCTCCAGCAGCACCGTCCTGCGCAGGCTGCTCCCCGTGGGGACCAGGGTCACCATCTCCTCCTGCCCTACTTTGCTCGCTGGCTGGCAGCCGCAGCTCTCGCCTTTGTCTTCTCGGAGGCTGGAAGCTTCTAATTAAAACTTCCAGCCTGCTCTGAGTTTGTTCCTCTCATTAAGAGGGGAATGGGGAGGCGGGGGGAGAGCCCAGATCTGTATCCCTGCAGCGCCGGGAGTGACAGCTTTCCGCGAGAGGCAGCAGCGCTTTGATCCCGGCTGCGTAGGAGCTGGGAGAAAATAAATCTCTGGGGAGCCGAGCGGAGGCCGGCCGGGCACCCTGCACCCCCCTTGCTCTCCCAGCGGGTTGGGGGAAGACTGCAGGGACGCAGAGCCCCCCCGGATGCGTGTCCCCAGGGGCGTCCCTGTTCCGGCTGGCTGGGGACAGCAGGCAGCTCCCAGCACCCGTGGGGTGCAGACGTGCACCACCACCATGACTCCGTGGGTATAAAACCCGTCCTGATACCGGCGGCACCGGGCTGGGAACGGGACTGGGGATCCCCAGTGTGGGACCAGCATCGGGCTGGGAATGGGGAGCTCTGGGGCGTTAGGGGTGGTGGCACCAAGAGGATGTCACTGAGCGTGCCACCAGTGCCACCAGTGCATCTCCCCAGTCCCTCTGGGACATGGCCCAGCGGGACCTGGCACTGTCCCCACCCGGCAGGCCGGGAGCTTTCCCGGCCATCGGCTGCCACCTAGCTGCCAGCCGCCCAGGCCTGTCCCCACCACTGCAGTGTCCCCAGCCAGCACCCCAGGGACCCGCTGCCTCCAGCCACCCTCGATGCCACCATGTGTCCCTTATGGCCCCAGGTTGCCAAAACACCCTCCAACCCATGCCTTGCTCCACAGTCCCTACCAACACTGGCTTGTCCCCAAGTCCTGTAACCCCACTTTATGGCCACGCTGCTGCGGCTCCCAAGGGCTGGGGTCGGCGGTGGCCCCGTGCCTGTCACCGCTGCCTCCAGCCCCGCATTTCCCGGCAGGGCCGTGCTCACACAAAGCCCCCTCATTGCCATGCCGGGCCCGTGCCCGCCGGCACACAGAGCCCCTTTCATGCAGCCCTGGCACCTGGCCGCAGGGACCGCTGCGGGGAGAAAGCCCCCCCTCGGCCTTGGCGCACGTGTGAGCACCCCAGCGAGGTCGGTGCGGGGGGTGGCGGCGAGGGACAAGGCCATGCACACGCGTGTGCACACAGCCGTGTCCACAGCAGGATCAGGCCCAGGGCTGGGAGCAGGACGTGGCGCCCTGAGCCCCAGCCAGGCCCCAGCGAGGGGCAGGCGCTGCCCAGCACCCTTACAGCCCCACTGGGCTGGAACAGACTTGGGAGGCTTCCAATGGCTAATTAAAAGCAGCTTTAATTAGCAGCCTACCTGCGCTGCCAGGCGTCCCGCGGGGTGCCTCAGCCGTGGGGAACGGGGCTGTGGCGCCTGGGTGCTCAGCCAGGGCTTGGCCTGGGGGTCAGCACGGGCAGTGTGAGCGTGGGTGTGGGTGCGTGCGTGCGTGCACGGCCTGGTGGGTGTGCACGTGCTTGTGCACACGTATGTGCACACATGGGGTGGCCATGGACGTGCACGTCTGCACTGCACACTGTGTACGTGTGCTTGGGAGGATCGACGGGCGTGTGCCCTGCTAAGGGTGCACAGCGTGCACGCGTGTTCAGGGAAGCAGCACGTGTGTATCTGTGCACACTGTTGCACACTCGTGTGCAAGGGGAGTCACGCGTGTGTGTAGCTGCATTGCACGTGGCGTGTGTGTACGTACGGGGGGTGAACGCGTAAGTGCACCCCTGTGCAGGTGTGTGCCTGGCCGTGGATAGACGCGCGTGTGCATATCTGTACGCGCACAAGCGGGGGGGAGTTGTGCGTGCGTGCGGATGCCTTTTCATGGCCGTGTGCACATCCATGTCCTGAAAAGGCTTTCACAGGCGTGCACACGTGGCTGCGTCTTTGTGCGTGTGGGTGTGCATGGACACGTGTGTGTACGAGGATGCGGGCGCAGCTGTGTGTGCAAAGCACACCTCAGCCCTCTGAGCACCTGGAGACACAGCTGGGGCCAGTGGCTGTGGGGACAGGACCCTGGGCACAGGGACACCCCGCGCCCTTGCAGTGGGCACCCTCTGAAATGGCACCCAGTCAGCATCCACAGTGCCCCTGGCATTGCTCCAAGCACCAACGGGGCCCCACAGCACCTCACCCAGCACCCACAGTGCCCCACGGGTGCCCATGGCCAGGGTCCCGCCCTGCCCCCTGCCCCAGGTGCTGGCAGTGCCCAGGGGAATGCAGGGTAAACACAGGGGCAGGGGGGTCCGGGCAGGGGGCCGGGGGCCTTGCCGTGACGCCCGGGCTGTCTGCCAGGGCTCATCCGTCCCTGCCGGGCACCACAAAGGCCGGCTTTTGTGCTCGCCCTGTGGCTCCTTGGCCCACAGCCAGTGCCAGGGGTGGCTGGCAGGGGTGGGAGCCCCCACACTCCATAAAACCCCCAGGGCCAGGACACTTTGTGCCCAGCCCTCGGCATGGAGAGCCAGCGGCTGTCCTCCTACGGCCGCCGCTTCGGCTCGGCCGCCTCAGCGCGCCGGGGGCTCCCCGCCAGCCCCCCGGGCCGGCCCCGCGTCCTCAGCGCGCAGCCGGGGCTCCGCTGGGCCGCCCGCCCCGGGCCGGGCAGGATGGACTTCTCGCTGGCCGAGGCGCTCAACTCGGAGTTCAGGGAGACGCGCACCAACGAGAAGGTGGAGATGATGGAGCTCAACGACCGCTTCGCCAGCTACATCGAGAAGGTTCGGCTCCTGGAGCAGCAGAACAAGATGCTGGTGCTGGAGCTGAACCAGGCGCGGGACCAGGAGCCCTCGCACCTGGCCGACGTCTACCAGGAGGAGCTGCGCGACCTGCGGCGCCACGTGGAGCAGCTGGCCACCGCCAAGGCCCGCGTGGAGATCGAGAGGGACAACCTGGCCGAGGACCTCGGAAACCTTCGGCAAAAGTAAGGTGCTGCCCTGCTTGGGGTTGTCCTGGGGACCAGGACAGTGACTGGGCTCGAGGTGGCCACCAGGATCAGGGTGGTGATGGGGACCTGGGGGCCATCAGGACCACGGTGCCCACTGGGGCAGGTATCAGGGTGGCCACCAGGACCAGGGTGGCTACTGGGATGGTGAGCAGAGTTGTCCGGGGGACCAGGATGGTAACTGGAACCGTGATGGTGACAAGGACCAGGGTGTCCCCAGGAGTCAGGGTGGCCACCAGGACCAGGGGCACCCTGGGGACCAGGCAGTGATGTGGACCAGGGTGACCCCAGGAGGGGATCAGGCTGGTGACGGGGCTGAGAACAGTGACTCTGTGGGACACGGGCTGAGCTGGGGGCTGGCAGGGCTCTGGGCACAGGCGGTAGGGATGAGGGCACAGGGCACGTGCTGGGGGTGCAGCGCAGGATGGCCGCGTGCGGGGAGCACGTGTGGCACAGGGGGAAACATGAGGGACACGTGTGTGGTGTGGGGGACATGGGGACGGGGCAGGAGGATGGCAGGGTGGGTGCAGGCAGCACCACAGGGCTGCATGGACCCAAAGGGGGGGTGCATCCATGGGGCTGAGCTGCGAGCAGCCACTGCGAGTAACAAGGAACGGTGCCCAACGAGTAACGGTGCCCAACGAGTAACGGTGCCCAACGAGTAACGGTGCCTCTCTGCAATGCTGCAGGCTGCAGGAGGAGGTGACCCTGCGTCTGGAGGCCGAGAGCACCCTGGCTGCGTACAGGCAGGTGAGGGTGGGGGCCGGATCCTGTCCATGTGCTGCCAGCGCCGGGGCATGAGCGGGGCTGGGCTCAGCACCCCCCCAGCACCGGGGCTCCTGGTGGGACCGGGCAGGGCTGGGATGGGGACAAATGGGGCTGAGGGGTGAGGGGGCGCAGCGCCCTGAGCCCACCCTGGGGACGTTCCCTCCTGTTCTTTTCCTTGTGGTGGCAGGATGTCGATGCCGCCGCCCTGGCTCGCCTCGACCTGGAGCGCCGCGTGGGGTCCCTGCAGGACGAGCTGGCCTTCCTCAGGAAGGTGCACGAGGAGGTAATGCCACTGACACCACTGCTACACCGTGTGGGAACCGGGGATGGGGAGCGGGCTCTGCGCTGACCCCCCGTGCCCCGCAGGAGCTGCGGGAGCTGCAGGAGCAGCTGGCCCGGCACCGGGTGCACGTCGAGGTGGACGCCAGCAAGCCGGACCTGACGGCCGCCCTGCGTGACATCCGCACCCAGTACGAGGCCATGGCTGCCAGCAACATGCAGGAGACGGAGGAGTGGTACAAGTCCAAGGTGCGGGGTGGGACCTGGCTGCCGGGCGGGTGCCAAACCCCTCCCAGGATGTCACCTTCGTGGGGAGGGGGTCAGCCTCTCCTGGAGCTGGGTGGCTCTGTGAGGTGGTGGCACCAGGGGGTTGGCATCCGTGCTGTCCCTGTTCGTGTCCCATGTCCTGGTTTGGGCCCCAGGGGAGCAGGGACATGTCCCTGTTGGTGAGTCACAGTCCCTAGAGAGGTGTTCGCAGCGATGGGTCCCACGGGCACTGTCTCATAGGAGCAGGGATGTGTCCCCAGTGACATCCCACACCACCATCCCTCCCTCCTGCAAGAGCAGGGACACGTCCCCTGTAACACCTCCCATCAGGGATGCGTCCCACGTCCACCATCCCATCACCCTAACGGATCAGTGACATGCCTCCACGAGGTGCCATCAGGAGCGTGCCCAACACCCACTGTCCCGTGATCCTGTGGTAGCAGGGAAATGTCCCCAGCGGCACATGGCATGGGGGACATGCCCCACGTGCACTGTCCCACCATCCTGCAGGAGCAGGGACATTCCCCTTTCTGCCGTGTCACTGTGGCCACGTCCCTCCTGTGGGAGCAGGGACAGGTCCCCTGGCACGTGCCACTGGGGCTGTGTCCCTCCCGTGGAGCAGAACAGGGTCATGTCCCTGTGCCATGTGCCACAAGGACGCTGTCCCTGCCCCATGCCCCTGCCCCATGGCACATCCCCCCCCAGTTCACAGACCTGACGGACGCGGCCGCCCGGCACGCAGAGGCCCTGCGCGCGGCCAAGCAGGAGGCCAACGAGTACCGGCGCCAGCTCCAGGCCCTCACCTGCGACCTGGAGGCCCTGCGGGGTGCGGTAGGTGCCAGCCAGGTGGGAGGGCACAAGGGGGGACATGGCAGCGGGCAGGGGCCACCACCACGGGGATGCTTGAGGGCACCGCGTCCCCTCGCGGCCCCCAGAACGAGTCCCTGGAGAGGCAGCTGCGGGAGCTGGAGGAGCGCTACGCGCTGGAGACCGCCGGCTACCAGGACACAGTGGTGCGGCTGGAGGAGGACATCCGCAGCCTCAAGGAGGAGATGGCGCGGCACCTGCAGGAGTACCAGGACCTGCTCAACGTCAAGCTGGCCCTCGACATCGAGATCGCCACGTACCGCAAGCTGCTGGAGGGCGAGGAGAGCAGGTGACGGCAGAGCGGGGCCTCATCCTGCCCCGAACCATCCCCACGTCCTCCTGGTCCCTCTGGGGGTGGGGAGCAGCCCCCAGCCCTCCTGCCCTGGGCAGAGCAGAGCTGCTGTGTGGGGCGGTGGGGACCTGGTGCTCTCCCCGACGCCCCCATTGCTCCCGCAGGATCACCATCCCCGTGCAGACCTTCTCCAACCTGCAGATCCGAGGTGGGCAGGATGGTGGTGCTGTGAGTGGGCTCTGAGGGCCGGGAGGGCCTGGGGGCTCCGTGGGAGGAGGTGTCATCCTGGCCAGCCCTGCCGCATCCAGAAGGAGTGGGACGTATTCCTCTGAATCTCAAGGAACGAGGACTCCAGGGTCCTGTCCCTGGCACCAACCTGCTGCCAGGTCCCTGTGCCATGGGGGTCCCCCAGGTTGGAGGGGAGGAGTGTGCCATGGCTGCGTCCCCAAGGCCAACCATGTCCCCCATGCCAACTGTCCCCCCAGCGTCAACCCTGTCGCCAAGGCCCACCACATCCCAAAGCTATCCACATCCCAAAGCCCAAACATATTGCCAAGACCAATCCTGTCCCCAGTGCCAACCGTGTCCCCAGGGCCATCCGTGTCCCTGAGGCCTATCACATCCCCAGGGCTGCTCACTACCATGGACTGGGGTTTTCCAGCCCAACATGTTCCCTTTGGGCCCCTCTGCTTGTGCACGGGTGGAGGGGCCACATGTGGGACACTGGGTCACTGCCGTGTCCCACCCATGTCCCCCAGAGACCAGCCTGGACACCAAATCCCTGTCAGAAGCTCACCTGAAGAGGACCATCGTGGTCAAAACTGTGGAGACCAGAGATGGAGAGGTGGGAAGTCCTCATCCATGCCTCCCACGCTGCTTCCCCTCCATCCCCCCCTCTCTGCAGGGTGTCCCCAAAGGGGGACACTCGTCATGAAGGTGGGGCCACCATCCCTCAGCCTCACAAGCAGCCTGGGCAGGGAGCTGGGCATCCCAGTGCCCTGACAGAATGGTGTGAGCTGTCTCCAGACCATGGTGGAGCTGAGCCTGGCAGCTCTTAGAGAAAACTGTGTCCCCATCCCTGTCCCCATTCCCATCCCTGTCCCCAAGGTTGTTCAGAGCCCAGGAAGGCTCAGGAGGGGAGGAGGGCCCAAGCTGGGGTGACAGTCCATCTCCCTCTGCCTCCAGGTGATCAAGGAGTCCAAGCAGGAGCACAAAGAGGTGGCATAGGGCGGGCGAGCCGCAGCAGCCGCGCTTGTAGCCGTAGCCCCGTAGGTGCCGTCCGATGCTGGAAGGGACCCCGGTGACCGGGCAGGAGCTGCGGGATGAGGTGGGGATGCTCCGGGGGGCACCTCCCTCCTGCCCACCCTCGCCTCTCCCACTTGGCGCATACCAAGCGTGTGCCCTGCGTCTTTGGCTCACCGATGTCTGCCAAGGAAGCCCATCCCGTTTCGATCTCTGCATGCCAGTTGGAAAAGGCAACGGTGCAAAGAGCATCTCCCCCTGCATCCCACCCCACTGCCCACTCTCTGGTCCAGGAGGCCGCCCTGAATCTGCTCCCTGTGTCCGGGCCCTGAGCATCCCACGGGGGCTGGAGGGAGCAAGGTACCGGCTGGCCAGGGGCTTTGGGTGGGCTTAGCCAAGAGACATGGGCAGGAGGAAGAGGAGGATGGAGCCGTGCAGGGAGGCAGGGTGCTGCTGGGATGGTGTGAAGGGTGATGCGAGTGGGGATAACAAGGGGTGCCTGGGGACATGGCGGGGTTGTGGGGCTGGAGCAGCGATGGGCACAGCAGGCTGCGTGGCCTCATTCACTTTTCCAGGTCGCAGAGCCATGGGGCTGTCCGAGCCCTGAGTGGGTGCCCCCACCAAGGTGCCCCCATCACCACGGTGGAGGGAACAGTCCAGAGGGGCGTGTGGCAAGAGGGGACCCATGGCCGTGTGCTTGGCCCCTCGCTTGGGGGATTCCCATGCAGGTGAAAGTGGAGAGGAGGGGAGTGAGGACAGAGGGAGGAGGAGAAGTAAGAGGAAGAGAAGAAGGGGAGGAGGAGGGTGATGGGGCACCCATGGGTGCTCTTGGAGCAGGAGGTTCCTCCTGTGACCCAGGAGTGCTGGCGGACAGCCCTCCCTGTCCTGCCTGTCCCAACCAGTTTGTGGTATGAGTCCCACCACTGCGGCGAGCCAGGGCTGCCCGGGTCAAGCCCTGGCTGTGCTGGAGCCCGAGCCCAGCTCCTGCATGAGAGGGGCTTGGCAGAAATCCGCTGTCCCGGGGCTCCACACGGCCTTGGCACCACACGCATCCTCCCTTGCTTCCCCTGCCCAAACCAGCGCATGCCACCCAGTTGGGGCCATCACCCAGCCCAGTGCTTACCTGCAGCCCCCGTCCCCAACCTTTGATTTAGCCGCTACCAGGAGCAAAACCTGCCCCCCTGCCACCTAACATAGGAGCAACCACCCAGCAGCACTTCTCATACCCCATAACCCTGTAGGGGTGAGCATACGGATGCCACTCAGTTGCCATCCCCCTCACCCCCTTTGTCCCTTGTATCTCCCAGCTCTGTGAAAAATTAACGCCCTAATGTCTGCGGCAGCACAAAATGAGAAATAAAGCTTACACAAGTGCTACTTCGATGGCTGTGCCTGCAAGCTGCCTCTCCGTGCCGGCCCCTGCCCCAGCCACAGGACAAGCTGGCAGTGCCATGGGTTATTTGGGATTAACCAGGGCAGAGGGGCCCTTTGGGAGCCCAAACCCACTGCTGGCAGCTTCCTCGTGGGGGACGAAGGCTCAGTCCTGAACCCCAGGACATGGCCAACACATTTGGCCATTTGTGTGTGGTTTGAACACCCGCAAGGGCTTGTGGCGTGGTGCAGGAATAACCCCAAAGCCAGCAGTGTGGCAGGAGAGATCCCCTTCCCTAGAGGAAGGGAGGGGAAGCACAGACCTATTCTGGGGGTCTTCAGCCCCAAACCCAGCCCCTTCCCTGCATGAAGGCTGCTGCTCCAGGGGAGCCCTGGGTGTCAGCTGCATCTCTCAGGACCAGTGGTTAATTCCTAACGACCTCGTGAAGGGCCGGTGAGGATGGGTTGTGTTGGCAAGCAGCAGAAAAAGCTGTGGGTGAGTGAGGATTATAGGGGGCATTGGGAATTTGGGAGCCCCAGCCTGGCCCAGGGTGGAAGGATGTGGCCAGCGCATGTAGGCTGGATATAGCCACCGGAGAGGGTGCCACGAGACCCTGCACACCGGGAAAGCAGCCCAGGGTCTGAGCACTGCGGGACCCTCAGTGCTGCCTGGCCACCAGGACAGCTGGCTTCTCCACGGAAAGCTGAAGCCCCCAGGTCATCTCCTTGGGAAAAGGACCAGAGATAAGCCCAGCAGAGAAGTCATGCTCCACACTGAGGAGCAAAAAAGAGGCCACCTAAACCCTGCAGAGATGCCATCCTCTTTGGAGGACATCTTTTACAACACATAAATAACAACTAATAAAAAACCAAATATCTCACAGATCCATGCTGAGCTGGGCAAGTTCAAACACCAAACCACCACCACCGCCAAAACACAAACAGGAAAATTTCTAAAGATATCCACTGTTTTATTTGGAGGGGTTTCTTTTCCTTCAAAAATATAAATGTTTCAACTCATTTTTTTAAAGACAGGTTTGCTCCAGCTAAGGATCTCAAACAAACACTGGATGTTTTGAAATGTTGGCAGTCGAAGTTTTCAGCAATGAAAAGAACTAAAAAAAAAAAAAAAAGAAAAAAAGAAAAGCCAGAATTAATTGGAGTAAAACAGTTTGGTGGGTTACAGTGGACTCTTAGAAAAACAGCCCTAATAAATCACTGACGTGGTCTGAGAACTCTGTAGTGCTTGGCGAGAAAATACAGCAACAACTTTTATTTATTCAAAAAGGATTATATTGTGCTTAAAAGCCTACCGCAAACCCACATAAGGGGCCAGGAACAGCCCATGGTGGTGTGAAATCCCCTCTGTGCCACCAAGCCATACAGCCCAGCAGCTCAGGGACTTTTCCATCTCAGTCCTCACCGCTGCGCTCTTGACCCAAAATGGAGGATGAGTGGGCGCTGGCAGCATTTTGATCCCATTTACTTCTAATGGTCAAAATTTCTCATGAAATAATGGTAAAAGGTGTAGGAGTGACCTGCTGGGGCTGCGTGGGGACGCTATGTCCTCGTGGGACACCTGAACACCTGCCGGCAGCAGCGGCACACGTGGATGCCAACGAAGATGGCGCTGATGAGGACGTAGCTCGTGCTGATGGCCTTGACGGCGTAGATCGTCTCGGGATCGTCGAGTGTCCGCCTGCGCTGGCGCTGGTGGCCCACGCTGAGCCGGAAGCCGGCCACCAGCTGGCCCTCCCGCCAGCAGAAGTAGGTGCCTCCGTCGCTGAACTGGACCCGCTGGATGTGCAGGTGGTTTCCATGGTCGATGAAGACCCGCATGCTCTGGTTGACACCCACGAGGAAGTGGGAGCGGTAGAGCCGGACAGAGTCTTTGTCCCAGGCCACGGCGTGCTCGGGCCGGGCTCCCGGGCAGGCGATGATCAGATTTCTTCCTACTGGATGCTTGTGGAACTGCGTGGGGACGTGGGGCAGCCAGGGCTTCTTGCCCAGCTTGTAAATTACGTTGGAGATGGCCTGCACCCCTTCCTGGGGGTCCTGCTCCTTCACGCAGGGGGCCAGGCAGCTTCTGATGGCCACCTCGGGCCTCCAGCGGCGGCCGCGGTGCTGGAGCCGGGTGGAGACGGCCCTGGAGCCGCAGGAGGTGACGTTGGGCAGGGCGGTGCGGTAGCGGGGGTGCAGCTTAGGGCTCCGCATGTAGCAGAGTCCGATCCGCCGCTGCTCGCCCCTCACACCACAGCGGTCACATTTGGTCCAGTCCCAGAAGGTGGTGAAGAGGCTGAAGAGCTTCCCCGTGTAGTCATCCCGGACGTGCTCACCTCTGTCCACAAAAGCCACCGTGATGTGCTTGGTTGGCTGCACATCCACGTCGTAGCCATAGAAGAAGTCCCCTTTCTTAGTGCCACACAGGTAGAGGCCCGAGTCTGTCACCTGGGCCCGGAAGACGATGAGACTGAACATTCGGATGCTGAAACGCTTCAGCACGTTGCTGCCCACGTGGATATGGCCCGAGTCAACAACCACATTGCCAGCAAAGTCTGTCAGGACCGTGGTTTCCTTGCTTCCCATGGTCTTCTGGAAGTACCAGATGACGTTAGAGACCTCCTCGGGCTTGCAGTTGCAAGGGAGCTCAAAGGTCATGTCGGCCAAGTAAGCAGCGTTGTCAAACATCAGGAAAGCAGGACAAACCATTCGCTTGAAGATATCTTCTTTCTCCTCAATCGCAAAAGAGTGCAGCACATCTACCATGCAGAGGAGAAGTACAGCTCTTGGCAGCCCGGTCTCCATCACGCCCAGCAGCCTCTGCCGTCAGCAGAGCGAACCCAGCCACCACGTCCTTGGTGTGGCGTGGGGTTGGTGGTGTCGGCACCAGGGCAGGGACCAGGGCACACACAGCAGTTCGCTCCGCAGGGATGGGGCTTGTAAGAGACTTTAGAAGGTGGACGCCCAGCCTGTGGCTGACAGCAGGGATCAAATAGCAGTTGAAATCTCTCATCCCAGTGTAACTGCTGCTGCATGCATCTGTTGTTGCAGCAGAGAATGTTTGTCCTGCCCTGTGGCAGCCTGTCGCTGTCTGGGACGTGGCCTGTGCCTGTCCCCGTGTGTCCAGGATGTGGACTCTAGAATGTTTCCAGCTGCTCTAGAGCGCATCGTGCCACTGGGCAACGAGCAGAGATCACTTGTGTAGCATGGCTGCAGAGACAAAATGCAGCCTGTGTGGTGGGAAGAAGGGAACCGCTGCTGTTTTCTTGAAAGAAGTAAACATGAAGGATTGCACCGACTCTTCTGAGTGCAGTGATCATGTGGAAGAACCTCCCCTGATGGCAGCTGACCTCTGTAGCCCAGAACCAGAGGTGACAAACAGGGTATTTAGACTTCTGTATCCTCCCTGTTGGCTGTCCAAATGTGTGTGCTGAAGACCCACCACACAGGCAATGTTTGAGACTCCCCCTCTTGGAGCGATCGAGAGAGGCTTTTCATTCACATCCTCCTTGCCTTGGCTGATGCTGGAACCAACCCTGGAGGCTTAAAAGCATCTCTCCTATGGTAAAAGTGACCCACTGACTCTGGCCAGACCTTCAGCTCAGGTTCTGGCACTTCCTGATTGGATCATGACTGCTTGGGAAACTGATAGCAGCCAGTCCAACAGCCCTTCCTCTTGCTGACATTCACACAATCACTCCTTCAAGGAGGAGCTCAGTGCTTGTGCCTGCTTTTCATTTCTCCTGAGTCTTCTCACCAAACAACAGGGATTTTGCTTTTCCCCAAGTGGTGGGGGTGCAGCAGGCTGCTCCCATCCTTCACATAGGATGTGAGTGCAAGCCCTGAGCCACAGGACTGCTGAAAAGCACTGGGGTGTTCCCACCACAGCTGAAACTGCAGCTAGTGCAGGCTGTCGTACCAGGGCCATTCCTGAATCAACATCCTGCATCCCGACCACAGGATCCTCCAGGATCTTCCCATTTCATTTGAGATATCAGTGCTTGGCTTTCTGTTAGCCATCAGGTTTGCAAGTGTTGTGCAAAGGTAACAGGAATGGCACCAACAGCAGATTGCAGGGACACACATGTCCCCATGGTTGATGCCACAAAGCCTGTTAGGAGCTTAGTGGTTTCTACAGAGAAGGTGGGAGAGGGGGAGTTGTAGTCAGCCAGGGGTGACTCTACCTTTTTCTCCTCTACGTGGGTTTTCAAACAAAATTGACCTGGCAGTTTCTGAGCTGGATTCAAGGGAACCCGAGCAGTGTAACATGCACTGGGCTCCTCAGCACCCTTGGGAGAAGCTTGAGGATCTCCCCAGACCAGACATAAAAGAGAAGTTGATGGGTAGGTGCTGAGCTGTACAATATGAGAGTCTTCCTGAAGCCTGTAGCCTAAACAGAAAGGCCAGTCAGTTTGGACACAGTATTTGGCAGCACTGGAGAGTCTCTTTGTTGGACTGATGCTTGTCAGTTCCCTTTTAATTTAAATTTATGTAAATTTTAGGCAAACCATATAGTGTCCAGGATGATTGGACAATATCTTAGAGATTTACCCCATGGCCTACTTAAAATAGCTGTTGGATCAGCCCCAGATATACCACCTCGCATAGTATTTCCATTCCCATCAGCCTAATTTCAGCGGCTGCATGGTGAAGCATGAAGTGCCACTGATTACATTTCTTAAATCCTGAGTGACAATGGACAGAGATGGAAAAAGGAAGGAACTACTTGCATTTTGGCTTCTCCTTCATAAATGCCTGCTTAATTTTTCTTTCTCTTGTTTGTTCTCCCCATCTAAGAGATTCTCACAGAATTGTCCTGTGAGGACACTCTGCCCCAGAGATCACAATGTACACAGAGTCCTCTCTGTAACTAACTTTTATTTGGCAGAACTATTGCTCTGGGTGGCTCCCAGGTACTGGGAAATGTACAGCAACACTCCAGAAGTATCTGAATTATCCTTAACTATCTCACACAGTATCTGATGCCAAAGCCAAGCTGTAAGCCTCATTTTCACTCTGCTTCTGCATGACCCTGGTGCTTTTGCTCCTTCAGCTGACTTGGTAACATTTCATCAGCTCCATCATTATCCTTTCCTCGGCTTCCTTTTGCAAGCTGGTGTCTGTGAGGTGGGCTTCCCTCTCTGCTTTGCAGCTGGCTGGGCCACTAAGGTGGCCAGGGGTCCAATAATCCCTGCTCATGCTCTGCAGCTTCCTAAACAAATCCCTGGTGCTCTCCTTCTCCAACTCACTCAGAAGATCCACGTTTAACCCAAAGCGCTTGGTGCCAGAAAGGCTCTGTAAGATCTGAAGGACAGCATCTCTGTCTTCATGACAGATGTTCTCTGCCAGCACAGCAAGGAATTCACCCAGGAGGCCAAAACCCAAGTCAGCCTGAAAGATTCTGCCTAAGGCCTTCCCTTCGAGTTTAAGCAAAAGCTGGTATTTTTCTTTTCCGGTTTTTAAGCATCTGCGCCAATCTCGGTAAAATTCGGCAGAGGTTCCAGGCAGTTGATCCAGCTCCTGAAGGAAAAAAATAATTGTCAAGTTCTTTCTGTTTTGTTCCCACTTGAAGATTTTTATTCCCCCCTCATCAGTCTGTGGGTGTGTCTGACAGATGCTTTTAATGCAGGCTTTGATAGCACCAAGGGCTCGGTAAAGCTTGTGAGGTAGCAAAACATGCAGAAAGATGAAGAAATACCAGGTTCATCAAGCCCAAAAGAAACCAGAGAACTTAAGAGGAAAACAAAGGAAGAATAGGTGAGACCTGAAACACAGTGTGGATGAACACAGACCATCAGTGAGTAATCCAAGCCCTAACCAGAACCAAACACACTAAACACTCTCCTGGAACTGCGGTAGTTCAGCAAAAGCCTGTCTCCACCTTGAGCATCAAGAGGCAAATCAAACAGGTGAGCAGATAAAAGATAAGGGGCATAAAACCCATAAAATACACTGATGACTCTAACATACTGTCTTGTAACATACTGCATTCGTACAAGCAGTATGTTAGTATGACTAGAAGAGAGAGCCAAGCTCAATGTGGCATCTCAGATAAATGGAAATCCTGTTTTATACAATATGTAATTGAACTGCTGAACTCATCACTGCTGACTTAACTGACGCACAGGCTGAAGAAGGATTAAAATGTTTAGGCTTTTATACAGATAGTGAGAACAAGGCACAGCAGCATCAGGCTGTGTCTAAACACAAAATGCAGAAGCCCTGGAGATCTGAGCCCAAGCACTAATGGGATTAGGAACAGAGTTTGCTCTGGGGAGATCTCTGCTCACTCCAAGCAAATACAAAGCTGCCTAGAAGAGCTGCAAAAGGATGTCATAATAAACAGGCAAATGAAATTCACTGTCAAAAAATTCATGCAATGCTTGTGAGAAACATCCATGCAAAACATCTCTGGCTAGGGAAACGTCCAGTGACAGACTCCACTGTAGCTCCCATCAAGCAGGTGAGTCTCACTGTCATCGTGTCACTGGGCTAGCAGGAGTCACCACAGATATTCTTTTGAAGACATCAGCTCGTTCTCAGCAGCAGTCAAAATGGCAAAGCCAATATTGGGAGCTAATAGGAAAGCAACTGAAAATAAAACAGAATGATTGTTTTATATCTCTATAAATCCAGTGGGTGCCTGAGCCTTGGATGCTGACTGCAGTTGGGCCCCTCTTATGCGTAAGAGATAACCCAGAGCCAGAGAAGAGAAGGGAAACACAGGCAATGGAAGTATAAAACGCCTTCCATACCAGAAGACATTCAACTGACCAGGACTCTCCAGCCTGGGAAAAGTCTGCTGCAGGGAGCAGGAAAGACGTCAGTCAAATCATAAATGGCCTGGATATAAAAGGTTTTGTCACCGTTTCCCACAACTGAAGAACTAAGGGGAGCACCCAATGAACTCATCAGGCAGCAGGTTTAGAACGAAATAGCACTTTTCTGTATCATGCATAATTAAACCGTGGGGTGAAAAAGAATTGGCTACATTCACAGAAGATGCGTTATCTGCATCTATTAAACGTGATGATCCAGATGCACAGCCTGGCTCTCAGGCTCTAAACTGCAGCCAGCTGGAGGAGTGCGGTCAAGGGAGGGCACTCTTCCCCAAGAATCTGTTACTGGCCACCGGCAGAGGCAGGGTATTGGGAGCTCTGGTCCGACGCTGTGCAGCTGGTCCTAGATTCCCACAAGGTTGAAGCAGACTTTCCTTGAAGCAGCTGGTGCAAGCCCTTAGCTGCCACAAAGCAGGGGCCAAGACTGAGCCCTGCGGTTATCTAACTCAGTGTTCCTGGGGATTTTGAGGGCTTGCTCACATAAAGAAATAATTCTGAGTAATTCTTGTGCTTTAAAATAATACTCAAATTATTTTGGAGTAATTTTTAGATGTGGACGAAGTTCCAGAAAGTGTCTCCCTTACCTGGGGTATCTCCACGTCGCCGGCTTGCTGGCCCTTCGTGTGGCCTGCACAAGGGTTCCACAGCACGTTTCCCTTGTTCCCCATTTTGTCCTTTTTCTCTAGAGGCTTCAGGTGTGATGCCAGCACGATGTCCCTGCAGGCAACAGGAAGGGGACAGAAGACCTGAAACTTTGAGGCTGCACTCCTGCACAGTGCCTCCTGCGAGGCAGACCATTTCCGAGCTCGTGCCATACACAGCAAACAAGACCGGCGTTCACTTCAGATCAGGAAGCATCAGAGAGGGATCAGAGGAAAAGAAAAGACAGCACGTGGAACACTTGGCAGGCATGTTCTCCTCACACGCTCCCTGTTAACCCAGCCATCAGGCCTGACAAGGCAGGAATTGCCCCGTAGGCTGGACTGCTTTTGAGCACCGTGGTTCCTGCCCGACACAGGCAGGGCGCTGCCAGTTCCCCCCAGCAGCTCCTGCCAGAGCCAGGGCCCAAGGAACTGGCAGGACACTCTTTTCTCCTACTTTTTTTTTACAGTACTCTGAAGCTTTGTGACTTTGGGACCCCCACAGTAAAGACCCTACATTCTTAAAGGCCCTAAGGATTGTTTTGTAGCTTGGACAGGTACATGTTTGTGGATTCATTTGAATTCAGCATCTTTTTACACTGATGCCTATGACTACCTACAGCAGCCAGGACTCAGTGGCTCACTTCGTTCTTCTCATCCCATGGGATGAACATCTGAGCCCACAGCCCTCCCAGCAGCCAGCAGGAGATCTTTGAAGGGCTCCAGGTCCCTGCTGCTACACCGGCAGCCTTCGCTGGTGAAGACGCTGCACCCACAGCGAGGAGCTGCTCTGCTGCCTCCCTCAGATGGCTTCTAGCTGCTAACACTACAGTTGCATTGCAGATTTTCTGTACTGAGCAGGAGTGTGATCTTTGATCGTGCTCTAGCAGCTACACTGACAAAACTGCAGCAGGGAATCCTTTTACAGGGACTGGGGAGAGAGCAATAGGAGAAAATGCCATAAATGCAATTTTAAACTCTTTCCCTTTCACAGATCCGATAGCGTGACCAAATTCCGGCAGGATGAGGCCGTGAACGTAATTTGCTCTACTCCTGGATAACCCTGGTCAGAGCCCTGGATCTGTCTGCAGATCTTTCTGCATATGTCAAGGAATGGGGACTTGCGCAAAGAGGGCATTAGGAGCACTGCTCCTCCAGGGAGCATCCCCGCCATCCCTGGATCATAAATCTGTTCCCAAACCACCTCAGACAAGGCGATGACGGGTTTGGGAGCAAGAACATGCCGAGCTGGGTGCGTGGGGATGCGCACTGCCCTGTCCTTCCACACCACCACCACCGACCGACTGGGGCTGGAGGAATGGGAGGGGAGGACGGGAGGTCAGGATGGGCTGCCAGGGGCTGCACTGCACCAGGGAAAGCATCGCAGCGGGGTAAACCCAACGCCTTCAGGTGGCTGGTTTTCCACAGGCTGTAGCCAGTGCCTTGGACTCGGCACAACACGCTGGTGACAGCGGGTAGGCAAGAGAGTTCCAGGTTGGGACAGCTGAGATCTTAGCAGGCAGAAGTTAAGCTGCCAATCTTTTCAACCACCTTTAAACAAGACCAGTTCGGTCAGATCAGCGCTTTGTGTCATGGGGCCAGAGTTTTCAAGCACCCTGGGAACCCTGAAGTCAGGTTTACTGCACCGTCAAGCCACGCTCATAGCCACCCAGGGCATAAAGCGCATACAGGGAGCTCGGGAGCGAAGGCTGCCTTTTGGAGCCTTTTGGAACAAAGCGTGAGCTCAGAAGCAGCTGGGTGACCCCATCAGTGTGTGGTGAGTTTACATCTGTATTGCAAGAGGTCTAAAAATTCACCACCACCCGCTGGGGGCTGCATCAGCACCACGTCCAGAGCACCAGGCACCAAGTGGAGCCTCTGTGGTGCCGAGAGAGACATAACACGACCCCCTCAGTGCCAAGGCCACGGACTGCAGCCAACAGCACTAACGAATCTCCACAGGGTACGGAACGATTTGAATCCTCCCTCAAGGTGTCCTGGGGACGGTGGTGCACAGGGCCAGCCCTCGGCCGGACCTGAACTCCTCGTAGGAAGCGACCCGCTGGCGCACGGCGCGGAACTTGGCACTGTCCTCCCTCGCATGCTTCTCGTCGGCCGCCAGCGCTGCCCGCAGCTCCTCGTGCAGCGCACCCAGGTCGAGGGCTCCATCCGCCTCCATCGCCCTGCGGCTGCCGGCGCGGGGCTGTGCAGTAACGCGGTACCCAGAGGGGACAGGGAGCTCCTGTCGCGACAGGCACGACTGGACGGTGTCAGCACGCGGCCAGCTGTGGGGGCAATGACTCCTGTTGCTGCAGCCTGGCCGAGCACCTCGATGGCAACAAAGATCCCTGTTACTATCGCAATAGCGCCCTGCCAGGCTCGTGGCTGGCCCCAGAGACCCCACTCCTATCACGACAGCCCCATGAGGCCCCCCACACCGACAGCAATGGGGACCCCACTCCTGTTGCGACAACCATGCACCTCACTCCTGTCGTGATAATCCTGCCAGGCTGCGCGCCCCAGCACCCTCACTCCTGTCGTGACAGCCTCGTTGGGCACTGCACACCTCCACCCCACCACCCTGCCACCCTCACTCCTGTCGCGACAGCCTCGTTGGGCGCTACACCCCGCCACTCCGCCACCCTCACTCCTGTCGCGACAGCCCCGCCGGGCTGCGCACCCCACCACCCTCACTCCTGTCGCGACAGCCTTGTCGGGCACTGCCCCACGGCACCCTCACTCCTGTCGCGACAGCCCCGCCGCCCCTGCCGCGCTCGCTCCCGTTGCCATAGCGCCCGGCCGCGTGGCGCCAGGCCCCGGCGGGGCTGCCCGGGCCGCGCCTGACAGAACCGGGCCCGCCCCCCCTCCCCGGTACCCCCCGGTACCCCCGGGCCCGCCTCGCCCCGCGCGGCCCGGCACTGCCCGCGGGACCCCCCCGGCACCGGGCTCGGCCTGGGCCGGTCGCGGCAGGCGGCGGGGGCAGCCCGGGGCCTTCCGCGGGGCTGTCGGCGGCGCCAACGGCCTGGGCGGCGCGGCGGGGAGAGCCGGCGGGTACCGGGGGCACCGGGAGTACCGGGGATCCAGGGTCGGGGCACCTGGGGTACAGGGGGTACCGGGACGGGGGCACCGGGGGGTACTGGGGGCACCGGAGGTACAGGGCCCGGGTTACAGGGCCGGGGATACCGGGGGGCACCGGGTACTGGGGGTACTGGGGGTATAGGGCCGGGGATACCGGGATACCGGGGGAACTGGGGGTACCGGGACGGGGCACTGGGGTAGCGGGGTGTTACAGGGCCGGGGGTTCCAGGACAAGGCTGGGGTTACCAAGACAAGGCCGGGGGTACTGGGACAGGGCTGGGAGTACCGGGGGCACTGGGTACTGGGGGTACCGGGACAGGGCCAGGCAGGGGGTCCCGGGGGTCCCAGGCCGTGATCCAGGGGCTCCGTGTCCCCCTCTGACTCCCTCCCTTTGCCCCCAGCATGGACACCGACCTGTACGACGAGTTCGGGAACTACATCGGGCCGGAGCTGGACTCGGACGATGAGGATGACGAACTGGGCAGGGAGTCCAAGGACCTGGACGAGGTGAGCGGTGGGGGTGTGCTGAGGCCTCATCCTGCCCCTCACTGCCTGTGGTGGTGCTGGGGGGAAGCTGCATGCAGCAGGTGCTGAGCGCCCGATGAGCCCATCCCCACACTGGGCTGTGCTGCCCGCGGCTTCCTGCAGCAACGGGTCTGGCTCTGGCTTTGCTCCTGAAGATCACGGGTTTGGTTTTGGAAAGATCCCATAAAAGGTGTCCTGCTGGTACCATGATAAGGAGAAGGAAATGCTGCTTCGGTGTGAATCGCTGCCAAAACTGGGAGCTTTGGTACTTCGAGTCACGTTTGGCTTTTTTGTTTGTGTTCAAAGGATCCGTGTGCTTTATGTAAGGTTTTTATCTGACCCCAATATGTGCCAATGCCACTGCGCTATTGCGAGGAACTCGACTCCCTGTTGCCAAACACTGTAAAGCTCCCCAGACGCTAGCAGTGAAGGATGTGGGCAGCATTGAGGACAGACAGCAGGGGCTCTGCTGTGCGACACCAGGGAAGGCGACGAAGGACAGCGGGTGCCCCTTCTTGTGTTACAAGCCTAAAAGTGGGGTTTGCGTGTGCGGGGGTTGTGTTCCGTGTGCCAGTGTGGTTCTGTCGTGTCTGTGAGTGAAGGACAGAGCTGCTGCCTGTGCCGTCTGTTTGAAGCAGGGCCGTCGGCAGCGGGCACACGGTGGGGGGATGCGTGCTGCTTCCTGAGGGCATTTCTGCAGATTGCTCCAAAGCTGGTTGTGATGTGCCGGGGCCACCGCGTCGGGTGATTTCCTGGTTTATGGCTCTCTGGATATACGATGCCAAGCACTTTCTGGGGCAGTTAAGGTTTATAGAGCGCTTTGGTGCCGGCAACAGCTAAATGTGAACGTTGCTTGCAGCTTGAGGATGATGACGATGATGATGATATGGGGGACCACGATGAAGACCACCCTGGGATGGAGGTGGTGCTGCACGAGGATAAGAAGTATTATCCCACTGCTGAGGAGGTCTATGGGCCCGAAGTAGAGACGATAGTGCAAGAGGAAGACACGCAGCCTCTCACTGGTAAGTGGTGACAAAGCAGCGAGGTGGGTATGGGGTGAGGAGAACTTGTCATGGAGCCTTGGAAAAGGGAAAATAACGTTCCCTTCCATTCTCTCCATCAGTTTTAATGTCCCTTTTGAATTCCCTGTCAGCCCCAGGCCAAACTTTTCTGTTTGTCTAGCGATGCCCACGTTTTAGCACTCTGGATTATTGCAAAAGCTAAGCAAACTGTCTTTTGAAAAACAGATATTAACAGACGCTGCAAAGATATTTAAAGAGAAATGAAAATGTGTTTAAGGCATCTCGTTTGATCCTCGTGTAAAAAAAAACAAAATAATCTGTCAGCTTTAAAAATGTGTTTGTATCTGCAAAAAATCCCTCTTCAGCATGACTGTTCCTGAGAGTGTGGGGTTCAGGTCACTGATAACAGCATTGCATTGTTCTTTCTCTTGTTTTCAGAGCCTATTATTAAACCTGTGAAAACCAAAAAGTTCTCTTTGATGGAACAGACGTTACCGGTCACTGTCTATGAGATGGAGTAAGTAACATGTAGAGTTTTAAGCGTGTACTTTGGATAAAGCCATCTGTGCTGTGATTTCCTTGCTTTTTGTTGTTTACAGGCAAAGGTAGGGAGTCAAAAGGGTGTGTTCTGTATGGAGGAGGAAGCTTACAAGGGGCAGTGGCTTGGTTTCTTACTAACACCAGCAATGTAACGGAGTGCAGCTGTTTCCCAGAATTTGAACCAGAAAGAAGAGGAAGAAAGTCCAAGGCTAAACATTTTACAGTTATTTTGCCTCCCCAGCAGGCAGCATAGTGCAGTTATCTGACACTAGAATGTAAATCTTTTCTCATCTCAGCAGCTGATAGAAAGCTCGGCGGTTGGAAACCTTTGTGTTGCAGATTTGCCGAACACAAGTTTTCCTGACTGGCTCAAGAAGTATTTATTCGGTCAGCACGTGGCACGCCTCATCCTCTTACAGCCAAAAGGGACGTTTTGATTTCATCCCAGTGCATGCAGGCCTATGGCTGCCTCAAATTAATTCCTGTCTCTCCTGGAGGAATTTCCAGGGAGAATGTGTCTGCCGCTGGTTGTACAAAAGCCACTGCCAAGCTGTGTGTGGGTCAGTGCAGGCTGCGCAGCTAAGCTGCACTGCTGTGCTTGACGGTGTCTGCTGGCTGTACCCCACGAAGCAGCCCCTGGTACACCAGGAGAAAATCTTCGGGGGGGAGGGAGAAAAAACAAATCCAAGCAAATTTAAAAGCTGAGATTTTGGTAAAGAATAAAAACACTTGTTTCCCTTGTCTACGAAAATAGATGATCTTATTATTGACGCCTAGGCACTGCATTCTGCTGATGTGTAGAGGGCGTTCTGTATCCTCACGTTTGTGGTGTTTCTGTATGTTGTTTTCTGTTTGAAGATGGGCAGATTGAGCTGCGTGAGTGTTTTGCTAGGCTGGTATTTCAACCCATGCACTGCTTCATGGGTACTCAGAGCCTTTTCCAGTTCTCAATAGCTGTCTTCAAGTGTTGATACCAATCCAGATGCAGGCTTAGCAGCAGTTCCCACTACGCGGAGCAGACCCCAACATGCGCAGTCCTTTATACCACCAAGGATCCTGTTATCTTTTGGCAGCAAAATTTCCCTGGAGTTCATATGCAGATGCCCAGGACCTTTCTGAAATGGGCTGTCCCCTTTGATATTGGTATGGCTGTGTTCATTGACCGGGGAGAATTTTCAGTACAGCCAGATACAAAGCAAACCGTGTGCTTGGGCTTATTTTTCTAAGCAGCCCATTTTGCACTTAGTCGATGGCCTGTACTCTTCATTATCTGCTGCTTTTCTGAGTCCTGTGTCCTCTGCGCGTTCCTTCAGTAATGAATTCTTCTTCTTGTTCGTTGATATAAATGGTGACGATGGGGCCAAGAGGAAGTCCCTGTGGGACTTAACCAGAAACCTGCAAGCTTGGTATTGATTTCACATTTAGCCTTGTTTTAAGACCAATAAGCAAGCTTTTAATCTGTATCGTTATTGATTTTTGTATTTTTTTTAGCTCTTAATCAAAATCTCCTATGCTAAGAAGACTTCCGCATCAGAGAAAATTAAAGGAGTTCTAAAAAGGAGATTATTTGACAGGACTTAATATCTACAAACCCATAATAATTGATATTTGTTTTATAGCTTCCCGTTATTTTTTAGAGTAGCTGCTAATTTAGGATCTCAATTATATTTTGGCCAGGATCTATGCAGAAGTGACCAGTCCATTATTCCCTGGCTCAGTTGCTGCTTTTAAAAAGATTTAAATTCCGTTACTGTTTCCTTGAGTCCCTGGGGATATCGCTGTTTTAAGACCTGAAAATCAGAATTAATCGTCTGTGGAGCCCTGTGGCCATCTTTTAAAAATGTGTGGGGTGCTTGTTATCCACCCCTGTGATTTAGATGACTACCTGCCACTATTTGAGCGGAAGTATTTCATCATCTGCGTACATGGATGTGACTTTTGCTCTAATACTGACTAGAAGAGAAGGAAGATAGTCAGTAGTATTTCATCACTGGCAGTTTTACCAGCTCTGTCTCCTCCCACCCACTGCCATCTGTCTAGCATTCCAACTCTCTTGTCCTCCCCATCTGGAAAGTGGGATTCTTCCTCCGCAGGGCATCAGCAGAATGAAAGTTTGGAGAGGATTTGGAGGGACCTCAGATAGAAAGCATAGCTGAAATGGCACCTACTTTTCTTAGACGCAGCAGAAGCCTCCAACAGTCTTTTGTGTTTCATTCCTCCAGTTTCCTGGCAGATCTGATGGACAACTCGGAGCTAATTCGAAATGTGACTCTGTGTGGGCACCTTCACCATGGCAAGGTAGTGTGAATATCCAAAGTATGTTGGGTGGTACTCATGATCTCTCTCTTGCTTACTTTTACTGTTGCTCTTTTGACCCCCTGGTCTTTGTGGCAGCATTCTCATTCTCTGGCTGATCCTGTTGCTCTGCAGTTATTTGTGGCTTTTCTTTCAGCCATGTGGAAATAGTTCTGTACTCACCTTTCTCTGTACTGCATAGGAGGGATGGGCTCGTGTTTGTGTTCGTCTGTTTGAACACGGTCACCTCTTTTTTCTTATGATATGATTTTTCAGACTTGTTTTGTTGACTGCCTGATAGAACAGACGCACCCAGAAATCCGGAAGCGCTACGACCAGGATGTAAGTGAGCTTTCAGCATATTCCTGCCTTTGGATCGTATGTGGGGAAAATGTGGTTTTGTGATCAGAACATAGGACTGGAAACCCAGAGTACAGTTCTAATTCTGGTTCTATTTTTGCCATGCTAACCATGTATAGAGAGTTATCATACCCTGTTTCAAACATAGTGTTTGATACAAAAATGTGATATTCTGACTTTTGCTTTGTATTTGCAGCTTTGCTACACTGATATATTGTTCACAGAGCAAGAGGTAAGTGAGCCTTGCAGAACAGGCAGTGATTTTTTACAGTTGTCTTACGCTTTACTCACAGTTAGTTGTTGCAGACTGTTTCTTCCTCTTTCTTTTATCATCTTTATGTGCCTTCCACATTCAGATTGTTTTCTTCATCAATAAAATGATCTGCTCCTCTTGGCTTTGCCTCAATAAGGTCACCGATACAACTTTCTTCCAATTCCTGCAACTCTCATCTCCGTGTATGATTTTATTTATCTACCTGTGTAAAGCTGAAGATCTATACTGGAATTATCCCAACATACCTAGTTGTAGGCAACTACAACCATTTTCTTCGAGGAAAAGAGGTGGAAGGGGTTTGCAGCAGTGGTGGATAAGGAGAAAAACTGAAGTCAAAATACACGTTTCTCCTAGGTTTCTTTTGATGGGAAATCTTAGCTGGGTGCTCTGATTCCATGTGGTGTGGCATGGATAGGAATTTTATTTAGTCCTACTCGCTAGATATTGTCACGGCCAGAACAATCTTTTGAAACATTGCTTTCTCTTCACCATACTGCTGTGCTCTGTACTCTGTATGATTAAATCTCAGGCTTTGAGGTATAACTTGATAGCAGAAGAAGGGTGAAAGCACAGAAAAATATGGATCTTCTGTCTCTGGCATTGCATATTATAATTCCTCAGCTGGAGTCAGCATAGATTGTGTGGCCCAGGAGTGGTAGCTCACCATTCTGAGCTGGGGGAGCTGGGCTGGGCAGTGCAGTTATCTGAGGTTGCTGCTCCCTCCCTGTAGGAAGAGATCGTGCTGGGTGGATGTTTACTTCTTTCAGTCATTTTGATTAATTTGTCCTTGTTCATCTTTTACGTGGTGATTTTTCTTTTTCTTTCTCTTTTAATTGATAATCCTGCTTTCCTATCTTTCAGAGGGGAGTAGGGATCAAGAGCACACCAGTGACTATTGTTCTGCCAGACACCAAAGGAAAGTCTTTTCTCTTCAACATCATCGACACTCCAGGTGATTGTGTAATCCTGAAAATCCTGGTTTGGGATGCACTTAGCTGAAGGCAGCTTGATGTGTGAAGCAGATACATGACCGTATGATTCAAGGTTTCTCTCGTTAATGAAACTCTTTGGTCCTCTGGGCAGTGCCATGGGTAGGAGCAGAACAGCAAAAACACGTACAGCTCAGTGGTTAATGAGAGCCTTCAAAGAACTTCTGTGTTGGATTGTGGTGGGTCTGTGTAGCATTGGCTCTCAGAAAAACAAAGTGAGAATCTATACCTTGAAACTTCACTGATCCACCTGGAAATGTCACAAGTGCAATTAAATCCTGTGAAGTTTTTTTCAGGATGGAACCCTGTGCTTCGTTTTGTTTGTGTAGGTGATTTCAGTCGAGTCCTGGGACTCAAGCCTTTCACTAAGTTCATTCTTCACACATCACTTCCAGCCGTAATGACTGTACTGCTGGCTCATAGCTAGGCTTGTGTTTCTAATTAGTGGGCACAGTGAAGGTTAATGGGGCTGAAAATGTTTGACTGAAGTACATGAGAAGCATGTGTAGAATTGGATTTTCTAGGTACCAATGTGTGCGGTGTGGACTGTGGCTTTCTCAAATGCTGTTGCCCACTGTTCCTTCAAGGAGTTCACTAAAGTCTTCTGACAGGCTCCTTTGGGGGGATGTAATCACAGATCAATGTGCTTCAGGAAGCTGAGATTTTAGGAAAGACGGTCTTGGGATACATCTGTTGAGTTACAGCTAAAGCTAAGAGAAGTTAAACAGGAAGACGGGAGAGAAAGGCCTCTGTTCTCCGGTGGAAAACAATCTCTCTCCTTTTCTTGAAGTACTTGCACAGGGTTGTGAGAAACACGGTAACAAATGTGAGAAAAAGAAACTGTTAAACTAGTTGTGTTTATTCTCAAAAAAATGGCAATAAAACTGAAGCAATTCCCTACTCAGAGCTCTGCAGCCACTCCTGAGTCACTGTCCAAGGAGGAAGCAGTCTGTGTTCTGCCTCGCTGGATACTGGTGACCAGAGCTGAGGGGTGGCTTTCCACCCTCTGCGATGCTGGGATCAGGGTTGAGCTTACTCTCATTCTCACCTCCATTTGTTTGTTCTTTCTGAAGGTCACGTCAATTTTTCTGATGAGGTGACAGCAGGCCTTCGTATCTCAGATGGTGTTGTGCTTTTCATTGATGCAGCTGAGGGGGTGAGTGTCACGTTCTGCCAGAGGTTCATTTCAAACTCTTATAGTGGAGTCCTTGATCCTGCTTTATCATGAAGGCCTGGGATGGGTTCAGCTTTCAGTACTGAAGGGTTTCTGAAGGACAATTTGAGAAGAAAATGTTTTTCAGCCAAATCAGGGAGTCAAGCCTCCAGCTTCTGTTGCCAGGTTTGGCATGATGCATGTGACCTGTATGCCCTAACTTGTTTGCATCTCCATCTCCGTAATATCTAAAATTGAACAGGTTATTTATATCAGAGATGTCCAAGGGGCAGGATTCAAGGAATTTGGTTGGGTTAGCACCTACTTCTAAATCTCAGGAAGATCAGCTGATGGCTGAGCTTAGGCTTTTCTACAGGCTGCAACCCTGCCTGTAAGGGTCACTGCCTGTCATGCCCTAGGTAGCATTTTGTGGAGGACTTTTGCTAGGGTGTTTGTGCTCATTATTCCCCGCAGGTGATGCTGAACACAGAGAGGCTGATCAAGCACGCAGTGCAGGAAAGGCTAGCAGTGACTGTGTGTATCAACAAAATAGACCGCCTGATCCTGGAGCTGAAATTGCCCCCTACAGATGCCTATTACAAACTCCGGCATATTGTAGATGAAGTTAACGGTCTGATAAGGTATGTGCTTGGGATGGTGTGGTATTAGTGCTTGCTGTCCCTGTTTCACTGTGGATGCTTTTCTTTGGGAGCCCTTTGTGTGCGAAAAGTCTCACGAGCTTGTCTCTTAATATTTTAAATCATAGAAAATGGGACAAGAAGAACCAGTGGGAGTTCATCTCAGATGAGGCAGGATTGGCTCTTGTTGTATGACTTCTGACAGGCTTCATGGGATCAGCACATTTTCCCTATTACAAAGTATGGAAGGTGGACATAGGGCTACAGGGGGAAAAACTTCTGCTTTCCCAAATGTCTCAAATACCCTAAGAATTCCAGGCTGTATCCCAAACTGTAGGCTGAAATGTCGCAAAGCTCCTAAAAGTTATTTACAAAAATAAAGGGAATTTGCTATCCCAACCCCTAAACAGAGACTATAATATTGCTGTGGTCAAACCTTCTTGCAAGACCCTCCTCAGAGAAGGGGTGGCCATCTTCTCTAACCTTGACAGTTGCAAGACTTCGTTTCTGTGGGTTCTTTTGTCACTCAGGTGACTTAACAGCATTCTTCCCTTCAGTTTGTGTTGGCACTGTAGCTTGGAAAACCCCAAAGTGAATTTGCACACGAGCTCACGTGCATGCTTCTGTTGAGTCGCTACTGGCATCATGCAGCTCGTAGCAGGATAATTCATCCTGTTTAGCATGCCTGTGAACTCATTAAAATTGTTTCAGTTCAATTCTGTCTTTGTTACTTGCCTTGTATTATCTTTTCCCTTGGTTGACTGACTTTGCTGGCTTTTTTAGGGGAAGAAAAACTACCTGATAAACAATACAGAGCACTTGTGCTGATAATTTTTTAGTTCTAGGTCTTTAAATATTTCTTTGTACACTAATGCTTTGAGGTTTGTAGTCATAATATGATACTGATACTGAAATTCCAACAGGTGAGCACGTTGCTGCTGGTTTTAAGCCACTGTTTGGCAACGTAAAATCCTTGCTTATCACATACTGCTGTTTGATGTGGGAAATAGATTTAAGTGTCTTTCTTAGTTCATAACATTGATGGTTTTTTTTCTTGTCTCTAAAAACTGTCTCCTCTCAGCATGTATTCCACCGATGAGAACCTCGTTCTGTCTCCCCTTCTGGGGAACGTGTGTTTCTCCAGTTCACAGTACAGCATCTGCTTCACACTGGGATCTTTTGCAAAGATTTATGCAGACACATATGGTGAGGATTATCCAGAAACCTTGTATGCTTTAACATCTCATTTCCTAACCTTTTTTTTGTTGAGGCTTTCTGCTTCAGCTTTCACTGCATATATATATATATATATATATATATATATGTATAGCCAATATATGCACTCTTGAACTTCAGAAATGGAGAGGTACTGCAGATCTGAGCCCCAGATAACATTATTGCAGTCTTTCCAAAAATACAATTCTAACTTATTTTTAGGTAAATAGTTTCTTCTGACAGATATTTCTGGAGTCAGAAGTCAGTGTTTTATATGTACCCTTAAGCAGAAAAAGCAACTCCTGCTATGGCAGATGAAGGCAAGTGTATGTCTTGCATTCTGCCTACTTATCAGAAGAGCTCAGAAATGAAGCAGTTAAGCTCTGCCTGCCTTTTCCCTGAAGTCTCTGGAGTCTGAGACTCAGCTGCAGCCAGGCGCAAGCTTGGCCCACAAGGTTTTGCACTCTTGCCCTTCGGTCTTTTTTAAGAAACTGTCTTTTTTCTGCCTTTGATTTAATTTTCTGTTCCCCAGGTGCCCACTCAAGGCAATCTGCCACTCGTAAAGTGGGCCTTTTGCTTGCATTAGCTGGCTATAGAGCCAAGATTTTGAAGTCTCACACTGGGAATTTAGGGTGATCTGTAGGAGCAGTGAGCAGGGGATAAGGATGTTGTAGAGCAGCTGGCCTAGCTCTTGCAGAGAAGTTGGCCCAAGGGAGGAAGAAGTTGTAGAGGTCAGAGACTGATGTGCCAGGGCTATCATGCGTCTTCATGAGTTTGGAGAAATAAATGAGCTCCCTGGGCATCGCAGAATTAACTCAGTGCCTGCTAGGATGATACCCCTTCTTTTGGGGACTAATAAAGCATGCAGGCACAGTCGGTAGGAGATGTCATCCATGTGGGGAAGACATGAGCTGAATGGTACCTGAAGTCAGTAATGTTTGATTGTGGCCACCAGGGATTTTATGTACAGCCACCACACTTCAAATAACATGAGTTATAGTAGTTTAACTGTCAAAACCGCAGCCACCATGAAATTTCTTATGCTTGCACGTCTGCCCACAGCAAAAGCTTGTTTGGAAACTGCTGTAAATTATCACTGCTGTCTTATTATTTCTAAATCCACCATGACAGCCAAGCACTTCACTATTCCTTCAGCGCTTGGGTATTTGGCTATGCACTTAACGCATCAGCTGAAAAAGAGAAAAGAACCTGGAGATGCTCAGCAAGGCAGAAAATGCTTGTGATAAGCCTGCGGGGCAGATGGGGTGTGAGCCATCCCAGCACCTTGGCACTACATAGGCAGGTTGCAGCGTTAACATTTGGAAAATGAAACAGATGTAACTGGGTTCCTGCAGTGCAGAGTCTGTCAGGTCAGCTCTTCTCAGCTCTAACCTTGTGTATAATCGAGACAATTGAAATGCTCCTGGGAAGCAAATGAGTGAACCCATGGTGTACCTGGGCTGCTGGTGTGGTCTTCAGTAGACTGTTTTCTGCTCTCTTCTCTGTCTGATCTCCCCAGATCAGTGTTTAGTCACTTTTTCAGAGTTGGTACCAAGTGTTCGCTCACTAGCATTGCATCGAATCCTCAGGGTTGTTGTAAAAGGCAAAAACCAAAGATTTGCAAAATGAGAGAAATACAGTGTTGTTTGGAAGTCTCTTGTCATTTGCTTTTTCCCTTTAGGAGATATCAATTACCAAGAGTTTGCAAAGCGACTTTGGGGTGACATCTACTTCAACCCAAAGACGTAAGAAGCCTGTTTAAATGTCTATTACTTTATTGCTGGTTTTGTTGTTGTTGTGTTTGTTGTTTTTTTTTTTTGTCTCCTTCCTCTGTAAAATGTGGTCTAGGTGACCACCTGAGGTCCCTTCCAGCTTGAGTCGTCCTATGGTCCTGTGATGGAGTAGTAGGTGGGAAGGGTTGCCAGGCCTCCTGCTTGGTGTGGATCCGTGTGGTTCTCATTAATCCCCTAAGTGAGAGCAGAAAGCCACTTTTGGTCTTCCTTGGGAGCAAGCGTGATGCCTGTATCCATGACTGTTTCCTGGGGAGATTGGGAGGGAGAAGAAGATAACCTGAGAGGAGCAGGGGCTGTGTGTGTATGCAGTAGCTGCTTGCAGAGTTCTCTTCATTGCTCTCCTTTTGTCTCCCAACAGACGGAAGTTCACTAAAAAGGCCCCAACTAGCAGTTCCCAGCGCAGTTTTGTGGAATTCATTCTTGAGCCCCTGTACAAGATCTTGGCTCAAGTACGTGGTGGTTTGTTCTCCTTCCTGCAGTTCCAGACATGTGTGTTCAAGGACTGAGCACTAGGTGGTGGTGTGTCTGGTGCCTGGTGGGCTCTGGTCTTGTTAATGCAGTGTGATCTTCATGTGTTCCTGGGTTTGAGCACACACGGAAATGATGGGCATACCCTTGCAGTTGTTCCTTGCAAATATAGCCTTGTGTTTGTAGAGCAGAACAGCCTTTGTTCTTTGTAAAGTGCTCTGGTATCAGCCAAGTGATAATATGAGCTGGCCAGGCAGTTCTCATGTGAGCTCTAAAGCAGAGCAGCTCAAGAGCACTGAGGGTGGCAGGCTGGTGTGGGAAGGTGCACCTGGGAGTTTGTGACTTGGACACCTGCAGCGAAGCTAACAGCGGTGCTCATCTTGCAGGTGGTGGGGGATGTGGACACGACCCTGCCTAGGACTCTGGATGAACTCGGCATCCACTTGACCAAAGAGGAATTGAAATTGAACATTCGACCGCTCCTGCGGCTTGTCTGCAAGAAGTTCTTTGGGGAATTCACAGGTAAATGCTGTTTGTCATCTCCTCTGCAACGTTCCTAATAGCTTAGTCTCGCATGGGCTGAGTTTAAGGGCTGTAACGCATTCATGGAGTGTCCACTTGCACAGATCCCTTCTCAACTTTGCTTTTTCAAATACAAAATATAAACCGTTTGCCCAAAGGACAGCTTGAGACATTTTCCCCTTTGCTGTGGGTGCAATACGTTAGGAAAGGATTTGTCTTGTGTTCATTGGAGTACATTTCTTTCCTCTACCCTGCTTAATCATATTCTCATGAAGTATTACTTTTCCAGGCTTTGTGGACATGTGCGTGCAGCATATTCCCTCCCCAAAGGTGGGAGCCAAGACGAAAATTGAGCATACCTACACTGGTGGCGTTGACTCTGATCTAGGGGAAGCCATGAGTGAATGTGACCCTGACGTAAGGAAACTCTTCTGTTTTGCTCTGAGCGTCCAAAAGCGTGGCAAACACACACTCCTTTCACTGACTTAACAGAGCAGCTGCCTCCTAGACAGCCATCTGCACAGATTTGACTTCCAGCATTTTGAAACCTCTCATCCGATACTGAAACAAATCTCTTACTCTGAGAAACTTTAGCTGCCTGCCAGGGCAGCCCTTGAGAGAGAGAATTGTTTGACAGTGTTCAGAGAAGATCAGAGGCTAGGTCAGGACTTCAGAGCACGTGGGAACTGCAGGGTGATTTCATGTCCTTTTGCTGTCTTTTTGTCCCTTTTCCATGAAGTTTGATTCACTCTCAAACTCTGAGAAAACTGATGTGAATTATACTGATAAAATAAGCCTACCTTAGTTACTCAGCCTCTTTCCTGTCAAAGCCTTGCAAGAAAATTCCTCTTCAAACCTAGCTTGCATTGAGCTCACATTTGGAGTGGTCAAGAACCATTAAAGGGCAGCCCAGGAGCTTAGTGAGGAACTTGAGACTTTTTCTCTAGAGTCTGGAGAGAAAATTAATCTCCTGTTTTAATGAGTTGTAGATTAACCCCACAAAGCTGTACAGTGGTGGCTGTTGCCAGGGCACCCGTTGTGGAGTGCTCTTGTGGGACTTAAAGCTGTGATCTGTGGGGACTCAGGTGCTCTGCCCAGCGGAGAGAGAGACTGCACTGGTTTTCAGGCCAGCAGCTGACATTTTTCTTTTGTAATCCACCCAACTCATGGCCTTGTCCCAACCACTATTCACTGTTTCACAAGAAGAGGGAGGAGAACTTCAGAAAAGCACACCACAGTCATTCCAGGGGTCTCTGTCCAAGGCAAAGAGATGTAAGGCTTCCAGGGGAAGGGAATTAAGTCAAAAGTGGCAAGTCGAAAGAAGTATTTCTAAGCTCCAGCCCCTTAAACGATTTTTATCTGTAAGTTCTAGCATGCATGTGTCAATTTCTGGGCTGTATTTTGAAAGGCTCTTCTTTCTCTTCCATGGGAAGGGTCCGCTGATGTGTCACACAACGAAAATGTACAGCACAGATGATGGCGTTCAGTTCCATGCCTTTGGCAGAGTGCTCAGTGGTACCATCCATGCTGGACAGCCTGTGAAGGTCCTAGGAGAAAACTATACCCTGGAAGATGAGGAGGATTCACAGATCTGCACTGTTGGACGCCTCTGGATCTCGGTGGCGAGGTATGGAAAGCTCTGGCAATATGTGTATTTTTGAGAGAAGTCACCTGGAGTCGTTGCTGCCAGGGACAGGGAGGAGGACAGTGCTGCAAGGGGCCCGAGGCTGACAGCAGCGAGCACTGCCGTGATGGAAGAGTAGATTTAGGTCAGATGTAAGGAAGAAACTCTTCACTATGAGGGTGGTAAGGCCCTGGAGCAGGTTGCCCAGGGACTGTGGATGCTCCCTCCCTGGAAGTGTTCAAAGACAGGTTGGATGGACCTTGAGCAGCCTGATCTAGGGGAAGGTAGATGAACAAGAAAGATGATCTTTAAAGGTCCCTTCCAACACAGACCATTCCATGCTGCTATCATGCTCCCCTGCCTTTTAGGTATCACATTGAGGTAAACCGTGTTCCTGCTGGCAACTGGGTGCTGATAGAAGGAGTGGACCAGCCCATAGTGAAGACTGCAACCGTCACGGAGCCTCGAGGCAATGAGGAGGTACTGTGTGTGGCTGGTATCGCACGGCCTTACAGGGAGTCAGGGGGCTGGAGTGCATCTTAAAAGCTCCAGTGGTGATGTTAAATAAACTTGGCCTGCCAAGGGTCAGGGCACAAGAGCATCTCAAGAAAGGAGAATAACTCAAATGCAGTGTCAAACTCCACGTCCATCTAATGATGTAGAGGTTCAGCTCTTTGTCCTTATCTGGTTTCAGGCTCAGATCTTTCGTCCTTTGAAGTTTAACACCACATCTGTCATCAAAATAGCTGTAGAGCCAGTCAACCCCTCTGAGCTCCCCAAAATGTTAGATGGTCTTCGCAAAGTCAACAAGAGTTACCCCTCGCTTACTACTAAGGTATTTCGGGTGTGCTGTCTGTTTTTAGCTTATGTTACAGGATACCTTGTAGGCTGATCTTAAAAAACATTTTTACTGTGGGTTGGTTTTGTTCTGGATTTTTTTCATGTGGTTGCAGTATATCTCATAAATCATGTGGAAATAGCAGAAACTGTAAATCTGGCAGAAAAGCTCACACCTTGCTGTTCCCAGGAGACAGCTTTCTGCAGAGCACATTAGCGCTTTCTGCTAGAAAAGGCTGGAGGTCAGTTTGCCACCAGTGTGGCCATGGCCTGGCAGTTATGATGGTTACTGGCAGTGCTGTTGCTGGGACTGGGGTGCATTTGGTTTTTGTTCCTTCCACACAATGTTAAGCACTCTGTCTACTTGCATTGCTTGGGATCGTGCTCGTGGGAACTTTCCTTGGGGCTCTGATCCCAACTGAATTATTTACAGCTGATAAATCCTCAGGTTTGTATAGGAGCCTGGAAAGCAAGGGCCTGTGAGCAGTAATGCTGTAAGCTGAATTCTTTTCTTATTTTTCAGGTGGAAGAGTCAGGGGAACATGTGATCCTGGGGACAGGGGAGCTCTATCTGGATTGTGTGATGCATGATCTACGGAAGATGTATTCGGAGATTGATATCAAGGTGAGGAAATGAAACAGGTGCCTTCGCAGCTAGGATTTTGTTCCCCAAACTCGGAAGGACAGGAAGATAAACCTTGCAAAATGAACAAGGTGATTGTCTTCCTCTGAATCTTCCCCAGTGTGGGTTGAAGGGGTTTGCTGAGGTTTATTGCAGTAAGTTCAGGTGAGGTTTATTGCTTGCAAGTTGTAGAGAGGCTTCTCTGGTTGATACTCAGGTGCTTGTTCCTACCTTGGCTGCTGTTGCTGTTGTTCCAGGTCGCTGATCCAGTTGTGACGTTCTGCGAGACAGTGGTGGAAACGTCCTCCCTGAAGTGCTTTGCTGAGACACCCAATAAGAAGTAAGAGCCCTTGGCACCCCTGGTGAGGTGGTCACTGGGGACAGGCAGATGGAGACTGGGCTTCACCCCCTCCGAGGGGTCTGTTCTCAGCGCCTGTTGGCCAGACAAGTGGCACGTGCTTGAGCCGGCAGCCTGCTGAACCCCTCAGTAACACACTGAGTCCCAGGGATGTCTCTGTGCTCCGCAGGAATTCCCTCATAATGGAGGGAATAAAATAATCCCCTTTTCCTTTAACTGAATTTCACACCCTCTCAGCAGTTTTGTGTTGTTTCCAAGACCAGGCGGTGTATTGGGATCCTAGAGCAGGTGTCAAAGAGCCTGGTGCTGCCTTCAGCCACATCCCAAACTTCACAAGCAAAAGTTTTATCTTCTCTTATCAGTTCTTAATCTTGAAATGAGTCTGTTCCTTTATGGTGGTGCATTGGAGCCTTACAGCTTGGTCGTGTCTTCTTCCTCCAGCAGTGTGTTATGAGATGTACGTGTTAGAGGGAGGTCGGGTAGGGAACACAGGGCTGAATGACCAAATGAATTCTCATGGCAATGATGATGTCACGCTGAAAATAGTTTTCTTTTGTTCCACTGTGTTTTCTGGTTCTTCTTGCCCTCCTTTATTTTGATGTAGACTCTCCATGGCTGACAACCTTGTTTTTGGGAACAGAAAGGTCGTAGGGTAGTCTTTGAAGTGCTGTACATGTGGAATGACTTATTCTGGGGGCAAAATTACCCATTTGAGTGGGGTTCTCCAAGGCAGCATCCCTTGTGTCTGATACTTGTCTGACACAGCTTATGCTGGCTGACAGAGGCGTATTGCTTGCGCTATTGGCCTGCTTGGGCTTGGCTGTGCTTCCTTCCACGGCCTTTATAAGCTGGACATCTGGCGGGTGGATGGAGCAGTCCCGTCCTTCAGCAATCTGCTGCTGGAGATGAGCAGGCTTCAGAGAGCAGTTGTTGAGAGTGTGAGATGTCTTTACAAGCAAGACAGTAACACTGAAAGACACGGATGGCTTCCTCTCCCTGGCTGTGTTCAAGGCATTGCACACTCCCTTAGGTCCTGCCAATTACCGCCATTTCCATCTTTCCGTGGACTAATTGCAAGTGTCTCTCTTCTTAGGAACAAGATCACGATGATTGCTGAGCCTCTGGAGAAGGGGCTTGCGGAGGACATTGAAAATGAAGTGGTCCAGATAACGTGGAACAGGTATGACCAATTTGGGGAGAGCAAAAATCCTTCTAGAGGGGAATAATTGGGAAAACAGGGAATTATAGAATATGTAGAGTGGTTCCAGAACTATTTAGTGGTAAAATGCTGGGATCTACAATATGAATACTATCAGACAACCCCTAGGCAGGGAGCCTGGGTCCAATATTGCCACCAGCTAGTCCATGAGCATCCCTGCCCCAGGAGACAATTTGCTTTCAGGTTTAAAAAAAAAAAAAAAAAAAGACAATTTTATGCGTGAAGAGAACAGGTTTATAAATATGTCGTGAGTGCAATTCACCCTGTTTCCTGAACTTTCTCCTGTTCTTCTTCTATCAGAAAGAAACTGGGTGAATTCTTCCAGACCAAATATGACTGGGATTTGCTGGCCGCCCGTTCCATCTGGGCCTTTGGGCCAGACGCTACTGGCCCAAACATCCTCGTAGATGATACTCTACCCTCAGAGGTGAGAAACACAGGCATTGGGGTTGTATTTCAGTGAAACATTTGTCATGTGGTGTCCAGAGGTGACAGTTTCTTCCAGGACCTGCAGCAAGGTCCTAAGGCTGTTGGAGTACTTGATGGTTTGCAGTATCTCAGATCTGTTGGACTTCCACCATAGTCAAACTGTAGGCTAGTAAACTGCCTGTTATTTTTCAAGCTCTGCTATTTGGGCCAACATCCTGGCAACTAAACAGCCTGTCTTTCGGGATTACCAAAATATGGACTCTCTTAATGTATAACTATAGATGCCAAACTCTGAAAGTGGTGATATTCCTGAACTGTGAGAGGGAGTACAGGGGGATATGGCTGCTTCTCTAATAATTGACTTTTAAACACTGGGGTCTGTCTGTTACTGCCTCATGATGCACGTTTGGTCTCTTAAGCAGTCATTCCATCTGTCTGTCTGTCTGTAGGTGGACAAGGCCCTGCTGGGCTCTGTGAAGGATAGCATCGTGCAGGGATTTCAGTGGGGGACCAGGGAAGGGCCTCTCTGTGATGAACGTAAGTAGAACCTGGGTAGAAGTGGAGCTAACAAGATCAATAAATTCTACCATCTGTAAGCACTCAAGTGATTTTGCAGTCCCTCAGTGGCCTTTCCATTTACACACCAGAGCTGGGGACAGCTCTAGGAAGGAGTGACAAGGGACATAACAGAACCTCCCCCTTTCTCCCTGCTGTAGCTTCCACCTGGGCACTGACACTTGGGGCCTACCTGCAAACCAGGGGCTGTTAGCAGGCAACTTGACTCTGCCCCTCATACAGTTCTGGTGCAGACAGCTGAGCACCCTGCAAGGTTAACTGCTGAACTGCCTTCTCTTGGAGCGTGCAGGGTTAGGACGTGGTCATGCTTTCCCTGCTGGAATTAAACTTAGGAGAACTTTCTCTGGTGGCTCTTACTCTATAGTAGGATCTCTGGGCTTTGTGTCCCTGGGGATGCATGGCTGGTGCTGGTCTGGCAAACATCCCCCCTCGAGTCACTTGCTGTCATTTTTTCCCTTCCTCAGTGATCCGTAATGTGAAGTTTAAGATTCTGGATGCAGTGATTGCTCAGGAGCCCTTGCACAGAGGCGGAGGACAGATCATCCCAACGGCACGGAGAGTGGTGTATTCTGCTTTCCTGATGGTGAGGACTATGCTGTGTGTGACAAAGACTGGGCCTCGTGCTGTGCTGGCTTCCGTGGGGTCTGGCAGGGTGGAGGCTCCAAGGACTGCAGGTTGTGCACGTGCTGCAGTATGTGCCCCAAGGATGTCGGTTTAAACTGACTCATTCATCCATTAATGCTTCCTGTGCCCTTTCAGGCTGGCAGGCAGGTTTTATGAGTGTTCATGATGAAGTCTGGCTGGAAACTTGCTTGCATCTGCTCTGCCTCCCATTTTGCTAGTGTTAGACATGCAGGGGAAGGTGGCCGTGGGGGAGAGGGAAGCACACCAGTCATGGACAGAAGGAGAACAGCTCCTTTCAGTGTGTGTTTGGGGTTTGTTTGGGCACCCCTGGGACAGGAGGAACCGTTTCATCCCCAGTCAGGCGCTGTGTTTGGCCAGAGTGTGCCAGCCTCTGACTCACGTGAGCCACATCATGTTGGTGCTGCTGTAGGCTCAGGTGCTGTGTCCCTTTCTCCCCACAGGCCACCCCTCGCCTGATGGAGCCCTACTACTTCGTGGAGGTGCAGGCCCCTGCTGACTGTGTTTCTGCGGTGTACACAGTGCTGGCCCGGCGGAGGTGAGCTGCTCTGACCAGTTGCCATCACCTTACACTGCAAAGAAGCAACTGCTTATCTAGGATCTGGGTTGCCGGAGACATTTACAGTCCTGGCGCGTGCTGGTTTTAAAGTGAGGGGAGAGGGTGAAATCTATACAAAGCGGTAGCTGAACGTGTTTCCTTGGCTGATCCCAGCCCCATGCTGTGTGGGATGGGGATGACCGGGATCACAAATACAAGGGGACATCCAGGAAGACTAATCTTTTGACTTTTGGGCAGGGGCCACGTGACACAAGATGCTCCGATCCCAGGTTCCCCTCTCTACACCATCAAAGCCTTCATCCCAGCCATTGATTCCTTTGGGTTTGAGACAGACCTGAGGACCCACACGCAGGGACAAGCGTTCTCGCTGTCTGTCTTCCACCACTGGCAGGTGAGTCCACGTGCTGGTGAGATGGGGAAGAGCACCAGGCACCAGGTTGTGCAGGGTGCTCTCAGTAGAGCTTAGTGCCACAGCGTGCACTGGGTAGGTGAGCTTCTCTGGAGATCGCTCTCAGACGATCTCGAATGCAGGCATTTGGGAGCTGGTGGAGACTTTGTACACCAGCTGTTAAGTGTCTGCCAGAAGCCAGCGTCTTTGTTCCAGGTTACATCCATTTGCCCTAGCTGGGGAGTGCAGAATGCTGCTGCTCACTGAGCATAAAGAACCTTTAGTGCCTGGGGAGAGGGCGTCCTCAGCCAGGAGGAGGGAGCTCTTTGGGTGCACACGGCTCTCTGCAGCTCGGGGAGCAGGGTTTGAACTTGTCTGTTTGCCCTGAGACAGATTGCCACAGTTCAGTTTCACCTCTCAGAGAAGGCTTTCTAAACCTACAGAAGACAGGGTTTGGGACACAGTACTGTACTGTGGCCTCTTCCCTGTCTGGGGCAAACCGAGTCTCGTGGGAGCTACCACACTGTGAGCCCGTGAGACGCACAGCTACGTGTGGTGCATCCAGGTGGGAGCAGCAGCGTTCTGAGCCCCAGGCCTGGCTTGAATGTCAGGATGTAAAAGCCAGAAGCTTGGCTCTGACGAGTTAAATGTGCCTGGTTTCTAGAGAGGGTAGCACTGACAGGGACCCATGTGGGTTATTCTAGTTAGCAGGTTTTTAGATGTCTTACAGTACAACGGCAGGCGGAGAAGGTGGGACGTGTTCTTGGCTTGGATTAGCAACACCATATTAGTGACTCCTCACAGGAACGATCGCAGGTGGTGATGTGACAGTTTTCTGTGCCAGGAGAACAGGTGCTGTGTTGGGGCTTTGTAACACCAAAGCTGGAGGTGTCAGTGGGGCCCAGGGGTGTTTCCTCTTGTAGTTCAGGCTCTCCTGGAGATTAAACCAGCCTCCAGCATTGCTCTCACGACCTGGTCCTGTTTCAGATTGTGCCCGGTGACCCCTTGGACAAGAGCATCGTCATCCGACCCCTGGAGCCACAGCCAGCCCCACATCTGGCCAGAGAGTTCATGATTAAGACCAGGCGCAGGAAGGTATGGCTGGGAGTAATCCCTGTAGCGTCCCTCTGTCTGTCTGCAGCAGCAGCTGAGCTGTTGCAGTGTTCTCCCTTGGCCATGCCACATCCCCCCCGTGTTCCCAGAAAGGACCGATGTCCTTTGTGCCTTGGGACTTCCCTCACTCTGTGCCCTGTGCTGCGTGTTGGTGCCTGTGATGGCCCCATGAGCGCACTGATCTGACAGCAGTTCCAGCCAAAGCACGGTCCCACAGCATCCACTGAGCCCTGTTCCCTCCCCAGTGCCCTGTGGTGGCCTGATTTAGCCTGTTAGTCCCCCAGAAAAAGGAGCAGCTGTTTTCTGTGCTAGTTTAGTGAGTGGGACTGCAGAGGGAGCAGAGAGAATCAAGTTCCAGCCAGGGGGGGCAGTGAGCTGGTATATATATGCTCAGCAACAGGAGCCGCCTGTTGGCAGCTTGCTGAGAGGGTAGGTGTCTGTTAGGTGTTACCTGCTGAGTAGCACCTGACGCCTTGCAAATTCTCCTGTCGAGCCTGAAAACTGCTCTTACTGTGGGACGCCAGGGCCTTTCAATGGGATCTCTGCCAAGATGACCACGTGGGTGCTGGCGTCCAGAGGAATAACCCAGGTCTGTGGTTGCTCTGCAGGGCTTGAGCGAGGATGTGAGCATCAGCAAGTTCTTCGATGACCCCATGTTGCTGGAGCTGGCCAAGCAAGATGTTGTTCTCAACTACCCAATGTGAACATGCTGCATCAGCTTCTGCCTTGCGAGGGCTGACATGAGTCCTGGCCAGCATCTGCCTGTCCTTCCCCATCCCCACTTGCCCAGCCCTGGCTCCTGGATGCTTGGGGCGAGCAGGCAGCTGCCCCTCAGGTCGCTCTTTCACAGCTGTAGAAGTTTTCTAGGGCATTTGTGGACTGTGTGCTTAGGGCCTGCCCCATACAGGGATCAGCCCAAGGCACTGATGCTTTTTGTATTATTAGAGTTCAGCCATTGTGGCCTCCAGCAAGATTTTCCCTTTGGATTTGCTCTCTCCAGGCCCACAAGTTATCCTTGTGCTGCAACAGAGCAGTTGGAATGTAATGTTAACATCAGTAGGGGCTGAGTGTAAGCGTGCGTCAAGCATTTGTGCTGGGGTCAGCTCCTGGCTGTGCTTCTGATAACGCTGCTCCTCTCCAGGGTGCTGCCAGGATTTTTGTTTGTTTGTTTGTTTTGTTTTGTTTTTTGCCCTGAGCAAAGCCTGTCTTTGGGCAGCTGAGGAAGGTGGAGGTATGGGGAGGAGGGGGTGTTTCTAGCAGCCTCTCCAGGAGAAGCGACAAGTGTGGATTTTACCTTTTTTGTATATGTTTTTTCAACCCTTATAAACGTTTAATACAAACTTTCAGCCAGAGCTCAGCCTGATCCCTTCCACAGGAGGAAGAGCTGGAAGAAGCTCTTCCTTCCCTGGTGCTTAGAGCACACAGTACTGCAGTTCCTCACAGCTCAGCACTGATTTCTCTGCCCTTGGCACTGTCCCACCCCCGAGGCCTTTGTGTCCCCCACCCAGATCTCACGTCCTGCCTGCTGTAGCTAATTAGCCCGGGACAATCCTGTCTCACCTCAAGCTTTTCCTCTTGTATGTGAGGACGGAGGCTCTCTGGTATGGAAAGACCTTGTCAAGATCAGATGCAAAGTCTGCACTGCACTAGGAAAAAAAAAAAACACATTTCTGAGTAGCAGCAGCTTTGTCAACACCCAAAGCATCATACCTTGTGTCCTGCCACTATCCCTCTACCACCAGCCCCACCCTGTTGCTCTCAGAGCACAATTTGGTGCTAGCACAGTCCTGGGAGAACCTGGAATCTGGGTCTGGATTTGTCTACAATACCCAGCCCTATTTCCTCCTTCTATGGTGTTCATAACCCTTCTTAGGGAGCTGTGCTGAATTTGGTTGTGGCAGCCGGTGTGGTGGCAGCACACCTTGTGGTCCAGGCCAGCGAACCTGCCACAGAGCAGCAGCGTCCCTGGGGGGCATCGGGACAGGTCGTAGGAGCACACAGCAGCTGAGGAGCAGAAGGTAAAGCCGAGGCACCTCCTAAACACTCTCCCAGCTGCTGGTGGAAAATGGGAGGCACTGGACTGACGTAGGCCCAGGGAAAGAGGAAGCAGCCCTGTCAAAGAGCATCCAGGCATCCCGCAGTGTACTAGCTCTCCGCGGAAGCTGAACAGGGCAGGGGATAATGGAGGGCTGGGCCCGGGAGCCACCAGGCTTGGAAAACACCGGGAAGGGTTTCCTGCAGCTGCTGGGGGATGGGGCATCGCCCACACACCTGGCAGGCTGCGGTGTCGGGGCTCAGCCGTTCCACAAGGGCAGCGCCAGGAGCTGCCCCATCACCTCCTGTGTCGGGCCCGGCTCCATGGCCTCGCTGCGGTGCAGCCTCAGCAGAGAGGTCCCAGGGAGGATGAAGGCTCCTCCCTTGTGCTCCTACAGCACCCTGCAGTGCCCAGTGGCCCTGTGCCTGCCATGAGTGCAGCGCTGGGAGCAGCCCAGTGCCCAGCTGGGCCCTGGGGGCCAGGCTCACTGTCTCCTGGAGCTGCTTGAGCCCTGAATTGCTTAAGCCAGGGGCCCGGGCTGCAGCAGGCTCGGTGCCTGTGGGGCCGGCAGCATGCTTGGCACAGCACCGCATGTCCCAAGGCTTGGGGGCTGCGGCTTCAGCTCTGGAGCCAAGTGCTCGGCTGCTCTTTCACAGCACAGGGAGGGCTTTGTCCCAGGAAGGGGACATCTGTCAGCCCTCTGGGGTGGCTGCATTCCCAGCACTGGGTGTAAAGACCAGGAGTCCTGCCGCCACAGCGGGCGCACCCGTGCACTGATGGCCATCAGCGTGCATCACCCCTTGCCTGCCAGAGAGCAGAGCCTTGGGGCTGCTCTGCCCACAGGTCTGGTCACTGTGGGCATGTCACTGAGCTGGGCATGTCCCCCAGGCTGTTTACACGCAGGCTGGGATGCAGGATGCGGCCCAGCAGCGTGGGAAGGAGCCAGTTCTCAGGCAGGCTTCTCCCAGCGGGGAGTGTGGCTGGAAAATGCTGACCTGCCGCGGGTCCGGGGCTATCATGCGAGCTCTTGCAGCCGTGGCTGAACACGCAGCCTCATGCACAGGCTGGGAATTTTCCACGGAAATGGTTGTTCCCTGGGAACGGGGAATGTGCGCAGCTGGGCCTGACCCTGCTCCCTGCGGAGCGGCTGGAATTACCCCCCACCGGCCCGGCCACGGGGGCAGCCGAGATGTAGCAGTGGTGCAGCGGGTAAACTGAGGCACAGCCACAATGGTGGGGACTGTGGCTCTATCCTGGGCACAAGTTCATCGGGGCTCAGCAATGGGGCTGTCAGCCAGGAAAGCGATCACATCCCAGCCCCTACATCGTCCCCGTTTGTCCCCATCCTGCCTGACTCCCAAGGGGCCTTGGAGCATTGAGCAACAGGCTCCCACTGGGGTGACCCAGCCCTGCCCCCAGTGTCCCTGTCCCCATCCTGGTCCTGGTGTCCCCATCCCTGTCCTGTTCCCAACGTCCTCATCCCCATCCTGCTCCCAGGGTCCCTGTCCCCATCCCCAAAGCATCTGACACTGTCCTGCGTGACATCCTTGTCTCCAAGTTGGGGAGATGTGGATGTGATGGATGGGCTGCTTGGGGGATAAGGAAGTGGCTGGGTGGTCACACTCAAACTGTTGAGGTCAATGGCTCGATGGCCAGGTGGAGACTGGTGACAAGTGATGTTCCTCAGGGGTCAGTATTGGGACCAGCACTGTCCAACCTCTTTGTCAGCAACACGGACAGTGCAATTGAGCGCACCTTCAGCCAGTTTGCCAATGACACCAAGCTGTGCGGTGCGGCCCACACGCTGGAGGGAAGGGATGGATGCCATGCAGAGGGGCCTGGACGGGCCTGAGAGGTGGGGCTGTGCGAACCTCGTGAGGTTCAGCAGGGCCCAGTGCAAGGTCCTGCATCTGGGCCAGGGCAATCCCAAGCACAACCACAGGCTGGGTGGAGAATGGGTTGAGAGCAGCCCTGAGGAGGACCTGGGGGTGTTGGTGGATGAGAAGCTCAACGTGAGCTGGCAATGTGCGCTTGCAGTGCAGAAAGCCAAACGTATCCTGGGCTGCACCAAAAGCAGTGTGGGCAGCAGGGCGAGGGAGGGGATTGTGCCCCTCTGCTCTGCTCGTGAGACCCCCCCTGGAGCCCTGCGTTCAGCTCTGGGCTCCCAGCACCAGCAGGACACGGAGCTCTTGGAAAGGCTCTGGAGGAGGCTGTGAGGATGCTCAGGGGCTGGGGCAGCTCCGCTGTGGGGCCAGGCTGAGAGCTGGAGGGGTTCTGCCTGGGGAAGGGAAGGCCCCGGGGAGAGCTCACAGGGCCTGCCAGGGCCTCAGGGGGGCTGCGGGAAAGCTGGGGAGGGACTCTTTGCTGGGGTGCGGTGACAGGATGAGGGAGAATTAAACAGAGGGGGAGTGAGACGAGATCAAAAGGAGAAATTATTTACTATGAGGGCGGTGAGGCCCTGGCCCAGGCTGCCCAGAGGAGCTGTGGCTTCCCCACCCCTGGCAGTGCCCAAAGCCAGGCTGGATGGGGTTGGGGGCAGCCGGGGAGGGGGTGTCACTCGGTGGTCTTTACGGTTCCTCTCCCCCAGCCCGCCTCAGCTCCGACGTGGGTGGGTTCATGGGGACGGGGCTTCGCGCATGCGTTCCCCGACGCCCCCTTGCCCGGGCTCGGCGAGCCCGCCGCGGCGGAGCGTGGGGGAGGCTGGCGGGCCCCGCCGCGGCCATGAGCCGGAGCGGCGAGGGGTGGCGGCGGCGTGAGTGAGGGGCGACCGGGAGGGGGGGGCTGAGGGGAGACGGGGGGCTGAGGATAGGCTGAAGGGGGACGGGGGCTGAGGGGAGCCGGCAGCTGCCGCCGGGGAGCCCCTCGCTGGATGCCCGCAGCGCCCCCGGCGCCCTTCGTGCTCTGAGGGGGGGCGGCCGGGGCCGGGCACCCCCGGTAGCTGCCCGCGGATGTCCCCGGGGGGACCGCGCTGGGTCCTGCGGGGAGGTCGCTTTTAGTGGCGGGTGCTGGTAACGAGGTTTTCCCCGGGGAAAGAATGGAGAAGCTCATCGCAGCTTTTGGTATTAGAAATGTGCTGTAGCAGGCGGACTTTGAAAAGGTTTCACGGCCCTCGGTGGTAAATTTGTTCTTTTTCATGCCATAAGAACTCGTATGGAAGGCGTCAGCTTTACAGATATTACAGGTATTTTTTTCCTTTAAGAGGCACCAGCAGTGGCACTCCGGGCACTGACAGCACCCAGAGGTGGCCGTGCTGCTCACGGCTGGGTCTGGGCTGAGCCGAGCGTTGGGTTCCCTGTTACTGCTGCTGTTGGGTCGCCAAAACAAGCTAAGAAATGTGTGGTGCCCCGTGGTCCTTGGCCAGGTAAACGCTTATAACGCTGCCGACAGGCTCTTAGCCCCGTCTCAAGGTAGACTTGAAGTGCAGCGGTGCTGCTTGGTGTTTCTGCCTGCTCAGTCTGAATGCAGAGTGCAAGGAAAAAAATTCGGCCCCTGCATCAGATAACGCTGCTTTTGTTATGAAAGTTTTGGCCTCTGTTAGGCCTTTCACCTGTTGTTTTAAAATTTCGTAAGGATCTCATTTGTACAGTTATTTTTAGTGTTTTATTTTATTTTTTTCATCCAGTTCCCTTTTGTGCTGGGAGGAATCAGTTCTGACTTTCTGGCTGTTGAGACCTTGCTTCCTAGGGAAGTGCTAATTTTGTTCCACTATCCCATTGATTGCAAACAGGAGACTGTGTATAGATTTAATTAGGGCATGTACGTACAATATGGATTCTTGAGCAACAATTGGTAGCACTGAATTCAGCTCTTTTACTGGATGTTTAGTTAGCCCTTACCAATAAAAGGGAAAACAAAACACTTGCGTTTTATAGGCAATTGTTCTTGTTATTTCCGTGTCTCATTTCCATGCTTTCTGCACTCTGTAAGCCAAGGATAATTGGTAGAAAAAAATTCTGTTTCTTTTCTGTTAGAAAGCCGTTTCTCCGTGACGTTCAGCAAGCCTGCTGTCAGTGCAGTTACCCAAACCCACCTCCGTTCAGCTCATTGCAAATGAGAAAAAATGATGTTGTTGTCAAGACTTGTGGCTAGGAAAATAAAAGGTGTCCTTCTCCTTGGTTTGGATTCTTTTGAAGAATGCACTGAAGTTATCCGTATGCTTTTCTGGAGGAACAAGTAAGCTCTGCTGTGATATATGAAGCTAGATATGTAAGACTTCTCTTTAAAAGACAATTAATATACAAATACAGAGGTAACTTGAGCTTTACTGTACCATTCCTCGTTCTTCCAACACAGCTGAACAGAGCTGAAGGATCCGTGTTTGCAGCAGTCCTAAAATTCACTTTGGCGTCCGTGGTTCCGAGCGAGCACGAGGGGCAGCGCTTGCGTTCCCTCTGCTGTTGCGCTCGTGACTGAGGCAGATCCCGAGGGCGTGACCGTGGGTGGGATGAACTCTTGCATATTTTCTGCATCTGACGGATGCGCAGGCTGCTCGCCGTCCGTCCTCTGCTCGCTGGTCAGCGGCAAAGCTGGTACCTAGCGGATGGCCCTGGCGTCCCCGTAGTTTGAACGCGGTGCCTCGCCGAGTGAAGTGCGAGCAGCCGGGATCTGAGAGCAGGCTGTGACCCTTCTGCGGCCGCCGGCTTTTTGCCATGCCTGCAGCTGTGACAAAGCCACGGTAAGGGAAGCGCCGGGTGTGGAGCAGCGGTGGGGCTGAGCTGATGCGCCGTGGGGCTGGGCACCGTGGCTGCGTGCTGCCGGTCACTCGTGTGGAGCTTGGTGTCAGGCTTGGGAGTATTTCGGTGGTTCCTCGGAGGAGAATCACCCTTCTGCAAAACTGCCCAGAGTAACGTTTCTGAATTGAAATGGCAAAAGGATGGGGCAAACCAGAACAAGGAAAGTATTTTGTTATGCTTTGACATACGTTTGAAGGCTTATATTTAAGATGAAACCTATTTTATGAGACCATCTCTCTTTTTTTTTTCCAACTGCGGAAGACCTGTGCAGTTCGTATTTGTTGTGGCTACTTGTCTTTATCACCTACCTTCTCTCAGCATTGCGTTTGCTTTTTTAAAACTGGCTTTATTGAGTTTCAGTCCAATTCAAACTGTGAAAAGTAATTAAAAAATGTAATGACTGGCTGTGCCCCTTCCAAAGTGCCTACCTTTAGGACTTTTAAGAATAAAATTGCAAGTTTGTGTTGTCAGTGATGCAGCAGACTTTGGATTATTGGTAACAGAAGACGTTTCCATTTAAAAAAAGCAACGGTGTATTTTAAGTTGATGCAGCAACATTGAGTGGTGTGTGTGTTTGAATCGACTTACAGGTCTGAATGCGTGATTACAAATGAGGACTTGTCCTTTCCTGTCCGTTTTCTAGATGGATTCCGTCAGTACCCATTCTTAGCCCTTCATAAGTGAATATTCTTGTTTGTTGCTTGGAAGAAAACATCCCAGTCATCACAGATAACATGCAGGTGATGCAAATATTGGTAAATAACTGAAAAATGAGGGTCATAGATAGAGAGCACTGTGGCTCGCTTGGAATGAGTTAGAGAAGAGCCTATAAGGGGTCACGAACCGAGCTGACGTGAAGTTTTCCAGCGGTCCTGTCTGCTGCTCAACAAAGAGAAGGCTGAAAGAAAAAACCTGGTAACTGTTTGTGGGAAAAACAGCTGGAGCAGCAGAATGGTCTTCGGACTAAGATAGGCACAGCAAGGCTGTGATCCGGCTCTGGACAAGTTCAGACCAATTTAAGAATCCAGGGAAGATTTTAGTGCATGCTTCATGGTTTTAATTTTAGACACAGTTTTTCTAAAGAATTTTCTGTGGTTTAAAAGGTTAATTAATTTGGGAATTGTACTGCATAGGTGAAATATTAAAAGGATTCTTCTGGCTTCGCGTAGTTTTATATCTGACAAGGACAAGATTCAAGGGCAAAAATCTTAAATCTAGTTGGTGGTCGAGAGTTTGCGATGAGTTTTCAATGAACAGAGTTGTTCACTCAGTAATGTGTTGACTGCCAGCAACTCCTCCAAGTCCCCAAAAGTCCCCTAAAACAGCCTTTTTTTTTCTTTTTTTTTTTTCTTTCTTTTTACCATCCAGAGCAAATCAAGGGTGAGGTCCAGAACACTTCGTGTGGTGCCTGGAATTGTCTGTGGGTGTAATTCAGCCACTTAAGACCAACAAAGTAACGCAGAAACACTTTAGCAGGAGTAATTTTATCCTTAAAGTGGCTCTGTTGGTGGCTGCGTTACGGACTGAGGGCCTGAGACGCGTGTGGGTCGGGTCCTGCTGCTGGGGAGCTGCGCCAGGAGCCTCAGCGCGCCCCACACAGCTTTTACGGAGGGTAAGGATGTGTTACGGTGTGCTGACATCCCTGCCAAGAATTATCAAAGCAAAACGGGGTCTGTGGAAGCCAGGAAAGGAGAAACCCAGGCAGATCGTGCTCATCCCCTGAATTTTGACGAATGTTCTTGAATCCATTCACCAGTGTTCCTCCGGCGGTCGCTTGGACACAGTCTCGAGTGCACGGTGCCCCGTCCTCTGTAGCTGTACAGCTGTAGCTCCCCTTAACGCTGTGCTTTGGCCTCTTACAACAGCTTTGACAGAAGCTGGGTTCTCCCGTTGGCTTCACCAACTTGTCATGGTTTTGGTCACCTGCTGTGAGGCGGCGCAGGGCACTCGTGCCCCGAGTTTCCCCGCTGGGACGTGCCGTGGCCGGGCCGCGCCTCGCTCCTGCGTGGGAGCTGAGCGTGGCCACCAAGGCTGGGCAGCTCGCCGTCCCTTCTACCACCACCACGAGGGGATTAAATGCCACAGCTCTTCCTTCGCAGCAGCCCATAGAAAGTTCCATGCTATAGATAGTGATGGGTGATGAGCCATCCTCTGCTGCTCCTTTTGAGGCTGGGAAGAGCAGGGAAATCACGGACTTGCTGTCTGCGCTGTGCCAGCGGGAGGGAGGCAATTTGGTGGCTGTTTTTCTGATGCCACTTTGGATTTTCACCTCTCTTTTTCTCACATGTAGGCAACCAATGCAAATTACAGCAGGTCCCTTGTTTGTGCTTTAGCCTGATTGCTCAGAGAGGACCCTCTGGATGGTGGCACAGACTCAGACAATGGTAACGATCATTGAACAGTTGGAGTAAAAAGCTGGGTGGATAATGGACCCCTTTGTTCCCCGCAACGCGGCGGGCTCTGAGGACAGATGATGTCTCGCTGAAGGTGATCCTTTCTTCCCATGCTGCTTCCAGGTTTTGTTTTTCATCCAGCAAACACCTTTGGAGTGTCTCCTAGGTAACAGGAGTTACTCCAGTGAGCAACATTTTGTTAATGCTTCCCACTTGGTATATATTTCCCCTTATGCTCGCTCTGGCTTTACCGCTGCTGGCCCACGTGAAGACGCAGGGACAGCAGCTACAGGTCCCCGCGTTACGGGTGTGCTGCTGACAGCAGGTCCCTGCTCCGCGGCCGTGTCCCCTTCTGGGGACCAGCCCCGTTGGCTGAGCTTCGTGCTGTGGTGGAGGTGCTGTGCAGGACCCCACCTAATTATGGCAGGACCCCACCTAATTATCGGCCGTCCCAGCTGCTCGCTGGGCTTCCTGTGGGCAGCGGGGCTGGAACTGCAGCACCCCGTACTCGTGCGACGTTCACTTCTGACTGAAGCTGTGGCTAGTAATGGTAGAATGATATGAATTCAGATTTTACTTATTTTACTTACATTGCTCAATGTTTAAATTCTGCTTCTGGAAAGAATTACTTTTTAAACATTTAAACGATCTGTTTGCTTCCCAGTGTTTATCATCTTTTCGATTGACTGTTCACTTTCTACTAGAAGCCACAAAAATGAGTTTATTTTCAAATCCCTTCTAGGAAGGGAAGACTTCATTGTTGGATTTCCTTTTCTGCGCTGCTCCTACAATAAACACAAATCCTTATCACTGTGTGGGTAGTAACGCAGTTCAATGCAAATTGCGGACTGTCTGGAAGATCTGGTTGGGATTTTTAAAACCTTGGGTTTCTCTGAAATATAGTGCACCTTAATCCTTCATTTTGAGCTAAATTGGTGTATGGCTACGTGTGGCTGGGCAGGTAGGGTGCTGCCAAGTATTTTCTGGGTAACGCTTCTGAAGGCAATATTGAGAATGGTAAATATTGCAGAGAAACGTCCTTTTTCCTCCTGCAAATGGAGGTATCTTAGTTGCATACCTCCATAATAATTCCTTAACGATTACATTTCAAGAAAGAACCCAGGGGTTTAAATAATAACACGCGATACGGGGCATTCTTACTCTATAAATAAAAAGCTATATTTGGAAAAATAAATAGCGTATTTATGGGCAAAACTGTATGTAGGGAAATGCGATGGAAAATTTGAGTCAGATGAGCTGATGTATGAGGCATTTCCCAATGGAGTCATTGGGCTGAAAAATGTTTTATATGCCTAAACTTGAACAGATGTGTGCGCGCACACAGCCCCCCGCCGGTTTAATATTAGCCCTTCTGTTTGGATCCCTGTGATTAATTTAGAAACAGAGCTGGTTTAGTCTGTTTTCCGGGGGCTGTGGGGTATTTCCAGATCATCCAGGTACTTAAGCCTGTGCCTCGCTGTAAATGTGCAAGCAGCCCGGTTATTAGGAGGATCTCTTTCAAGCTTTAAATTAGGCAGGTGCTTAAATGTCTCGCTGAACTGGGATTTGTGCTTTGCAGAGGAGCGAGGGATTTCTCCCTATTAGCTTTCTTAGATGAAAATCGTTGGAGCCAGCCAGCTTTTTGCCTAAATAAGGACACGATACCAGCTTTCCGCTCTTACGGATGTTAGTTCCACCTTTTTAGTTACACGTTTGTCAGAGGACGGCCAGGATTGCATGTGCCTGACCCTGCGCAAGATGCTGCTGAGGTTTGGAGAGGAGGCGTTTGTTCTAGGTGATGGGCAGATTTTGCCAGCTGTGCTTCTCAAGTACAAATACTGCGTTCAGTGGTGCCAGAGAGGTGGATGACAATAGCACTTCATGATTTTCCTTTGAGTACTTTTTACCGTGTTCCTCTCAGCCGTTCATCTGCCTCCCAGAATTGTTTGATTTGCCTGGTAGGTGGCTGTGCACACTGCTTCCTCTCCTAAAAATCCCAAAAGCCCTCCCCAAAAGAGCACCACAACGCTACCTGTTGGTTCCACTTTTTTTTTTTTTTCCCCCCGACTGAGCTGAACTAATGAAGGGACGTGAAAGGTGATTTGGGGTTTTAAAACCAAGGATAGCTGTGGTGTGCTTCTGAAATAGGTGGCGTGCGGGATGTCGGGCAGCTCTTGGGGCATAAGGGTGTGTTGAGTCCTGCGGTGACATCCCGGGGCTGGACAGGCTAGTAGAGCCTGGAAGGGCGATTGTATTCCTTGTGCGTGGGGATGCTTTTTCCCTGTTACCTTGAGGGGGAGTTTCTGGCTCCTTGGGTGCTCTGGGAGCCTTGCTGTTACGTTACACGGGTGGTGCTGTGCAGGTCGGGGGCTTGGGGGGGGTGGGTTGTGCACACTGGGCTGGTACAGACGGTAGGGTGTACCTAAATGGAGTAAAAAGTAATGTTATGTATGAAAAAGGAGTGTCTTGCTGGTATGCTGTCTTGGATGCAGCATTTACTCCTGATTTTACTTAAAAATAAAAAAAAATGATTCTCCCACTAAACATTTTTTTTAGGTGATTAACAAATGCCTCAATTTTAAATAAAGCAGTCATTCGTGTACAAGAGTTCCTTTGGCTCTCAAATGCATAGTTGAACTATTTTTAAAAGGAGAAGTATTTTCATGTTGGAGAAGGATTCCCAGGATATTTCAAAAACAAAAATCGAAGCGCTCGGGAAGACGTACACATCGACGTCCCATGCAGCCATATGGCAGCGATCTTCCAAAGCCCCTGGCTCGCTTCAAGTCTTCACTCCCACTGCACTTGGAATCCACCTCTCTGGCAGGATCCAGCTTGATTCGTATTCCTCAGCCTGCTCTTGTGCTTTTTGCAGTCTGTAGCCAAGCCCTTATTGATCTGGATGTCTGGAAGGTCTGATTCCCTGGAGTGCTGCGTTGTGGAGCTGCTGGCAGAAGCAAATCGCAGCTGCACAGGAACGGCCACGCCGGAGCTGCCGCCTGGCCTCGCGTCCTGTTGTGGCACCGGCCTGCGGTGGGGGCTGAAAAGAAAGCCCAACAGAAGCATCTTTGAAACCCCTCACAGCATTTCGACTGCTTTCTGCTTGGAGACTCACCCACTGTGTGAACAACTGTCCCTTTCTTCGGTGTTGAAGGAGCAGTGAGTAATCGACTGCATTCCACCTCCAGGCTACTCGGTTCTTTGCAGCTCCCTGCCCTTTTGCCCCTTTAACCTTTTTTTTTTCTTTTCCCTACTGCTCTTCCTACATCAGCCAGCATGTGCCTGTGGTGGGTTTTGTCCTTCTCCGAAGCTGTTTGCTTCTGCTCTCTTGTTTCTGTGGTGTGGGTGACACCATGTCTGGGATGCAGGGAACCACGCATGGGGAACCATGATGCTGCAGCAGTGTGCTCTGCGCTCCCTCCCTTCCTTCTCCGATACTGGTCAAGTGCTGGTTGCTTTCAGGAACTTGCCGAGCAGCACTGGAGCTTTTGTGGAGCAGCCTGTCAGCCCCAGGATCTCTTTCTGCAAGGTCAACTCAGGGCTCATCCTTTTTAGTGTGAAATAGGATTTAATTATTATTTATTGGTGTATGCATCACTTTATCTACACGTGACTTCATCTGCCACTTTACTACCAGGTTACTTACAGCCATCATATTTTTCTGCTGTTCTTCACAGCTGCTTGCCTTCCTTGCCTTGGGTGTTACCGTCAGCGTACGTGGTCACTGCCCTCCCTCCTGCTGTCCCGTTGACTCAGATAATGGCGTGGTCCCAGCTTCTGTCCCTGTGAAACTGCTGTGACTCCCTCCCTTGCTGGAAATGACTGTTTACTCCCGCCCTTGTTTGTTATCTCTTGCCCAGTTGTTTATCCCTGCGGGGACTGTCCCTGTTCCGGTATGGCCTTGCGGATTCCTTGTGAGAAGCCTTTGAGGGAGCCACACTTCCTGAAAATCAAAGTGGTTTGCGCTGCCTTCTGCGAGGCTGGGAGTCCCATTGCAGAAGTCTCAATGATTTTCTTTTTTTTTCCTGGTGTATCATATTTATACAGATACACCAGTAGTCTGCTAATTCGAGTCTTTATTTTAAATATCGTCTATTTTTCCTCGAAGAGCGCTGGGTTTGGAGGCCTACAAGTCACCAGGGTTTTCTTTGTCTTACAGAAGTGGTGTCACGCTCACCTCCCTGCTGTCCCCAGGTACCAAGGCGGTTTTAGGAAGGCTGTAGGTGGCTTGCAGGTTTCCTCTTTGGTGAACACCACCCAGGGCTGGCAACCCGCTGCTCCTCGCTTTGGCTCTTTGTTCTGCGACCTCTTTTTTTTTCAGCCATTTCAGTGTCAGCCAGTTTGCCAAAGAGTCCCCAGAGGAACAGATGGGTCTGGTTTTTGTACCATGAGTAGAAATGCGAAGAAGTCGTTTCACTTTTCCTGTGAGCCACTGTCCCTCTTCTAGCAGCACTAGGAAGGGAACCTGCTCCGGCTGGAGGCTTCCTGCAGGGAGGCTCCCCTTGAGGGACGCCCAGGACGCCTGTGGCTCCAGCAGTAGTGGGACAGAAGCTGCGGTGGTCATGGGTGAGCTGGATGGCAGCAGCGTGGTGGGGCTGTAACCTTAGCAAGGGAATCCACCAAATCATTGGCAGTTCCTTGCTAGGAATTACCTCGCTTGACAGCTAATCCCCTGTTTCTCCTAGGGAGTGAGAAGTGATGCAGCTCGAGCTGCTGGAGCATCCTTTGTGGTGAGGATGTTTCCGAAGGCAAGCTTGCCTCTCTGCTAGAGCGCAGTTGGGCTGCTTATTCCTGCCAGCCATCAGTGCTTCAGAGAACTGGTAAAGCAGTCACAGGAGTAGTTTGTGACACATCTTTGAGTATGTGCTGCATCAACTTGTGAGGCTGTGCCTGCGTTTATCTCCACGGCATCTAGTGTGCTAACATTTTTTCACAAGCTTGTATATTCCCCTTGAGTATTTTATTCTTGTAATGCCACTGGGAAATTACTTGTAACCGAACTGATGGTGAAGCCTTAGCCAGACTTGGGAGTAAAATGGTTGTCCAAAGACTGCAGAGGCCTCCAGCGGTTGTCTGAAAGGAGGCTGTGTTGGCATAGGGTCTGTTCTGGTATGCTCTGCTTTCTATTTCTCTTTAGTTTAAAAAAAAAAATCAATTTTTATAATCCTTTGCTGTTACAGGTAACTTTCTAAGCAAGGTCTTCTAAGGCAAAACCACTTACGCTGCTGCCCGCTTGGTGCAGAGGTGAAGCTGAACGCTGGGTCTCGGTGGCTCTGTAGGCTTGCTAAATGGCAGCTGTGTGCTGTCTCCCAGGCAGAGCTCAGAACACGTACAACACAGGCAGGAAGCTCATTTGGCGACTAACAAGGTTAGCTAAAGAAGTGACCACCTGCCTAAAATCGTGAAAGCTCAGAAATAAGAAGCTGGGGGAAGTTCAGCATTGTTGGGCTGTCGTCAAGGTGCTTTTCTCCATCTCAGCAGTACCAAAGAGCAGCATGGACCGTGGTCTGTCTGCTCTCGAGTACCAAGCTTTTCAGTATGCCGGTGCCCACTTTAAGCAGTTTCCCTGCATTTGGGAGGCTAATGTGCATTGCAGGTGCTGCCACTTTTCATAATCCTTGTTAATAACGAGCCTGATGCAATGTATGGCGAGGTAAAGCAGGCAGTTGACATGAAGTGAACTGTCTGCTGCTTTGTGCGTGGTTTAGCGCAGCTCAGCTTCTTCCATGAAGCACAGTGGGAAAAGGACTTCTAGTTCTTCACAAACTTCAAGTTATTTGGGGCTGTTTTCAAGAAGGCAAAAAAAACGTTGGTGTGTGTGTTTCGGCAGCTCACGGCCGCTGGGATGGTTGTGTGAGGAGCAGCGTGGAGAGCGCGATCCACGCTTCAGCTTCCTTCCCAAGGGGTCTGTAAATGTATTCGGGTCTTTCAGGGAAAATGACAATCTGGGGCTTCTTATTTCACTCTAGGAAATAATTTCCAACAAAAAATTTCACATAGTAGGTTTCTATCCACATTAATATTCTGTATTTTTTATCTTTGGCAAAATAAAACTGTTCAAACTCCCGGTGAACTCAAGCCGGAGTAAAATTTTAATTACAGTTCAGCAATCTGCTCTGATTCACTGTGCTCCTTTTCCTCAAAACAAATTGTACTGAAAACGGATTTACTGAAACGAACTTTTCAATTATTTCTGCAGCTTAGGAAGTTGACGCAGCAGACAGTATGTGACAGAAGAAACAGTTTGCCTGACAAGCTTGTGTTTTCGCCATTACCTGGTTCTAGCGCAGAGCTTCCTCTTCGCATGGCACTCTGGAAGGAGCATCTGGGTGACCTGTACGGCGCTCAGCCACGTGCAGGTTGGATACCCGGTCATACCGAAAGTGCTTTTGGAGGTCTGGTGAGGCACTGGGGTTCCCTGTCCTTGGCTGTCGGTCAGCACAACCCTCGTGCATAGCTGTGGTGTGCCGGTAACTTGCAGTAACCGATGGCGAGAAGGCGGCCTTCTGGCTTAGCTGGCTGCTGACAGCTTCCATCTTGCTGAGGTTAGCGTTTTCTGCCTGCGGAGCCTCACAGTCGTGTGAAGACACGGAGGTCTGGAAAGCTTTCCCGCCCTTTGTCTGAACAGGTGGGAAGTCCTGAGCAGGTTTAGCAGAGCTAATTTAAGTGCGGGACATCTTGTGAAGCAGTCTCTGGTAAGGATTTGGAAAACATGTTCCATTGCAAACTCCTCTTTTGCCTTCAGAACAGACCTTTCTGTACAGCAAAGTCACAAAGCTGCCATTGAAGAAACAATTACATGGATTTGAGTGATGCCGTTGTAGGGAGAGGTGGCATCTCTTGCTAGACCAGCTGACAGAGCTGGGAAAGAACAGTCGTCTTTGAATCTGGGTCACAGTGAAACCGTGGCCAGTCTTAAATGTTGCAGAGTGACTGATCGGGTGCGTTGTGGCAGACAGTGTCATGGCACGGGGTGTCTGTTTTATTTGTGTGTCATTCATGCCAGTTTTTGAGGCTTCTTTATGAAGCAAGCACTAGCAGAGTTCCTTTTTCCTGTCATAATACGGTGCTGGGTGAATTAGGTGTTCATAGCCATTCCATTGTCACCAGCTCAGCTGAGAGCCTCTGACTTAGAGGAGCAGACAGAATTGCTCTCTTTTGGCTTCTCTTTTCCCACATCCCCCCACCCCCCCCAAGTGGCTATGAGTGATATTTGGGTCAGCTGCCTCGAGTGTGTCATTTTCTTTTGACACTCATGCCTCTGAGCGTGTAAGAGGAGCCTGGTGGGGAAAAGCTGTGGTGCTGTTGGCTGCAGTGGAATTAGGAGTGGTTAGAGGGGTTCTGTGGTTATTTGAATCACTGATCACGTCACGATAGGGAAATATCTCTGATGCCTGCCTGAAACGGTGCGCGGGTGAAGACAGCCAACCTCAGACCTCGCTGCGAGGGAGGCAGAGGGACCCTGTAAGTGCTCACATGCTCAGGCACGTACAAAGGTGGCTGCTCTGCAGCAGCATGTGTCCGTCTTGCAGTCTTGCAGGGGTGTTTCAGGTAGGGCGTCGTGCTCCGATTTGCATCCTGAGCATGCAAATGGTTCTGCTTCACCTGGTGTCTGCTCTTCGCTTTGTTTGCCTCCAGGGCAGTCCTGCGCAGTGGTGCTGGGCCTGTCTGTACAGGAGCTGTTGTGGGGTTTGAAGGAGGATGCTGTTTTTCGCTCTGAAAGGAGCTTAATATCCTGAAGTGAGCTGAACCTGTAGGATTAGTCAGCAGGTGTGTACAGTAACCCAAGCCTGCTGTCACTTCGGAGTGCTGTTTGTCACTCGGTACCTGGTTTTTGAGCTCATCCCCATTGCGTTGCTTTTCCATCCTTACCCTTCCACTGCCCACAGCAGTTTATGCTAAAATAACTGCTGAGGACGCAGGTGTGATGGGCTACTAAAATGTTAAAAATACTGTGCTGTTGGGTATTGTTTATATAGCACTGCATGCGGCGTGTCGTGGGTGACTGCACAGCAAGCAGCCCAAGCTTATTTGGGCACTCAGCCTGCACTGTGGATGGAAAAGGTTTTATGTCCCAATACCACTTTCCTGTGTATTTCATGTCCCTGTAAAACGTTTCCTCTCTGTTACATTCATTCTTAGAGGAAAAACAGCTTTGCTGCTGTGGTCCCAGCCTCTTCTCGGTGACACCTAGTGCAGGGACTGCAGGTGATGGACACAGGTCAAAACGCAGGAAATTCCACTTAAAGGGAGAACAACTTTTTTCTGTGAGTGTGGGCAAATGTCGGAGCTGGCTGCTCAGAGAGCTCGTGGATTCTCCGTCCTCGGAGGTATTCAAAGCCTCACTGGACGTGGTCCTGACAGCTTGCTCTAATCGCTGCCACTTCGAGCAGCATGTTTTGCTGGGCATCTCCAGAGGTCCCCGCCACAGACTTGATGAGCCTGTGAAAGGCAAATCCCCAAAAATGCATCCTTGGAGCATAGGATGTGTCTGCGTTCATAGCCGGTGCTCAGGAGCCTGCCCTGGAGCCCTGTTGGGGTAGTAGGCTGAAAACGGCAGATAGACTTAGTAGTTTAAACTGCAAGTTGGCAGAATATGTAACTTTTTCGGGTAATGCATATTGGCACAAGGAAAACTAGAGGTCGTCGAAGTATAAATGAATGACTGAGGTGAGCGGGAGTTTCTGTTGCTTAAAAAGAAGCTGTCACAGCGTCGGACTTGTTGGGCATTTGGCATGATTATCTCTGAAGCATTTCATCAAGTGGTAGCACTTCATGTCCTGAGCCAAGGAGCACGTGTTATCTCATGGAATGGATATCTAGCTGGGAGCAGCTCCTGGCGAGAACTTCCTGGTATTTGGAAGACGAGTGCTGAGTATCTCTGATCATCTCTCAGAAAAGCCTGCAGAATCCATTTTTGTGTGGAATAAAGGGAGGCAACAGCTCAGCCAGGAGTATTTTGTAGTCCTGAATCCATCCTGGCCTAACTCAGCAATTTGGTTAGTCATTTGTGTTGGTAGGAACAGTCATTCTTGAGGACACGCTGCTGATCTCTGGATGTTACAAGGGTGAGCGTAGCAGTCCCTGGCTGTGCTGTGTGCAGACAGCCTGGTCTGGTTCAGGTTTTGGTTAAACACTTGGCCTTGGTCTTGAAACACCAGGCTTGGCTGTTTTCTCTAGTATGGCTTGAGGTCCAGATTCAATTTTTTCTCAAAAAGAAATCGCCCTTTTCAAACCCTGTAATGCCTTATTTTCAATGTCTGACACAGGGAAGGAGTTCGTGTACGTTCCCAGCTCCTATGCAGAGAGCAAGCACAGCAATGCCGGGGCCCAGTGCAGGGCAGAGCCCGAGTCAGTAAATGGTGGTGGGCCTCTGCCAGTGCTACGTAAGGTCAGCTCGTATAGGAGTTGTTCAAAATCTCCTGGGCTTCAAGGGCTTAGATTACATTGCAAAGAATGCTCTGAAGTGTGTGAGACTCGAGAGGCATTCAGACTAAAGAGAGCTTGAGCAGCGTAAACCTGGTGGCTGTTTGAGCTCCGGCAGCAGTTCTTCATCCGTTGTTACTCCCAGCCCGTGAGCTGCATGAAGGGAGAAGGCTTACTGGCACACAGGCCTTGGCCCGGTACTGCACTGCTACAGCCCAGGTTTGGTCTGAGGCTGAGCCTTCCTGCCCCGAGTGTGTTTCCTTGCAAAGACTGTTAAATGTGCCATGTCTCGTATAATCTGCTGACCGGTTTATTTTCTCCATTATTATATCTCACATCAGAGCGCCAGCATCACCTGGGGCTTGCTTCTGAAGTTTCTTGGTGTCTCAAGTCAGTAGGACGGATCTGAAGAGCAACTTCCTCAAATTTACTGCACATCTGACAGCTCTGTCCTGAGCTGCTACAGAAATACCCAAGTTAGGAGCTCGCTGTACCACTCTGCAGCTGAACCACCTCTTCCCCACTGGTTTGAAGGGCACTGAATGCTGAGCCTGTGTAAAAGGACACAGGCTGACAGGGACCCAAAAGCAGGACTCCAAAAATCTGTCGAAATAATAGAGACTCGACAGCTCAGTCTCCGTTTTCGATGAAGGTTTCTAGTCCCCAGTGCACCTGAGTGGGGCTTGCAGCTTGTCCTGTCCTCGTGCTGGAGCTGCCCCGATGGGCGCTGCTCTTCGGAAGGGAGCTTGTGTACTGCAAGGTGCCTGCCCTGGAAACGCCGCGTCCTGCTTGCTGTAGGTGAAGTAAATGCTTGTTCTGGCCAGCACGAAACATACAACAATTTCGTTTGAATTGTGTCACTGCGGGGGAGTGTTGCTAAAATTGTCACTTGGCTTTCCATGTTAGCACTACCTAGAGGGCACTCTGAGGCTACTGGAGGTTCATGTCTTAGCTGCACATTCCAGTTTATCTTTAAGCTGAATGCTTGGCTGGATATCTGTGTGTTGATTTTCAAAAAGATACGTATTTGACATCTTTATTTTTCTGACAGCACAAGAATCTTATTATATCTCTACCTCCTACCCGCGTTTCAGCGTGCTGTTTATATTCTGCATAGAATCTGCGGTCTGATCATTCGACGAGGGGGTTTTTAGGCTCGGGGGGGGGGTTGGTCTGGGGATCAGCAGAACCTCGTTAACGTGCCTGGGATTTGAAGGCACTGTTCAGAAGCTGTTCTCAAATTGACATTGATGCTGTGGCTTTTTCGGAACTGCTCTCTGTTCTTTGCCACCATGAGGCTTACAAGATGACTGGGTACTTCCAGTTACTGGAGAAAGCATTGTGTTTTGTCCAAAAAGTACCGGGCTTTTAACTCCGAAATGTTACATAATACAGATTTAAAAAATAAAAATCAGTGCAGTTGTTTTCATACTATTTTTCAGCTGCACGGTGCTGCAAGCACTTCTTTAAAACATAGGAATAAAGGTAATGGAGACTGAGCACGCCTCCTTCGCGAGTGAGGGAAGCGGGGAGCTGCCTGGTCGCTGTCACGCAGGAGGATCCCCGCGTCCTTCGCGTCGCGCCCCCAGGGAGGACGGGCGCTGGAGCCGCTGGGAGCACAGGTGTTGGCAGCGCGCTGCCAGCCTGGGTACGTGGTGGGCTCGTACCCTGCCAGTGCTGGGTCTGGCCGAGGCTTTCTCCCTTCTTAATAGTGAATTCTGACTCGTTTTCCAGGTTTAAAAAAGAATAAAATGCAAAACTGCTGTGCTTCCTCAAAAATTATAAATCATGCAATTTCTTACATTTCAATGTAAATGAGATTTGAATGAATAATGCTAATTATTCATTCATCCTAATTCAAATCCTATTTTAATTAGCCTGTGGGCCTAATTTCACTTTCATGCAGCATGAAACCTCTTCTGATTATCAACAGAATTGCCATGCATTTATTCTTGATTTTTTTTCTGATCAGCACACATCTTTTTACGCTGCTTAAAAACAAAACAAATATTTCAGCAATAAAATAATCAAATTTAATTAGGATGATAACGGTAGGATATGTTTTAAGGAAAAAAAAAGTGCTCCTATAAAAACATTCCCTGTAATGATCATCTTTTGGCTTCAGAGGCTTTCTCCTATGCCTGCTGTTGTGAGGTGCCGGTGTCGTCCCGAGGGTTGGTGGCATCGAGAACTTCAGCTCCTGCTCTTCCCTGGGAGCTGGATCTCGGGGCAAGAAGGAGCATGGGGCTGTGCCGTGCCTCAGGTACGTGCAGGGGAAGCCAAGCTGGGAGCTGAAGCCCCTCCTGGGGTTGGCCGTGGTCGGGGAAGGGTCTCGCAGGATTTGCCTGTGTGCCCTGGCAGCAGCCCGCCAGCCGTGGCTGAAGCTGGGTGTAGCTCCTGCCCAGCCCGAGCCTGGTGTCAAACATAGCGCAGGCATTTCGGATTTGGAAGGGGTTTGGGATTTGGAAGGCTTTTGGGATTCAGCAGCCTGTTCTTCAACCCTGGCTGTCACACGGCGCACCGAGCTGTAGGTGCTGTATGTCACGGGGCACGGGGGCATCGCAGGGAGCGTTTCACAAGAGCTGCTCTGGGCCATGCTGCCTCCATTCCTCCTGTCCCTGCTGCGTCTCGGTCATCTCACCTGGAGACAGGATTTTAAGGTAGCTGAGCAATCTGCCATTCAGAGGCGTGTTTTCGTCCCTGACCGCAGGAGGCTTTTACAGCTAGATTGGAAAACTGGAACAAGGTGAAATTAATCCCGTGTTTAAACACATTCAAAAGCACACATGGGCTGGACAGGGGAAGCTCCACACAAGGGGCTGTTCAGTGCTTGTGTCAGTGTTTGAACAACAGGGATGTGGTAAATCAGCTCGGAGATGTCCTGCAGTGAAACCGTTAACTTGAAAATGATTCTTTTCCATGTACCTGCTCCAAATTCTTCTTTTCCCCCCCCCCCTTTCTGGATGTCAGTGTCTGCTGGGAGCTGGTGCACAGACCTTGAACTCACAGGAGCCAGCTCGCTGTCAGAGATAGCGTTGTGCTGTTTGCATCCCGCGTCCTGTCTGCTCCAAGGAGCCGCCTCTGCTCTAAGTGCTGGAATGAGCTTATGACAAATACAAGGAATGAAAGTCTCTCTCAAATGCACTTTCTGGCATGACTTAAATTAGCTGAAATTGCTGACATTTTGCCTTTTTCAGATGTGTGTCAGTGTCCATAGACTTTTGCTTCAAACAATGGAAAATTATTGAGTTAAATGTTGCCAGAACAACAAATGTGGGAGACACTAAGTGTACATTAGGTGAAGGTTACTGCAGTATATCTGGGTCCTGCAGGACACATGTTGTAGAGGCAGAAATATGTGTTCTCTAGCCTTGGCTGATCTTGTGAAACTCAGTAATTTTAAGTGCCTAATCCTGTTTATAACTTTTTTTCCTGTTACTTCTAATTAGGATGTACTGAGCAGCTCAGAAGAACAGTGGGTTAATGCTAGTTTGTTTCTCTTGAGCCTAAAGTTTCCTAAAAGACAAGGAAGGTGCCAAACGTTCTTTGCCAGCTGGTGGAGTTTCCCATGTTTGTGTCAGCAGTGCTGCTCTGGACTGAAACTAAATTTGGAATAAATGACTCTTTGCTATCAAAGAGAAACAGAGCTTTTCAGCAAATTCAGATTGTAGCAGTAAGAGCTCCCTAATCAACAGAAACCTTGGTTAGTAAATACACAGCTGGTTTGGCTTCCTCACGTGAAGGCTGTGGTTAATCGAAATGTAAAAGTCTACATTGTCAGTGTCTGTGCATTTGTGACGCCAGTGATGCCATCCTCAGGTAGAAAACACACCTTGAAAAGGCTGACGTGTACCTTGGAAAACATGGTGCAATCCAAGGTAGCAGCTCATCTAAAACTCAAGATTCAGTTTCCTCTCTCATATGGACACCGTTCTAATTTAAGTCTTCTCTGCTAGCAGCCATCCATGAATGACCACTGCCACCTGAAAAGTTAAAGGCTGGTTCCTGCCTTTAGGCCAAATGAAAACCGGCAGCAGCATTTGATTTTGAGTTTACTCAGTAGCTTCCTTATAGAAAAGAATTTGGCCCTAACATTGTCAGTGAGTGAAAATTAACCCCTTTTTATACATTTTTTCCTCATTGCTCAGTTAAAACACATCAGCTAGCAACATGCGTGTGCCATTGTATGTTCTTGTTTGGTGCCTAGATTGATAAAGCATCTCGGTGCGAATGGGAGTGTTGTGGCTCTTAACTCTGTTCCCCGGGTTTGGACGCAGGTGTCACTTGAGCTCTCTGTTCAACGTATGGGAGTCTCCTCAAGCATCTCCAGCCTCTGCTACCTGTGAAGTGAGCCACTGGAAAATGCCAAGCATGGGGGGCTGAAGCAGCCTTTTGCATCTTGCTCTAACGTAGAACTCAGGGTTGCAAAGCTGAAGTCATGGAGCTTTCTGTAACAAGGGCTCAGAGCCTGAAGCCTGGGCTTGGACCCCTCTGGTCTCTTTTGCCCATTAAAATGCTTTTTTTTTTTTTTTTTTTTTTCCAGCCAGTTCTGTCTATGGCATAATGGTAGCATAGTTGCCTACTAAGAAGAGCGTCGATTATAAGCCTTAGGTTGATTGCATGCTCAATTGACGGACCCTAGGTTAAGTGAATCACCAGTAATCCATCCCTTTCTTCCCATGTTTCCCAGCTAAACAAATTGAACTCTCTAAATCTTTCACTTTCAGGCATCCTCCCCATTCTTCGGATGGCTTTGAGACTGATACATTCACTTTCTGACATTTAAGCAACTTTTGAAGGATGCAGACACGGGCATTGTATGCTGTCTCGCTAACAAGGAGGTAAGGTCACCCTCCTTTTTCCTGTTTGCATGTTACACCACCAAGGATTGCATTAATCACTTTTGTTCTGTTGCTGGCACTCGTTGACACCCTTGTCCATTAGGACCCTGACTCCCTTTCCTATTAACTGCTGTCCAGACTAACTGCTCTCTTACTTGTTCTTCTGCTTAGCTCTATGTCCTTGCATTAAGCTTGGCTAAAGCATTTTTTTGTTTCGGTGGACTCAGCCTCCCAAGCAATGCATTTTTTTCACATCACTGATATTCTTGTCTTTATTTGTCAGTCTGCAAACTTCTGGGCCATTTGCGGATTTAGTCAGTGGCCATTTTCTGTTCAGGGGAAAAAGCAGACTGGTTGCCAGGCACGTTTCTAGTCTTTGTAGGACTCACTGTAATTAAGAGTGATTGATCTTTGTTCTAATGTGGGAATCATTATTCAAGATCTTTAACTTTAATTCTCTTAACGTGTGCTTTTTTTAATGCTCTATCATGCTATCTTTTTCTCACATTGTCATGAAGTAATAAATCAAAAGTTCTACAGAGCCCAACCGCATCATGCCCGTGCTGTTGCCTTTACAATGAAACATTTTATTCTGCATTGATTGCATCCCTTCAAATTTCATTACATTGCCTGTGAACAACTTTGTAGTTGTGTGGAAGAGGTTAAATAGATGTAAATCTTAGTTTTCTTCCAGTCTCCTCAAATTTCTCTGCTTTAAGACCAAATCAATTTTAAGATCAGAGTGCCAGAGATTTTTCCAGTTCTGGTTTTAGGACCTCTCACAGAATCACAGAACGGCTGGGGTTGGAAGGGACCTCTGAAGATCATCTAGTCCAGCCCCCCTGACAAGCAGGATCACCTAGAGCACATTGTGCAGGATGGCATCCAGGTGGGTTTGGAATACCTCCAGAGAAGGAGACTCCACAACCTCTCTGGGCAACCTGTCCCAGTGCTCTGTCACCCTCACAGTAAAGTGCCCCCTCTTATTGAGCCAGAACCTCCTGTGCTTCAGTTTGTGCCCGTTGCCTCTCATCCTGTCACTGGGCACAACTGAAAAGAGACCGGCTCCATCCTCTCGACACCCTCCCCTCAGATATTTATACACATTGATGAGGTCTCCCCTTAGTCTTCTCTTTTTCAGGCTAAACAGCCCAGTTCTCTCAGTCTGTCCCCGTATGACAGGTGCTCCAGTCCTCTCATCATCTCCGTAGCCCTTCTCTGAACTCACTCAGTAGTTCTATGTCCTTCTGGTACTGGGGAGCCCAGAACTGGGCACAATACTCCACATGTTGCCTCAGCAGGGCCAAGCAGAGAGGAAGGAACACCCCTTGAGCTGCTGGCAATGCTCTTCCGAATGCAGCCCAGCATCCCCTTGGCCTTCTTGGCCACAAGGGCACATTGCTGCCTCCTGGTCAGCTGGCTGTCCACCAGGACTGCCAGGTCCCTCTCTGCAGAGCTGCTCTCCAGCAGGTCATCCCCCAGCCTGTACTGGTGCTTGGGGTTATTCCTCCATAGGTGCAGGACCCTGCACTTGCCCTTTTTGAACTTCATGAGGTTCCTCGCAGCCCAACCCTCCAGCCTGTTGAGGTCCCTCTGAATGGCAGCACAGCCCTCTGGGGTTTCAGCCACTCCTCCCAGCTGTGTGTCATCAGCAAACTACCGAGGGTGCACTCCGTTCCATTGTGCAAGTCATGGATGAACAAGTTGAACACTGGACCTAGTACTGACTCCAGGGGGACACTGCTAGCTACAGGCCTCCAACTAGAATCTGCACCACTGATCACAACCCTCTGAGCTCTGCCATCCAGCCAATTGCCAATTCACCTCACCGTCCACTCGTCTATGCCGCATTTCCTGAGCTTGTCTATGAGGATGTTATGGGAGAGTGTCAAAAACCTTGCTGAAGTCAAGGCAGACCACGTCCACTGCTCTCCCCTCATCTACCCAACTAGTCATCTCATCATACGAGGGTATCAGGCTGGTCAAACATGACCTCCCCTTGGTGAATCCATGCTGACTATTTCTGATCCTTGTTACACTCCACAGGCTTGGAGATGACCTCCAGGATGAGCTATTGCATCACCTTTCCATGGATGGAGGTGGGGCTGACTGGCCTGTAGTTGCCTGGGTCCTCCTTCTTGCCCTTTTTGAAGAGTGGTGTCATTTTGGCTCTCTTCGAGTCCTCAGGTACCTCTCCTGTTTTCCACAACCTTTCAGAGATGATGGAGAGTGGCCTAGCAATAACAATAGGGACTGATCTTCAGCCAAGGGAAAGTCCTCCTTTCTCTGGACTTCCTCTCTTGTCTACGGCATCTGAGATTCCTGAGGGCTGATCTTAGCAGTAAAGACTGAAGAAAAAAGGCATTCAGCAACTCTGCCTTCTCCATATTGTTTGTCACCAGGCACCTGCCCCATTCAGCAGTGGGCCGACATTTTCCCATCTTCCTTTTTCTACTGATGTATTTGAAGAAGCCTTTCTTGTTGTCCTTGACATCCCTTGCCAGATTTAATTCCAGCTGGGCCTTGGCCTTCCTTGTCACATCCCTGCATACTCTGACAGTGTCCCTATATTCCTCCTGAGTAGCCTGTCCCTTTTTGCACATGCTGTAAACTTCCTTCTTCTGTTTGAGCTTCACCAGGAGCTCCCTGCTCATCCATGCCTGTCTCTTGGCCCCTTTGCTTGCCTTCTTGCTCATAGGGATGCACTGATCTTGAGCTTGGAAGAAGTGATACTTGAATACTGACCCCCCTTCCTTGCAGGGCCCTAACCCATGCAATTCTTCCAGTTAAATCCCTGAAGAAGACAAAGTCTGCTCTCCTGAAGTCCAGGGTCACAATACTACTTTTTGCCCTGCTTCCTCCTAGCAAGATCCTGAACCTTTGACCAAGTGTTGCTCATTTTTTTCTGGCTTGAAAATTTCTATTACTATTACATCTTTAAGATTATCAGAGGACTGAAAGATATCCCCTGTGCTATAGCAAAGTCAAGTGGTTCTTTCTGTCCTTAATGTTTCACCAGTTTTACTACTTCAAGCACCAGGTAGGCCTGTAGTGTTGCTAGCTTTTTGTTCATTATAATACTTCACAGCGCTCCCAGCTCTGAGTTTCCACTGATAGTGTTTTTTGTTGTTGTTGTTGTTTGTTTTTTTTACTGTTAAGATTACAAACTTATGTTGTTTGCTATCTAATAGGTATCTTCTTTAACTAGATTTTCCCTCCACTCTCCCAGTGGCACTACGAGATACATATACTAAGGTCTCTGTGCCTTAAAGGGAGACTGTTGGCCTCCCTGAGGGATTGAGCCAAAATACACAGAATGAGTAGTTTGACCATAAGGTTAGAAGTGAGATGTCACTTGGGTCACACGCTGTCTCTGGCTTAGACCTGCAGGATAGCATTGGTCAGGTCACAATCTATATAAGTTTGTCCTGTCCTTAAAACAAACATAATAGCAGTTGCCTGCCTCTCAGGCTTTGGCTGGGCAATTCGTTTCTGCCTTGCAGCAGCTGGCACTGCTCCATAGATAGAACTGTTTCCACTATCTATGGTGGAGGAGGCCAACACTGCTAGCTCAGACTTCAACAGCTCTTGGATGCCTCCACGCAGTTAAAACAAATCCTAATTTCAGTGGTGGGACATAGCCAATGGTGCCCATAAAATTTCACAGGAGCTGAGCTTTTGTTCCACTATATTTAGGAGATTTTAGCCTGAAGTGTAAATATTATTTTTAACATTTGAAATACAGAGCAGCTGTGTCTTTCTCTTCTGCTTGGAAATAGCTTTGAACACAAGTTTTGTTTGTGAAATGGCAGCTAACTCCTTTTTTTTTTTTTTTAATTTATGCATATGTATAGTGGACTTCTAAAAAGCCTGCAGAGGAGACACAGGATCTTCAAGCAAATCCTGGCAGCTGGAGTTTCCCGATAGCAGGTGATAGCACAAACAAAAGTGGTGTGTTTGGTTGTAAAATTCTAGTCTAATTCTCTTAATTGAATATTTGTGGCATTTAGGCTTAAGCCAATAAACTCAAACATCTGGGGATTTTGTTTGTTTGTTTGTTTTTAGATAAAATTATTTGACCACCATGAGTTGGAGTTTTCTGACCCGTCTGTTAGAGGAGATCCACAATCACTCAACCTTTGTTGGCAAAATCTGGCTGACAGTGTTGATTGTATTTCGGATTGTCCTAACTGCTGTGGGAGGAGAATCCATTTATTATGATGAACAAAGCAAGTTTGTGTGCAACACAGAGCAGCCTGGCTGTGAGAATGTTTGTTACGATGCTTTTGCTCCTCTTTCGCATGTGAGATTTTGGGTGTTTCAGATCATTCTTGTAGCCACTCCGTCTGTGATGTATTTAGGCTACGCAATTCACAAAATTGCCCGGATGGTGGAACACAGCGAAACTGACAGAAGAATCAGAAGTAAAAGCTTCTCAACGCGCTGGAAACAACACCGTGGCTTAGAGGAAGCTGAAGATGACCACGAGGAAGACCCAATGATGTACCCAGAAATCGAGCTGGAAAGTGAACGGGAGAACAAAGAGCAGCCGGCCCCTGCCAAAGCTAAGCATGATGGCAGGCGACGAATTCGTGAAGATGGACTAATGAGAATTTACGTGCTGCAGCTTCTGGCAAGGACTACGTTTGAAATTGGATTTCTTGTGGGTCAGTATCTTTTGTATGGTTTTGAGGTCAGCCCCATATTCGTGTGTAGCAGAAAGCCGTGCCCGCATAAGATAGATTGCTTCATTTCAAGGCCAACTGAAAAGACCATTTTCCTGCTAATAATGTATGGGGTGAGCTGTATGTGTTTACTTTTGAATGTCTGGGAGATGCTTCATTTAGGATTTGGCACAATCCGGGACACATTAAACAACAAGAGAAAAGAGCTGGAAGATTCTGGTACTTATAACTACCCTTTTACTTGGAATACACCATCCGCTCCTCCTGGCTATAACATTGCAGTCAAGCCAGATCAAATCCAATATACTGAACTGTCCAATGCCAAAATGGCCTACAAACAGAACAAAGCCAACATAGCTCAGGAACAGCAGTATGGAAGCAACGAAGAAAACATTCCTGCTGACCTGGAAAATCTGCAGAGGGAAATTAAAGTGGCTCAGGAACGCCTGGACCTTGCGATCCAGGCTTACAACAACCAAAACAATCCCAGCAGCTCCAGAGAGAAGAAGTCCAAAGCAGGCTCAAACAAAAGCAGTGCCAGTAGCAAATCAGGAGACGGAAAAAACTGTGTCTGGATTTAACGTTGGCTGAGTTTATATATTGTTTTTTTTCTCCTAGTTTATCATAACCAGCAACCCCTTGAATAATGGCTTCCATTAAGTAAATATTTGGTTCTGCTTATTTTCAGGGATACCGTTGGCTAGTGATTCAAGCTCTAAGAAAGTGTTTATATGCATATTCTAGGATTATAGAACTTTATTCTTCTGCCTTCCAAGCCAGGAGACAAATAGGTATATTTAAATCATTCTCATTGAACGGTTTATGCTGTATGTACAGTATTATAGTACATTTATTATGCACAATTTTTGTATTTGTACACTGGATCTCTGAAGTTACACATTTTTATATTAATAAGGAGAAAACAGTAGGTAGTTGTTAGCATTTTGATAGTTTTATTACTGTGGTCCGCAGGTTTGTTGTTGTTTTTTGTTTGTTTTAAATGTAAAAACTTTCTATGCTGCATTTCAGAAGTGCCTTGAACATGCACACAGCACAGAGGAGTCTCCAGTTATCCAGGCAGCCCACGGGTGCCAGTCACTTCATAGCAGAGCAGAGAAAGATTTGGAAAACATCTGCTAATGGTGCTCTAGACTGTATCTTTTACAAAAATGATGTGCTACTTACAAAACGGAAGTGTCAAACTATAGCTATTATGTGCTACGTTTTTTTGTCCTATGGAAAATGGGGGAAAAAATGCGAGTGTGTTAGAGTACTTGTGTTCAGAGCAAGCCTGCCAGCCATAATGCAGAGTGGGGTCAGACCTCCCTGCAATCTTTATTCAACAAGAGGGAAGAGAGACTTCAAACTCCTGTAAAACATTCAGAAAAAGTAAATAGAAACTACTGTATTCAGTAATTCCACATATTTATGTGATATCTACGGAAAGATGTTTCTGAGGTCTCTTGTTACGTAACACCCCGCTCCCCAAGGGCATCACGTTGTTACAATACCTTTTGGGTAAGATTTTTGTATTTTCCAGAGTAATCTGGTTAGATGGAGTCATGTTAATTTTGTTTCTCGATGCATTACATTCAAGAAATAACCTTCCTCCCCCCACAACCCCGTACACACAAGCTGTCTGCACAAGTTCTATTACGAAGCCCTTTCCGAATATGAATGATAATGCCTTATTCCAGACCCCTCTTCCTTCCATTATATCCGAGGAACTTAGTTCAGACAGAGCAATATGTATAATTTAGATTTCTGCTTGAGAGACCAGTCAGATTTGGCATTCTGTGGTTTTGGCATTAAACTTGAATTTATAATTAGAAAAGGGGGAATGCGGTATTCACCGCCTCTGGCGGTGTCTTTTGGCAAGGATGAGCATTAATATCTGAGGGATGCTGGTAAATGTGTATGCTTTTTGCTACTATTTATAATGTGTTCAGGGCCTTGCTCTGTTTCCTCTTCTGTTAGTTTTTTGTGTATTTAATTTATTTTGGGGGCCTGCTTCCAGTGGGAAGGGGACTGTTCTGTTTCAAGGCTACCTCAGTCCGTAGTGCCCTTGATACGGTCTGACCAGGAACGGGACTGAGAAGTAAAGCTGCACAGAGAACGTGTAAACCTGTACTCCAGGTCTGCAGAACAGCTAAGCGTAGGCTTTATGATAAATATAAACTAAGGATAAACAGGCATGTGCTTGCAGTTATCATCCACCCAAGCACTTGCTGAAAATAGATATTTTGCTGAATTGTTTTCAGTCTGTTTTTGCTCTGGGACACCAGACAGTCGGAGTGTCCAGGCATAGATATCTCTCCCAGCTATCTCCCAGCTAGAGAGACTAAGTGTGCCCAGAGCCAGTGCAACCCTCCACAGAACATCAGCAAGAGCTTTTCCAGTTTGCCTCCAGCACAGAGGTTTGGAAGAAAACTTGCTTTCTGGCTTTTTGTTTAACAGCACATCCTGGGCTCTGTGCTGGGAGAGGAGTAACCTCTGAATTTAACGCAGAGAAGTTTCAGGGTGATGACTTTTAGATGATAAACTCAGTAAGTATATACCCTCTTCTAAAAGCTGAAGTGGAGTTTCAGGCAGGGATGGCTAGCCAGTGAGATGGGACTAGCTGTGCGGGGTGAGAAAGTTTATTAATAGTGTTCCTCCAGTTAAACAGGAGTCTGAAGAGAAGCGTGCTGCCTGAGGATGGGCAGAGAGGCTTTGCCAGCAAAGAGCTGCATGTGGTGGAGAAGTTGGGTGAAAAACATGTTGTCAGAAAGTACTAGGGAGAGACATTTGGAGCCTGGAGATAAACACAGATTCATGGCTACATTCCACTCATTATCCGGAGCACTGCATCTCAGTTGTTCTTTTCAGCTTCCCAAAAGGGTTACATTGCCCTTAACCCCTTGCGGTGGTTTCAGAACTCCCTTTCATCAGCTGAGTGGCAAGAATCTAAAATTCTTTCCCCCCTGTTGCTCTCTATGCAAACTGCATCAGTGCAGCCATTTCCTGTTAATGGCATAAAACCTGTTTGCAATCAGTTCACAACAGCTGCTTCACCTGTTGTTTGTATTAGCCCTTTCCTAATTCATGATCTAAACCATTACCTGCATAAAGTTACCGTCTCAGGTCAGTCCTGTGAGCTTTTGTCCAAACCACTAAGTAATTCTCTTAGCAAGCAAAGTGTGTAGAGTATTTCAATCCCAACACTAAGTTCATTCCAAAAATGCAAAGTGATGGATCTGTTTTTTACTGTTTTGTTTCCATTTTAATTGTGTATAAAGTGCACATTTTCTTTGAAACTGTTGTTAGTAGAGGATGTATGTTGAAGCTCTAACTGTTCATGTCTGTGACTGTATTCAGTTTCAAAGCACTGGGTTAGATTTTTTTCCTTTTGAAGAAATTATACATGCATTACTTGAAAATGCTCTCTTGCTTTGGCTTAATGTAGCCATTCTGAAATAAATATTCAGAACAGTCTTTTGGACAAAGAAAAACACTGAACATAACTTGAGTTTGTGTTATCATTCTCTGGTTTTGGATGCAGTTTGGGAAAAAAAAGTATTAAATCCAGTGGATTACTGAACATCGTCTGAGATGCCTTCTTTTGCCAACAATGAATATGCGTTGGATACGAGAGTGAAGAATAGGGGTATTTCAGTGATTTGTATTGGAACACAGCTTGGAGTTTTTTAAAATTTGACCTTGTTCAGTATAATAAAGAGTCAGTTTGTAATTGCCTTTCTGCATGTGAATTGATCTTCAGTGACAAGAACAATTGAATTTTAAAAAAATAATAATTAAACTTTGAAAGTCAGTCCTTGCAAAGGGTACCACTCATGAAAACACAAAAATCTGCATTTATGCATATGAATGAGCGTGCTGATATTGTCCAGTGAACTGTGCTGCATTAGCTGCCCTAATTTAGCTGCAGTTTTTGAAGGAACATAAGGGAACTGGCTGCCCAGCTCCTTTTAAAAATTGCAGCTGAATGCCCGTCTGTTTTGCTCTCACAAAAGATAGCTTTTGTAAGCGTCCCATGCTTTCCCCTTGTTTAGCCTCGTTGAAAATTTGGCCTCAGCCTTGGAAGCGTGCATAAGGTGGCATTAACCCGTTTGCTGTGTCACGTAGCTACAGGAAAGCGAGGAGTGAAGTGGATTTGATGGCGTGGACCCAAGATAAAAAGCCGTTTGTTCCTCGGAAGGGTTCAGCCTCGGCCTCCCACGCGCCCCGTGCTGCTTCGGCCTGCCCTGCAGCCTGCCAGCGGCTGCGACCTCCGCAGCCAGACCAGGAAGCTCCGGCCTCAGCCACGTGGCTCAGGTTCGGCTGTGGCACGGGTTCAGGTTCGGCTTCAGCAGGGCTGGGCACAGATAATGAGGCCTGGGCTCCCGCTGCCTCGCTTCTGCAGCTCCAGCCAGATGCTTGAACCCGCAGTTATCTTTAAGCACGTGATTATCTCTGTGTGAGTCGATGCAGCCAGCTGCAGGCATCCGGTTAAGCACGTGCTTAAGTATTTTAATGTGCGGAAGCCTTGGTTTAACAACAAATTGGCGGCGAGGAATTCTGAAGTGCTTCAGGCGTTTAACTGTAACTGGAAAAGAAGGGTGTGAGAGCAGCACGCTGTGCTGGCGGGGTGTGTTGGGAAATCACCTCACGGAAACCATCACGCGGTGGCTGCGGTCGGCGTTGTGCTCAGCATGGGGAAACGCAGAGGTCAGAGCTGGGATCCTGTGCAGCCACCCCAGGCATGGTCCTGCAGCTCTGTGCGGATGCCCGGTGCTGTTGGAGATGCTCCAGTGTGTTTCATGTGGCCGCCAGCTGCTGCTGCCAAGGGACAGGTCCTCTGGGCTCCTGCGATGCGTCTGCCAGCCCTGTGCCAGTCCCTCAGGTACGACGTCTCATACGGCACTGTGCCCCCAGATGTGATCCTGACCTACCCTTCGAACCTCTGGGCAGGTCACTGACCATGTCCACCTTACTGTCCTCTTCTATAAAGCGAGGATAGCATGACATTTCGTACCGGGTATTGCAAGGATAAATTAGATCATCTCTCCCGAACAGTTTTCCTGCTGGAAGCAGTGGTTAGGGGGTGAATATTGTTAGCATTAAGCGTTCCTGTGTGTAGTTTAGCTACAATCTTGTAGCAGCTACACAGTGCTTGTAGCTCAATCTGCTGATAGTTGAAGAATTCTTGCAATCGGGTGCGTACCTTGCTGGCTGTGAGGTTACTCCTTTGTAAAGGAGCTGTTTATTGAGACTCGCATGGTTGCTCTCAGAGCGCTTGTGGCATTCCTGATCCCTGTGAATCAGACGTGCTGTGCTTTGCACGTTGTGCAGTTACCATGAAATAGTTCCTGAAAGACCAATCTGTGTGTGCGAGTTAAATTATGTTTTGCTGTTAGTGGGTTAGCTAGACACAATCCACCTTTCCACAGCAGAGTGGAAAGGAGCATGCGGACTTCAGCTCCTTTGGGGCTCGCCATTCATTTTCTCTGTATTAGAAGAGACTTAAAATACCAGTTCATCATTGCTTGGAAAATGACATTTTGCTTTCTACAGAGTGACATTATAGTTGTTGTTTAAATTCCATGTTGATGGCTGAGGACAAACGCCTCAGAACAGGGATTTAGAGGCACCTGATCAATGCTAATCAGTGGTATGGAACAGTTCCTACACTTCAGACTTTGTTGTTCTCCCTTTTATTTTGCTATTGAACGGGGTATTCTCATTCTTTGGCAAAGGAAGAGTCTCACGTTTGCTCACGGAGGACCCAAGCCCACCGCTTCCCTGGGAGCAGAACCGAGGCCCCCGTGGCCGCATCTAAATTGCCTCGCAGTCGTATGCCCCAGGATTTGTGTACATTACCCTTGTTCAGGTCTGAAAAAAAGCACCTTCAGGACTTCTCCTGGTATACCTGGGTTTCCTTTCTGTGTCCCAGGGTTCGAAGTGGTGCAGACCTGTGCATCCTCTGCAGCACGCTGTGCCAGCAGGTTGGTCTTGGTCCTCAGATATAAATTAAGATGGGAATCTCTTGCCATGAATGAAATTTCATGTCAGCAAACAGTGATACATTTCCACTTTGTGGAAATATTGGAAAACACATGAACAGCGTGTTGTGCCAACTTCTAAGGTTTTATCTTGCCCTTATTTAAAAACATTGTGACTTGAGTACATTTTTTTCTTACCCTTTATTTCTTCTGTCCAGAAATTCAGTACTGCCATTAATGACTGCTTGCCAGGCTTTATATCTTTTTCCATGAGCTTGAAATCATGTGAAATTCCCTTGTTCTATATGGAAAATGTTTCTGGTAATACACTGATATGGGCAGGTGCCAGGATGTATGTGTGTATCAGGAGTTCTGAAGTCACCTTTGGCTGTTACTCCCCCTGACTTTTTGTGCAGGGAGGAAGGGGAGGAGACCAATGACAGCTGAATTTAAATGTAAGGGGGGAAATTCTGAAACCCAACTCTTTTGCTTTATTTTGTTGATAGCAGTATTTGTTTTTTTCCTCTGAAAGTGGTTCTGCAATATTTAGTGATTTGTTGCTGCACGTGTTCTCATGTTGTATACGGAAAATTACGACAACAAATGATGGCGATCCTTTGGGTGTTTGCATTATGTCCTCTGATTGTTTCCATTGACTGGAATTAGACCACAGACTGCAGTAAATGCCACTCGTGTGTCCTGGTGAAAAGCTTTGTGAAAGTACCAAGTTACAAAGAGAAGTTTTCTGTGGGACTGGGGCCTGCTGTTTGGCAAGCAGCTTCACTGGTGTTAGAAGCCCAGGGATGTCTCCCAGCCCTTGTGTGTTAAATGCTCCCCTGCAAACAGCTGTTTGGTTTAAATGGAGGGAGCACAGACCCATGAAAACTCCCTAACTGCTGCTCAGATCAACTTCATTGCAGGGTGCCTGCCTGAAGGAGTGCAAGGAGCACGGGGAGAGAGGTGGCAGAGGGACAGCCATCAAACTGCCTGGGGTTTGCTCAGCAAAGCAGCGTGTTTCATTAATCGGTTCCAGCACTAATTGAAGGCCTGTGTGGTCAGCAGTCTGGTCCCCCAGGTATGTAGGATGTTTTATAAGCTGCATAAAGAGTAGCCTCTGTTAGCAGTCCAGCCCGTTGGAATGAGCTGGGTTCTGCTGCGCTCTGAGTGACCCTCCAGCACAGACAGAGCCCTTTATCTAACATGTAAAGCATGAATCAGAAAATGGGGCTGATTAGTCAACCATATTTGGTAATAAACTTGTTAACGTTTCAAAAGCTCTTTGAAGGAGCTGTTGAAAAGTCAGTTTGATTACATCAGCTGCATGCTGAATCTCTATGGGCGTGCAGCTGGAACGTGTTCAGCATGCGCGATTAACACATAGGTTCCCTGGCAGTGTGTGCTTTCTGTCAGCTCCAAGAGAAAATACATAACTTTGCTTGTATGAACACACACCACTGTAAATGGTCTCAAAATGCGGTGAAAAGACAGACATGAAAACAGAGTGGGTTTATCAGAATTAGGGCTGGATTGACGTGCTAAATTTTGTAATAAGGTGAATAACTCAGATGAGAAAATTGATAAATGTAAACTCTGTGTCCGTTACTCCCAGTCCTGTTGTAGTGCCACATAAGACATTGTGCGAGCAGAAAGGTGCGTTGTTCGTGGGAGCAGTGCAGCACATGATGCGAACACAGGAGGGAGAAGGGGGAATTGCCCGTCTGAGGGCAGGAGCTGCGCTCTTTGTCTTTAAAAGAGCTGTCGTGGAACAGCTCCTCATTGATATTTTTCATTGATTTTTTTCCCCGCAAATATCAAGTGTACTAATAGAATTTGCTAGTACAGTGGCATTGGGAAGCATTTTGTAAAGTCAGTGAAGGTTTGGGTGACAGGAGTTCCTGTTAGCCACGCTACAGACCTGGTGTGAACTTGGATGTACAGTATTCAGCCTCTTAGAGCACATCTGCTTTCACTGTGGAAATGTGTGTTTTCTTGCCTTGTTTTTCAGCATGTCTTTTTAGCCCTCCTGCAGGTGCTGGCTGACTTCAAGCAAATTAAAGAGAATTTCAGGATGTTTCCAGTCCCATAAAACGGCAATGACCAGAAATGCTTCTGCTGAAAACCAGAAGAATATTACCAAAGACTTCTGTAGCATGGCTGGGCAGCTGCTAACAGGAGGTAGCAGATCATGTGGCAGTGGCTCCAAGCCTTCCAGAAGCACCTGCAGGCTTTGGTCTGACGGGCACACAGCAGAGGATGCATGGCCAGGAGGCCCTCTGTGGCAAGAAGTAAAATAAGAGAAGACGTGTGACTGTATCAAACAGAAAATGAGTTTATTAAAGGAAACGCAGGGAGCGAAGTACAGCTGGATGATTTGCCTCTGTGCATAGAGCATGAACGTGATTCACCCGGCACAGTTCAGCTGATGTACAGTGTCTGGCACTCCAGTCAGGGAAATCCTGGCTGTTAGTTGCGTAGAATAGCACCTAGATGCTGCAGGGCAGGCTGGAGACCATGGAGCTATACAGGTTTAAAAATAGCCCCTTCGCCATGCATGTTACGTGTAGCTAGGCAGAGGAGTGCCATGTACTGCCGATATTCCAGAGAGGAGAGCTGAGATCTTCTGGAACTTGAGAGACTTCAAAACTAATTTAATCAATTGCTGGTGTGTAGTTACAAATCTACATTTTTAAGAAAAAAAAAGGAAAAAAATGCTGGTAGACCTGCGGAGGATCTGGAGTGCAGGGGAGGACCACAGGAGGCCTCCAGTGTGCGCCACAGTGCACTAGAGAGCCTTGAGAGGCCTCCAGAGGCCTCTAGATTCCAGAAAGAGTCCTGATTTTGCCTCTAGGGTTCAAGAGGAGGCCCATAGGGCACCCTAGAGTGCCGTGGGAGGCCGCTAGGGCATCCTAGAGGAAAATGGGGGTCACTGGGAGGCTTTCTGGGGCAGCTAGAGGGCACTGGGGCAGAGTTTATGTAACCATCTCCTTATGCTGGCTTCTACCATTTTTCTGGGATCTCCTTTCTTAATCAGAATTTTCTTTTTCCTTACTGGACATCAGAACATACACACTAACAGGAAATGCAAAAAATCCTAATATTACAGCGGATCATAACTTTTTTTTTTTTTTTTTTTTTTTTAATAAAAGCATAAAAATAAAACCAGGTCATTATATAACAGTGTAGCTCCAACCAGCTCATCAGCAAGAAAAGGGAACAGGTGATGAGAAAGCAGACTTCAGAGCCACTCATTAACCCCAAATTTCACCTTACAGACTTGTGGCATGCTCTGAGCTCTTCCCCTGCCACGATGCTCCAGCAATGAGCTACTCTTCCTCCCCTGGTATGGCAGAGAGAAATATTCATGGACAGTGTGCTCTAGCAGATGTGCTGATGAAGGAAACTTGAAGGCAGCTTGAGAATTCTTGGAAATAGCATCTTCTGCGTGAACCAGCACGTAAAGCTTTCCTGCTTGCCCTCTGCCTGGCATTAGTCTCCTATTATCTTCAAGACTAAACATAAAAATATCAAGCCTCTAATTTGGTGAAAGGCATTAAGAGGCCGTCCCTCTGACTAGTTTGATCCATTTATATCTCTGCTTAATTAAATATAGAAAACTCCATATATATGTGTGTGCATTTGGTTGCAGTATTCTTGTGCCACGTTTCCTTCCTCTGCCATCCCAGTGAGGAGCCAGGAGTGGTGCTCCCCCAGAAGGTCTACCAGGGCCCCCCAGTGCCCTCTAGCTGCCCCGGAAAGCCTCCCAGTGACCCCCAGTTTCCTCTAGGATGCCCTAGAGGCCTCCCACGGCACTCTAGGTTGCCCTACGGGCCTCCTCTTGAACCCTAGAGGCAAAATGGACTCTTTCTGGAATCTAGAGGCCTGCGGAGGCCTCTCAGGGCTCTCTAGTGCACTCTTGGGCACACTGCAGGCATCCTGTAGTCTTCTCCTGCACTCTAGATCCTCTGTAGGTATATCAGGGCCACCCAGTGCCCTCTAGCTCCCCCAGAAAGCCCTCAGAAACCAAGACCATGGAAAGAAATGCTCAGGAAAAGAGGAAAGTCAGCCTTTTCTTTGTTAGATGCCAATTTAACTCAACAATCTCTGCACCCTATCTCGTACAGTTTAACATAAAGGTACGGAGGGTTTAATGCTGAGCTTGGGACCGCAGGCAGGGCCGGCAAGCTGCGGGTGCCGGCGTGTTGCACCCTGTGCAGAGCCGCGCGATGGCCTGAGCCTGTGGGGTGGGGAGTTCAGCAGCTGCCATCTCTCTGTGCTCCGACATCACCGACAAGGTGAAATGGGCCCACTGGGTGTTCTCAATTAAATTTTGCTGACCTGGATTTGAAGTGCTGAGCTGTAAAACAGGCTGCACCTATCTTACGCACACGGTTCCAGAAGCAATCAGCTGCCGTTTTGAGTCATGCCAGTGTCTGCTTCGGCTCCTTGTGGGTTAAAGCTCACCAGCAGCAGAAATGTGAACTCGAGCGTTCAGAGGGCCGTTAATAAAGAGCAGCAGCGAGGCTGGCCCAAGCCTGGAATGACATAATCTTTGAGCTGGAAAAGACCTATAAGGCAATGCAGTCGGCATCCTGGCCAGCAGAAGATTGCTTCTTAAAGGGAATTGGGAAATTTCTTGTACAGCCCAGTCATAACAGACTCAAGGAATTGGGTTTCCCCTATTGTCCCCAGGATATTCGGCCCCCCACTGGAGCTGGCAGCGGCCGTGAAGCCAAAGCAGAGAACATAAAGCCTTCAATCACATTTTCAGGCCACTGGCTGTCTTCTGGGCTAGCAAAATGCTTTCCTTCTCCATTCAGAGCTCCCTCAGCGTGCTGTCTGCATGCTGAGGGGCCGCTCTCGGAGGCAAGCGGTTACTGATGCAGCAGCGCGGTGACACATGAGCTGCCGATCGCCTCCAGCGTGTGCGCGCCCCATTTCGGCACGAGGCGTGTGTGGGGTCAGGCCCCAGCCCCTGCCTTGGCAGCCAGTGACTCCTGCCCCCCTCTGCAAGCAGTAGCCCCGGTCGTGAGCGGCTCTGTCTTATTGTTAGTATTATCTGACCTTTGGCTGTTCCCTCTGGTGGCACAGAACTGCTCTCACCTGTCACTCCAAGGGCTAAGCTGGCCTTGGAGACTCAGCTCTTCCCTTCTCACCCCTCACCGCCCCGAAATTGAGTGTTTGGTGCTGTTTTAGGGGCTGGGGAGTGAATACCTACCCAGCCGGCAGTGCCCTGGGTTGGCACCGGCGCCACCAGGAGCTCCTTCCACCCGAATTCATTAACCCTCAAAGAATTTTTAAAAGAGATTTTGGATTTGGCATGGGCCTGGTTTGGGTGCAGGTGTCCCTCTGCTGCTGAGGGTTCCTTGTAGCCATTAGAAATTGAGTCGATGGTGACTCAAATGGGTCAGCAGAAGGTTTTAGCACGGATAGCTTTGTGTTTACTGAAAAATAGGGATTCAGCTTGCCTGTGCAAAATGCTTTAAGCACCGTGCAGTGCTGGGTGTGTTTACTACCCTCAAGGTGCTCCGTAGCATGACTTAGCAGGCGGGAGCCTCGGGGGGGTGGCGTGGTCTCTGCAACCTGTTCTCAAAGCTGCGACAAGTGTTTTCCAAAACGTGTCACCATTCAGCCTCACCCGTTTCAGCTCAGCACCTCTGGCGTAGCCAGCTCAGCCCACCCAGGTCCTGCCGCTTCACCTGACACTGGAGTCACCTCCGCTGCAGGCGCGTCGTGCTTGGCAAACCCTCAGTGGCTGGGAGCGCTGCTGCTCCCCTTCCCCTGGAGCGCGAGGTCTCTGATCAGCGCGCCGGAGTGCCATTTGGACTGACAGCGTTGTGTAAGCCATGCGGAGCCGAGGCAGCTCGGAGACACTCGCTGCTTTTCCCTGAACTGCCTCTTCTCTGCACAGTGATTGGTTTCTTGTTTCCAGCTGGGGCCTAAATAACAAAATTCCCACAGCAGGCAAGGATCTGCTTTCACCTGACGTGCACGTTCTCCTTTGTACCTTTTATCAGATGTTTGCCTGCCAAATTTCTCCGTGGTCACATTGAATTTTCCTAAGACAAAAAGGTAATTGTCCTAAAATGTCCGTGTACCAAATGAGAGCCTCAGCTCAGAGGGGCAGCCTTGCATGGCTGAACGGGACAAGAGTGATGATGGGGCAGGACCGCACCAAGTCCTTGCCGTCCCGGTATGGGCACTGTGCACCAGTACACCTGGGGGAGAGCCAGAGCAGGCGCTGCCCTCACCAACCCCTCTCTCTCCAGACCCCGATCTCCCACCAGGGAAAGGCACTGGCACAGCCAAGCGGCGTCTTCCAGGGCGTGAAGTGACTGGAGCAGAAAGCACCCGCTGCTCGGGGCATGGGTGCAGGTAGGGCTGCAGCTTGTGGTGAGTGGTGGGGCATGGCCAGAGGGCTTCTGGCAGGGAAGGGGCAGATGGGCAGAAGATGTGGCTTCTGTGTGAGCGTGCTTCTCAGCCTTCAGAGGGCTTCCTGGCTGGAAAATGCATGTCCTGGTTTGTGGTCAGAGTTCAGCTCTGTGCCTCCAGTTATTTGCTGTACCTGCATGGAAACGAGGACATGGATTTTGAGCTGTGTTGCAGTGTGTGAAGCCAAAATTTGGCGTATTTCTTGCTTTCGCCTTTTGATTTATCCCCTAACAAAAACTCTCTTCAGGGTGACATTTCTCCATTTCATTTCACACGGCAGCGTTGGCTCCTGACCCTCTGACATATCCCTCTGCTCTCTAAAGCCGACCAAAACATCTCGACTTTCTTACGGGTACAGAAGCTGAAAAATCATAGCCTCCTTCTGCTTGTGCAAGCTGCTGCTCACGTGGCGCCATGCCATGCTGTGGCCTCTGCTGCAACCATGTTCCCGAGGACTCCGTGAGGATTTTCTTCCTTGTGTGTACCCTAAAAGCAAGGTCTGCCTCATTAGATTATAGCTGCAAAGTCACAGTCAGATGGTCAGCCATCAGTGTCTGCAACCAAAGGAGCAGAGAGATTTTTAGGTTCAAGGATTCCCCATTATGTAATGACACAGACACAGAGGAGGCTGCAGAAGATTTGGTTTCTTATTTCTTTGATTTCACTAATTATGAGAAGATTTATTTATTTATTTATTTATTTTGCCCCCAGCATGGACTTTGTGATTGGCAGGATCCACCCTTAAGAGGCTCATTGCTGTTTTCAGTGAAAAGACAGGGAAATAACTTTGATTTTAGCCCTGTAAAGCAACAGCTGCTCTGACAAACACACCCTCCGCGCGTACCCAAGCTGTTACTCCCTGCAGGCTGTCAGGTGCGCTGTGTTACAGGAGGACGCATTGCACCGGGATCAGGGAGAGGGCTCTGCCAGCTCTGGCCGCACAGCAAGGACTGCCTTTGTCAGAGGAGCGTTGTGTTGGACACACTGCCAGCAAGCCCAGAGCTTGGTGACAGCATCTCAGCACGCAGCACAGGCGTGGAAGTCTGTGGCTTCTCCCTGGCATACGGTTAACTTTTAGTAAGTGTTGCTGAAGTGTCCTCTGGCTGGGGATGCTGAGAAGTCTGGCTCGGAGCTGCCTGTGAGGACTGGGCTTTAGCCTAAACCCAGTGAGTTAAAAGTAGGAGAAAAGGCTCGAGAAGGACAGGCAGCAATGGGGCAGCTTGCAGCTGGTCAGTGCTCTGTGACGGCATGCTCTGGGACAGTCCCTGTTCAAGGCAAAGAAGGGGGGGGGTGCTGCGGTGCAGGAAGCTAAAACAGAGCTGGAGAAGCTCATGGGGCACAGGATGTGCAGCCTGGTGCATTGAGTACACCTGGGTGCTGGACCCTGCTGGCTCTCACAGATTTTATTGTGCTGGGGAGCACCTCCCTTGAGCCCCACACATCCAACTCTGCTGCAGCATCCTCCCCGTGAGCCCCGGCCAGGAGCCTGCTCTAAGCATGCTTCTGGAGCTAGGGTGACTTTAAGTCATTTTTTTTGCCCTCCTGACCCTGAGGGCCCTCTGTAATTCAACATCCAAAAAAAGCCTGTGGGTTATTTTTGATGCAGTCCTCACAGTGGTATCCAGACACCAGCCCCAAATTGCAGGGGGGCACCGAGGAAGATTCTCCCACTGCTGCCAGGGCCAAGGGGACTGTGGCTGCCTCCCCCTGCTGTCACCTCGAGCCTGTCCTTGTGCCCACATTGGCGGGGGTGTTACTTCTGTGCTGTTGGGAAGGAGGAGCTGGGGTCTGGCTGCTGGGGACCGCGTGCTTTGGCCTCCCAGCTGAGGGCTGCTGGGGCTGGCCATGCTTCTTTGAGCCGTCTGGTGTGGGGCTGGCTGGCAGCAGTGATAAACGTCCCCTGTTCTATCCGTATGGCTGAAGGACACCAAATGGCAGCAGTGTGCTGCAGCCCTAGCCCTAGCCCTGGTCTGTGCCTTCATCCTCGGCCTCCATCCTCCCAGGGCTGAGGCCCACAAAGCGCGCGTGGCTCAGCAGCATGTCGGGGACGCCAGCGCATCGTTTGTGCCATCCAGTCCAGGCATGCAGATGCTCATGGACTGGACTGGGGGAGCCCTCTCGTGGCCGATGTGCCGAGGAATATGGCTGGAATGAGCAGTCCGGCTGGAATGAGGAGTCTGGCTGGGCTGAGCTTTGCATGGCGGCACCAGAAGCCACATCCAGGCCTCGCCGTGACCTCAGGCCCAGCAGCTCTCCCTGCTCCCAGGGCCAGGCAGGACACTGCTGCCTCCTAGGTGCTGCTCTCCCGGGGGCTACCCCAGTCCCTTCCCCAGGGTGGAGGCCGCAGCTTTCCCAGGAGGCCAGCTGGGGATGGGGGTTTGGACACTGCCTCCCACTGGGCTCCTGCTGCCCAGTCAGTGTCCCCGAGCCTGGGCCCATGGCCAGGGTTGGTCCCATGGAGGCTGCTCCAACCACGAGTCCCCTGGGGGCACTGGCAGGACCCCGCATAGAACTGACCCAGCTCTGGGGTGTCCCTGGGAGGGGGACAGGGAACTGCCCGTGTGTCCTTTCAGTGGGATGGGGACCAAGTGTGGTATCCCCTCAAAGGGACAGGGACCTGCCCATGTGTCCCTGCGGTGGGATGGCTGCTTTTGCATTCCAGAGGTGGGCAAAGTGCTGGGCCCCATGGGAGGCAGGGGCTGGTGCACAAGTCCCCGTCATGGCACAGGACTGAGCCATGTCCTTGTCACAGGGCAGGCACTTGGCTGCACAACGCTGGGCTGGGACAGGGAGCAGCCACATCCCCGCCATGGGGCAGGGGCCCAGACAGGCAAGGGGACAATATGGTGGCACTTATCACCGGCTGTTGTCTCCATGCAGTGGGACCAGCTGCTCAGCTGCCCCTCAGTCAGACGTGATGGTTGGGGTGTCCCCAACCCACAAAGCCCACCTGGGGTGGCACATGGGGTGCAGGGAAGGTGGAGGGGGGTGGGGGTAACATGTGGGACCAAAACATCACCATGGCCATGACATCTCAGAAGAGGTGCAGCTTGGGGCAGTGCGTGTCACACCACCCTGCACAGCTGTTCCCACCCAACTGTGCCCCACGAGGAAGGAAGAGACCCCCCCTGATTTTCCAAGTCTTTATTGTAAATAAAGTCTGCGACATTGCAGGAGGCATCCCGGGGGCCGGGCGACGCGCACCCAGCGGGTCCCACCAGCTCCCTGGCGCGTGCGAAGCGGGAGCGTGGGCACGAGGCGAGGTGCGGCCGGCGGGGGGGGCCAGGCCGAGCGCAGGGAGGGCCGGGATGCGAGCAAGGCGGTGCGGGGCGGCTGGCGGGCTGCAGCGGGCCGGGGGCTTGCTGCCAGCCCCAGGGCTTCTCCTGGCATCAGCTGGGCCGGGGCTCTTCAGCTGGGCCTGCTGGGGGGCTGAGGGAGGGCTCGGGAAGCACTGTGTGGCCCCCCCCCCCCCATTTTTCTCCCCCAGTCTAGCCCTCCCCAGCGCATGAGCGGCACTGCTTGACTGTACGGCATTAAAATCATTGAGAAAAAAAATATTTATATATATTTATATATTAATGTTCCCCCCAAACCAGTGACAAATGTGGCTTCTTGCTGTGAAAGTGGCAGCAGAGGAGGGACACGGGGCTCCCCCTCCACACAGGGCCTGGAGAAGGGGCCTTGCAGTGGGGATCACCCTGCCACTGCAGCCGTGACAGCTTTGGGGACATTGTGGTGACAGAGATGGTGGAGGGGGAAGACGGAGGGGACAGGGAGCGGTCCAGATCCAAATACCCCCACCCTCCACCCCCATGCCCTGCAGCCCCAGCCACGGGGCACCCACCTGCGCTCACACTCGGTGGCTGGGGCACATGAGGGGCCACCACCGCAGCTGAGCCCGGGGATGTCTGGCCACCACCTCATGTCCTGCAGCACCCCCACACCGGCCCACCCCATAGGGCTGGGGACATGGGGACAGCAGGCATAGTGCTGACCCTGGGTGGGGGACCACAGCCAGCGATGCTTGAGCCAGCACAGCTGAGGCACCCTTGGGTGCTGTGGGCTCTCACAGCACACCAGGGGACATGTCTGAGCTTGGGGAACTCCAGCCCTAGGTCAACCCCCCAGGCACCCACGATCCCCTGCCTCCATGTCTGCACCAGGGGATGACAGCGGGGACCTCCCCCTAGTACCGAGTGTCACCAGTGGAGGCCCCAAGTGCTCTGTGGGTGTGTGGTTGGGGGGGGACACCTCATGCAGGGCACCACAGGGACAGGGGGTGGGTGACACATCCCCCCCCCCCCGCCCTGGGGGGGGCCAGTGGCCCCGGCGCGGCGCCCCCGCGGGCCCCCCCCGGGGGGGGGGGGGGGGGGGGGGGGGGGTGACACTGCCCTGGGCTCACCCTGTACCTCAGCACCTGAGCATGGCCCCTTGCCCTCCCCGGTGCCACCATTTTGGGGTTCACCTGTCAGGGCTGGGGAGGTGGGGGGAGGACACCTGACACAGGGAGAACCTGGCACCCATGGGTGCTGGACCCCAGGACCCCAGTGCTGGAGACAGGAGGCAGGAGGGTGCAGCAATGAGATAGGGTAAGAAGGGAGGGAAATGGGGGGGGGGCTGCACATACAGGGGGCTGCTTTTTGGGCCCCACAGCTGGGGGTGCAGACCCAGTCCCTGGGATGCAGGGGTGGTGGGGGACAGGCCCTGCTCTGGGGCAGGGAAGGGGGGAAAAGACAAACTGGCCTGGACTGGGAGATACTGGCCTGGAACTGGGGGATTCCGCCCCCAAAGCTGGAAGATGCTGATGTGGGTTTGGGGGGGGGGGGGGGGGAAGGAGCCCCACCCCCCCCCAGAGCCGCGTGAGTTTGGGGGCTCCTGGCACGCCCCCCCAGGTACATTCATCGCGGTGCCATGAGTGACTCCAGCCCCGGGGGGCTTGGACATTCGTGGTGGTGCGGCAGGGGTCGAGGAGGGGGGGGTCCCACAACCAGGGCCCCCCCCCGTGCTCTCCTCCCTCCTCAGGCGGACTCCTGGCAGCTGCACCCCGTTTAATTGCTGTTAATTAGGCGCTGGAGGGGGGGGGGCATGAGGCAGGGAGGCCCCGCTCAGGTCCCCCCGGACCTGCAACACAGAAGTGAGGAGTGCTTTAGTGTGGGGGTGCGACACAGGGGGTGGGGGGGTGGGGGGGGGACACAAGGGACACTGAGCCCAAAAGAGCCAGCACCAGTAGGGGGGGGCCACTGCCAGGGCCCCGCTCGCCTGCTGCGAGCACCCAGCAAGTTTATTCCCGGGGCTGGTCCCCCCCCCCCCCAGCTGGCTCTTTGAAGCTATGGAGGGGGCCACAGAGATGGAGACAGCACAGGGGCAGCCGGACACACAGCGACATGGACAGACGGGCCCATGGCGGCTGTCCCGGCCTGGGGACGGAGGTCCCGTGCCGCTGGGCCGCCGGTGCCTGACGGTGACGAGGAGACGACGGGGGGACAGGCGGCGGGGGCTACACTCCCTGCTGTGCCGGGTCGTACCTTCCTCGGCGGATGTTCCTGGGGGCGGCAGGGGGAGAGGACAGGAGCGTCAGTGTCCCCCCCATATCTCCCCTCCTCCATTTCATGTCCCCTTCTCCGCCACTGTCCCCTGACCCATGACACCCGCTGGTTCCATGGGCAGCTGCCATAGGCCCGTGCACATAGGAGTGCTGGAGCCCAAGCACACAGCAGGACGGGGCTGGGGGGAGCCCCTTTGGGACCCCAAACCGGGGCACAGATGGGCAGGACACAGCTGGGGTCAGGGTGATAGCAAGGTCCCGGTGCCGCATGCAGGCAGGGCCAGGGGGCAAAGGGGACACGGGGACAGGGGCACCAGGCATCCTTGCATCCCCAGGGGATGGCACCAGGGCCACCTTCCCCACTGTCATGCTGGAAGATGAGGAGGAGGAGGAAGCATGCGGCATCTGCTTACTTAAATCCCCAGCCAGTCCCTCCTAGGACAATGGCAGCCACCAGCACGGCCCCAGCGATAGAGCCAATAATGATATTGGTGCCACTGGGACCTGGGCCAGGGAGAAGAGGACAGGGACACAGGTCAGCAGGGACAGGGCCACGGGGCACCCTGGGGACCCAGCTGTGCCCAACTGAGGCGCAGTCCTGGGATGGGGGTGGAGGGAGCTGGGATCATGATTGAAGCCCCCGCGCAGCGCACACTGACCCTTGTATCGCTCCGTCTCGCCTGTGGGCTTTGGCTCGGGGATGGGGTCGTAGACACTGCAGTCCTTCCCCGTCCACTCGGGCTGGCAGATGCACTTGCCCTCATTGCTGCAGACCTGTGAGAGGACAGCATCAGCACCCTGCAATGGCCCCGTGCACCCCTGGGAGCCCCCCCCCTCCTCACCCCATGGTCAAAACAGATCTTCCCATCCCAGCTGCCGGGACAGGAGCTGAAGTTAAAGGCTGTCACTGGAAGGCATTTATGGTCAAGACACAGCATGCTGGGCCCGCAGGGCGTCCCGTCCTCCACGTAGCTCAGGTCTGAGCCATCCACCAGCTGCACGTGGCCGCCCCTGTGGGAGGGAGTGGGTGACACAGGGACCCCCACGCCCCAGGGTGGCCCCAGCCACGTGCCTGCGGTGGCACCCACCTGCAGTCCACGTAGCGGTTTTGATGGAAGAAGGTCATGGTGGCAATCTCACCGCTGAGCTCACCCAGCCGGGGTGCGCCCGAGATGTTGGCGCAGAGGAGGAAGCCGCAGAGCACGTCCCTGCAAGGCACGGGGGGACAATGGCACCAAGGGGGACGCGTGGCAGGTGGGTCGGGGTGTGGGGGGGGGGGCCCCCCTCACTCACTGCTTGTTGCACTGCATCCAGCCCGAGCCCTCGCGCCCGCAGTTGCCCCTCTCGGTCCCCTCCACATTGAGCTTCTCATAGCAGAAACGCTCCGCTGAGCCTGGGAGAAAGCAGGCGTCACCCATTTGCCCCCCGTTCCCCACCTCCAGCAACTCCCCCGCTGCAGGGGATAGAGCACAGGGCTCCTCTGAGCACCCCGGGGCTTTCTGCAAAGACATCGCCCACTCCCTGATGGGCACAGGGTATGGTGCGGGCAGGGCACTTACTGCGACCCCACAGCGCGTTGCACTGCCGGTCTCGGGTTTTGCAGCGCCCACCGTAGCATCGGCCCTGGGGAGAAAGGAGCGGTGCCATGGCATGACTGGCACCCGCAGGTGAGCACCCAAGGAGGGGGCTTGGGCAGTGCAGGGTGGCAACCCGGGGTGCATGTGCTTGGGGCGCACAGCCCCTGGAACACAGCCCCAGTTGCACGAGTACAGGGATGGCTTGCACGGCACAAGGACCCGTGCACACAGAAGGTTTGCAGCGCACGGGGACCATGCCTGCAGGCACACATGCACAAGGAAGACTCGCACGACTTAAGGGCCATCTCTGCTGATGCGCACACATGGGAAAGCCTGCAGGGTATGCGGACCATGGCTGCATGCACAGGGAAGGTGCGTGGCACAGGGACCATGGCCGCAGGTGCGCACACACTGCTGTACAGGCATGGATGACCGCACGCACAGGGGGGGCCCGCACAGCCCAGGGACCAGAGCTCTCCCCAGTGCATGCACCCCATGCACTGCAGCTGCCAGCACTGATGCCAGAGCCCACGGGATGTGCCCGAGCCCCCGGCCACATCCCACGGGGCAGACTCACCTGCTCATTTTCGCAGAAGTAGCCATCCAGCTTGTGGAGGTTGGGGGGACACTGGCGGTGGGCAAAGAAGATGGGTGAGGCCGTGAGCCCCCTTGAGGCCCAACAGCCCCACTCTGTCCCCGCCAGCCCGAGTCCTCACCTGGCTCGAGTCCCCAGTGCAAGTCTCGGGGATGTCGCACTCATTCACGGCCTCCCGGCAGGACACGCCACGCGGCTCATACTGCGCAGGGGAAGGCACACGCGTCGGCACAGAAACCCCTGCGGCCCCCAGGGACTTTGTGTGCCGCAGGACACAGCCCCCGCCGCCTGCCCCGCACCTTGCAGCCCTTGCAGCACAGCCCATCGCTGCACATGGCGTCGTGGGTCAGCGTGCACTTCTTGCAGCAGTTGCCTCCACTCTTGGCGCATTCCTGCCGGGGCCGGCGGCAGGCGTGTGAGCCCACTGCCGGCCCTGCTGCTCATCACCGGCCCCCGACCCCGCTCACCGCCAGCGAGCCGCAGTCGCACTCCTCGCCCGCCTCCACGAAGCCATTGCCGCACTCCGGAGGGTCCAGGAGCTGCCAGGGAGAGCGACTGCTGCAGCCGGGGACCTGCGGCCGGTGCTGGGCACAGCGCTCCCACCCCCAGCGTCCCCAGGGTGTGGTGAGCCCCCCCGCACCTCAAAAGGGCTCTGCATCCCCAGGGACAGCAGGACCTGCCAGCCTCTCACATTTTGCAGTCAATTTTGCAGCTCAGTCCATCAAGAACCAGGGCTGAAGCCAGCACCATTACCTTGCGCCTCACAGGACTGGGGCAGGCCACGAGCCCCAAGGGACCCCCGACCCTCCCCAGCACTTCTCACCCCCATTTCGCACCCACCCCAGTGCCAGGCCTGCTACCTTCAGGGGCTTGTTGAAGAGGCAGCTGCCGCCGCCGTCCTGCAGAAACTGGTTGTACTCGTCGATGCTGCAGCGGGAAAACTTCCGTGGGAGGTAGTACCTGTGGTGGGGGGACACGGTGACGCCAGGGGATGCCAACCCCAGGCAGCATCTCCCCCCCGGTGCTGCAGAGTGGGCAGCCCAAAGCCAACAGGTCCATGCAGGGACGCAGCCCCCTGACGGGCACTCACCCTGTGTCCTCCATGATACAGCCCAGCCACGCGTCGGGACACCGGCAATCCCCTGTGAGCAGAGAGGAGAGGAGCTGCATCCCCCGGCAGCCCCCCGGGGATGGCACCCCGTGCCTCCCGCCCGGCAGGTACCTGCCGAGGTGCGGTGCTTGTTCCACATCATGCCCACGTTCTGCCCCAGCGTCTGTGCCAGCGTCACAGCCATGGCCGCCACATTGCCGTACTGCGCGGGAGGGACAACGTGGTCACGGGGGGAACCCCTCGACCAGCCCACCCGCCTGCTTTCCTCACCCACCTCATTGACCCCCCCACCGCGGCCGGGTGAGCAGATGCCCCCCACGAAGGCGGTGCCGCTGCGGCTGCTCTGAAACGTCCGTCCCCTGCAAGGGTGAGGGAGGAGGTGACGGGCAAAGCAGTCGCCGGCTCCCAGCCCCGGGAGGTGGCGTGGCCGTGGCACTCACGAGAAGAGGTGGACGGTGTCACTCTGCTCCGGCATCGCCTCACGCCGGTACTTCATGAACTCGTTCAGCGTCTCCAGCGAGTCCTCCTCCATGTGGATCCGGTCCTCGGAGGCCCACGTCTCCATGGCCACCAGCACGATGCGGGTGTTGAGCTGCTCCTTGTAGATCTGCGCGGGCGAGAAGACGGCGCTGGGGACAAACCCGCGGGGGGCCGGGGACGAACCCACCAGGGACAGCCCCGCTCTCACCATGTCGGCCAGGTTGACCACGGACTTGGCGAAGTTGCTGGTGAGGACCACAGACTTGCGGAGCTGCAGGAACTGGGGGGGAGTGGAGGTGAGGAGGGCTGGGGCTGGCCCACGCTGCCCGCTCTGCTCGGCTCCTCTCGGCACGGTGCTTACCAGCTGATGGTCGTTCACCACCGCCAGCTCGATGTACTTGGTCTCGCTGTGAACCGTGTGCTGGGCTCGTCGCACCTGCCAGTAGGAGCCAGGAGCTGAGCCGCTCCCCACACCCCGGGGGGATGTATGGGGCAGGACTGGCCCCGAGGAGTCTCTTGCTTTGAGGGAGAATGCAGTGAATGGGATTTTTGAGCCCTGTTTTGTGGCTCGAGGTACATTTGGGAAGCACTGGCATCATCCTACTGACCGCTGGCAGGATGGACCTGGGGATCGACACCCATCACACCCCAGCTACAGCCTCTGGTGGCTCCCAAGGGGGCTCCCGTGCAGGAGCAGCATTCCACAAACACATCTCCAGCACCCACAAACCAGCTCTGGCTGTGCCATGAGCAAGCAGCCACCTCAGAGATGCTGAGCAGGAAGCCGGAGCCTGCCTGGGGCTGAGCATCCCCATCCCCTGCCCGGTGTCCGCCACCCCGTGCCCATGGCCCTGCCACCCTCACTTGCCTGCCGCCGCCGCCGCAGCTTGGGTAAACTATCGGAGACGTAGTGGTCCAGTGCAGCAAAGAGGCAGCCTGGAGGGAAGGGAGACAGCTGGCGGTGTGCGGGGTGAGGGCACTGCCCTGTGTGCTCGGGAACAGCAGGGGACACAGGCGCAGTGGCACGGATGCCAGCCCTCAGGAGCGAGCGTGGCGCTCACCTGGCTGGGTGCAGCTCGGAGTGCGCTGGATGACGTGTGGCCGAAGGCCCTGCAGTGGGGAGAGGAGCGTCACCAACACCCAACGGCCCCTGCTCTCCAGCTCCCTGTGTCCCCGAGGCCGTGTTCCCCAACACCCCGACCCATAGCCGGACGCTGCGATGGGGAAACTGAGGCAGGGGCAAGCTCACCTGCCCGTGCTCAGCCCCCGCCTGGGGTTCGATCAGGTAAGTGTCCCTGCCATCTGAGAAGACACCGCTGCAAAGGAAGCCCAGAGGTGTAAGAGGGTGCTGGCAGGGTGTAGCAACCCCTCAAAACATCCGTTTTGACCCAAATTGTGGAAGCGGGGTACTCACTGCAGGCCCTGACAGCTGGAGAGCGCCGCGAAGGAACGGGGCCGGCCGCGGACCCGGCCCTGGTAGTAGCAGTGCTCCCCGGCACCCTGTGAGAGCCAGGAGAGGCCGCTGAGCCCGTGGGGCCGGTGCTGCCTCTGCGGGGTGGGGAGCTCCATGCGACAGGCAGGGCCAGCGCCAGCCACCCGAGGAGCTATTTCTGGAAATCCCATTTGTCTTTTTCACACCGCCTCTGCTGGAGCCGTGCTGCTCCCTGCAGCCACCGGCCCCGCTCAGACCCTCCGACAGCAGCGATGGCACCGCTGGGCCCCATCCTGCCCATCGCAGGTGGCTACACCCATCGCTGGTGTCCCCTGGGGTTCGCTGCCTTCCCGGCCCAGCACCTGAGCAGGCACCACCATGGTTCCAGAGCCAGGCTGTGAGCGCGGCGATGCACTGAACCGTGCCAGGGGCAAGCGGGGAGCCCATTTTGGCAGCACCCATGGGATGCGCGTCCCTGCGTCATCTGCTGGGGCAGTGCCTGGATACCCGGTGCTGGGCACAGAGGACCATGAGGCTGCCCAGGTGGAGCCACCCACGGCCATCCTCTGTGAACCACGGGCTGCATCGGACAGGAGATCGGCACTCACAGCCTGGCATGGAACTGTGGGCCCTGTGGTGCTGCTTGGCACGGCGCGGCACGGTGCTTACTGTGCTGTGGCTGCTGTTCTTGCCCGTGCCGACGTGCCGCTCCACGTAGTGTGAGGCGAGAAGGTGGCTGCGGGAAAGAGCAGAGGGGTGAGAGGCTGCAGGGCGGCAGGCAGGAGGAGGACGGAGACAGCTGTGCCCCTGCCCCATGCACCCTCATCCTCTGGCATGCACCCACGTGCTGCCCCGTGCACTTGGCATCGCCTTGGTGCAGGAACCACGTGGTGCAGGAAACCCAAGGCCTGCGGTCCCCTCGCTACAGCGCTGGCTCCTCTTATACCCCCTGTGCCTCCGGAGTGCAGCTCTGCCCATGGCCAAGCAGGCTCAGGGCTTCGTTACTGGAGCTGGGACAGCTCCGAGCAACTCCATCAAATATTAAGGATGCCTGTGCCAGCACGCCGAGCAGCACACGCTGTGCCAGGCACGTGCTCCCAGCAGCCACGGTGGGGACATCTACATGTCCCCTTTCCCCAAGTGCCAGGGGGCACCAAGATGCCACCACTTCTGCACCCCATCCTCTTGTGGGGGCAGTGGCAGCCCCACAGCGGTCCGTTCCCCCCCCCCCGGGACACTTACTGGTTGAGCTCGAGGTCGAGGGTGAAGGCCGAGCCGAAGGCACGCACCTGAAAGCTCACCTGTGCCAGGTGCACCCCCTGCAAGAGAGCGGCGGCAGTGAGGCACGGACGGCCCCGTGCACCCCGTGCCGGGAGAAATCCCATTGGAGTCGTGAAAAACCACGGCCAGGTCTGAGCGGAGCAGAGTGTTTGCATGGCAGCGTGGGAATGAGGAGCAGCTGATGTGCCTGCTGCCACCCCAAGCCAGGATCTGGCCTTAAACCCGTCACGGATCTGGTGTCACACCAAGGAGCGCAGCGGCCGTTTTGGCTCCTTGGTCCCACGGCAGCTGGGCTGGCACAGGGACGCCTCCGGCCAACGTCGCCATCACGTGCTGCGCAACGCAAGCCCGCTGTGAGATCACCAGCAGCCCGCAGCCCCCCTGTGCCAGGGGAGGACCGCACGCCGCAACGCAGCACGGCATCGCTCTGACAGCCCCACTCGCGGTGCCCCAAGAGCCCGCACCCATGGGTGCCCGGCACCAAGCACCTGATGAAGGGTGCAGGCACCAAAAGCAGCCGAGGCTCCCACCTGGAGCTAGTGAAGGCTTTTCTGATTTTTACCTAAACAAAAAATAATAATCCCCAGACCTCAATCATGTGGTCTCTGAAGGTGTTCTTTCAATTAAAAATATAAAAAAGTAATGGAAATCATTACTTTTTCACCCGAAACTTCACTAGCTGTGACCCAAGCTGCCCATGGTCTCAGTGCTGGGAGCGCAGCATCGCGTAGCAGCAGTGCTGGGGACCAGCGCGTCACCGAGCAGCATTTCGGTGGAAACCACTGCTGCTCCCGCAGCCCGGCCAGCCATCGCCAAACCCACCCCGGGATGCCAAGGTGCCAAACTCCTCCAAGCCAAACTCCTCCGAACCGGTAACCGGACACCGGTGGCTGGGGGGGAGACACCTTTGCCCTGCCCGGGGCTGCCGGAGCTCAGCCCCCAGCCCCGGCTGGGCTGCAGCAGCCCAGGCTCAGCGTGCGGAGCTGGCGCTTCACCCGCCCTGCGGCGCCCGCTGCTCGTGACCTAATTCCTGCGAGCGGCAGCGTGCCGGAGGCGGGAGCCGCGCTCTGCAGCGCCCGGCTGAGACCTGGCAAACTCCTCGCGTGGGTGAGGGGCCGCCCGGTGGCTCCTCACCTCCGTCCCCCACCATGCCCCAAAGCACCCTCGCCTCCGACACGCGCTGTCACTCGCTGTCCCTGTGTGTCCCACAGGAGCCAACGCTCGCCCTGGCTGCCACGGCCCCGAGCCACCCGCCAGCCCCTGGGCTTTTCCCCTGGGGGAAGCCACAGCAAGGAGAAGCCAAATCGTCAGGACATGCTTCACCCGTGGCTTTTTGGGGTGAAAGCCCCCGTTTTCTGCTTTTCTGAACCAAAGAGCTGTGACTGCAGCATGGGTCAGGGGCACAGTGCCAAAACCAGCAGGGACAGCTGCTCCTTGGCCACCGATGGGTGTCCCTGCACCGCCAGGCGCATGGGCAGCAGCATCGGCACCGTGTCCTGCCTAGGGTGTGGGAGAGAAGCAGCCGGGGGTTAAGCTGGAAGCCAAAATCGAAGTGCTGGATGATGGCCCTGGCACCTCCAGCTCCGCAGAGGGAAGGTGATGCCCCCTTTGGGACTGGCAGACCCGGAGCGGGGTCCCCCCATTGTCTCCCACCTCCTCCCCACCGAGGGGGGTCCCTGGGCTGCTAGGGCTGTGCCCGGGGCACCCCATCCCCAGGCTGCTGGCAGAGCTGCTGCCCTACCAGGTGCTGCACCAAGGGCACCCGGAGCAGGAGCCACCAGGTGCCAGCCATCCATGGGCACAGCTCGGCATGGGGTGACAGGGACATGGGATGGCCCCACTGGCCCCTTTGCCACCATGGAGCAGCCACGCAGCGTCCCCAGAGCTGATCCCGGGAGGGGACGTCCCAGCCGCGGATGACATTGAACCGAGACCGTGTCCTTCAGCGGGCCAAGCAGTGCAGCTGGGAGCAGTGTGCAGGGGCTCTGCCGGTGCTGGGACCCATGGCAGCAACCGACCCTGTCCCCTGGGGCCTGCAGCCGCACCACCCACCCCACAGCAGCGCTTCCTCACGCCTCTGCTTAATGCCTCTCAAAAAACCACCAGCGCCGGCGGTGCCGTAGCCGTCCCCTGGTGATTCTTCCCCCCCCCCCCCCATGACATCCTCACCGTTAGGAGGTTTTACTTAATGCCAAGCTTAAATCACCTTTGCTGCAATTTAAGCCCATTATTTCTCCTTTTATCCAGCAAGGATGTGGGGAATCGATTATTGCTGGTCTCTGCGGCAGCCGCCTCTTTGAAAGCTTCCCCCCGTGCGATGGGCTCTCACCGGCTCCCCGAAATGCAGCCGCCCCCTGGCTCCAGGCAAAGCGGCCGTGTCTGAGCGTGACCGCCCGCCTGGTGTGGTTGGGGCTGGCAGGATGAGGGTCGATAGCCGGCATGGCTGTGCCGCGGGGCCACGGCTCCAATTTGGGGCCACAGCTCCTGTTTTGGGCCACAGCTCTGGCTTCGAGAGCCGAGCAGCGAGCCCATCCATTATGCATGAGCCCTGCCAGCGTGCTGCCCTTCAGTCTCTCCTAACGCCCGCACGCGCACCTCCGGTACCGAGGTTTAATGGAAGCCATCAGGGCCTCGCAGGCCGGGGGGAGGCAGCGGTAGCATGGCCACGGGGTTGCTCGTGGCCGCGTGTGGCTGTGCCCGACCGTGAGGGCAGCGGGAGCCGCCGCGGGCCCCGGTACGGCGGGAGCAGCCCTCGCGCCCGGGGGGCCCCCAGCCCCAGCCTGAAAGAGAGCGGAGGGGGGATGCGGTTCACTTACAGGGCCTCCTCCTCCTCCTCTAGGCTCATTCCTGACCCTGGTGTCCAGCTGATGCTTCTGGACTTCTCCTCCTGAGCTCTGCCCCACTAACCTGCTGGGGTGGGTGATTTCGGAAACAACCCGCCCGTCCTGCCATCCGGCCCGCGGGAGCCTCCGCTGCGGAGCGCCGGCGTGCGCGGCGGGACCTGCGAGCAAGGAGAGGGGGGACAAGGGTGGGCTGCGATGGGGACACGTCCTGGGGGGGACCCGAGGCCGGGCTGCGTCCCAGCGGGGACAGAGGGCTGGCGTGGGGACGCGTCCCGGGGTGGGGAGCACAGTGGGGACCCGAGCATGGCGCTGTGCCCGGGAGGGGACACCCAGGGCGCCAGGTACACGGCGGGGGACGCGGAGGGGACGCTCCGGGGGCCCTGGGGAGGACGGTCCGTGCTGGCGGGGACACCCAGG
>CM021723.1:252602-299795 GCA_011074415.1 Stictonetta naevosa | reverse complement strand
AAAGCCCCCAGTCGGTATCACCCCCCCCAGCCTGTACCAGGCCCCCGCCTCCAGCCGGTACAGGAGTCCCCAGCTGGTACCATAGCCCCCACCAGTATCAAAACCAAGCTGGTACCAGAGCCCTGCCAGCCCTTACACCCCCCCAAAACTAGTACTGAAGCCCCTAGTCGGTACTGGCCCCCGGTTGGTACCGGAGCCCCCACCGGTATCAAGTCCGAGCTCCAAGCCAGGGGTCCCGGGTCAGGATGGAGGTGCCTGGGGAACTGGGTCAACCCCGGGCTGCTGCCGGTGGGTGCTGTCACCCAGGGGGGCCGCAGGGTTCCCACCCACACCCCGGCTGGCCCCGATCCCCCCGCACCAGCTGGGGACACCCGGGGGAAAGTAACAGCACATCCGGGTGCTCCCGTGCTGCCCCGGTTCTGGGGGTGCTGCAAGGCCACGTTTCCAAACTGGATGAAAAGACCAATTGTTTTGGGGGGAAAACGATGAATTCCCTTTCATTCCGCAGCAGGACACAGCCGTGGGATCGAGGGTGCAGAAGAGCACGGGAGGGCGACACAGCCTGGGGGGGGAGCAGAGCCCCGGGAGGGACATGGCGCAGACACCAGCAGCGCGGGGGTCCCAGGAGGGGAGCAGGAGGGATGGGGACCTGCACAAGTGGGTCAGTGCAAAGCTTCCCGGGGAGCAGCCGCCGCCTCCTCTCCCCGGAGCATAGCAGAAAACAGCTCGGCTGCGGCTGGACCGAGGCAGAGGCTCATTTATAATAGAGCTGCTGCCTCCCCCCCTCTGGCTGGTGGGGAAGGCCCTGGGGACCCCCACGGCAGCGCCAAACGCAGGGAAACGTTTCCCCGCACGTGCCGGTGCTCAGCGCGTCCACGGGGCTGGGGGAGGTTGGAGTTTGTCGAGGATTTCGAGCAGGGACTCGCGTTACTGTGCCGGGCGCCCTCCCCACAAAGATGGGGTAACAGCGCTGCTGATAACGGCTGCTTTGGAGCTCCAGCTACCGTGCAAAAAGGGGACAGGAGCATTTAGCAGGGGAAGTGAAGGCAGAGACATGCCAAGGGTCATGGAGCAGGAATGGGAAAGGTGAATTAGCCCCAGCCCTCCCCATTTCCTCTCCCTGATGCTTCACAGAGCCTTAACGAATGGGGAAGGGTTGCTCATGAGGCTGGGAGTGGGCTCTGGGGATTTCCCATCACTTCCCATGCCACCAGGCCCAGGGCACGCTGCCACATCCCGCAAAGCCTTCCCCATGCCCCAAGAGGAGGGTGGCAGCAGGAGGAAGGGCTGTGGGTGCAGTGACAAGGGGGACAAGAGCTTCACAGGAGGGGTCCGGGCCAGCTGATACCAGCCAAGCACCTGCTGGAAGGCTCAGATGGTCCTCAAGGGTGCGCAGAGCAGCTCAGCTGCCCTCAAGAAGTGCCAGAATTTGGTTGTTACACCAGGAAGGGTTTAGCTTCAGAAGGACATCTGAAGTCCCCAGCACAGCCTCCTGCCCAAAGCAGGGCTGTCGTCCAACTCTAGGCAATGCTCAGGCAGGGGGAGAATTTCCAAGGCCAGACAGCCCCCCCAGTGCCCAGGCAGCTGGCCCAGGGCTGTCCTACCCTCCTAGGCAGGGAGCTTTTCCCTTTCCCAACCTGCACCCAACCTCAGAAGCCCCCTGGGCCACCTGGAACCACTGAAAGAAGAGATGGGCTCCGTTACACCCATAACTGCCCTTCCCCAAGTCACAAGCTGCTTTTCGACAGCTCTCAGCAAGACCAGCCCACCCCAGGTCCCCTCCCTGGCCCTCTCAGCAGCCTCCAGCACCACCTCTCCAGTTTCTCCACATTCCTCTCCACCTGGGGCCATCCCACACGTGGCTGTCCCTGTGCTAAGCAGAGGTACAACGCCTTCCCTCAACCTGCTGACCATGTTCCTAAGGCAAGCCCCATCCTGGGGGTTGTTCTGGGACTGCTGGCTCCTACTCAACCCAGTGCCCCCCTGCAGCTCCTCCTCAGCAAGGCTCCTGCTCGGTCACCGCCCAGCCCAAAGCCAGGGAAGATTCACAATCCTTGGAGGTAGCTGGGAGAAGCAAGGCAGACAAATTTTACCCAGCATACAGCAGAACAGTATCTCTTTCACTTTATTTCAAAGTTTAAAAGTTTGCTTAAAAAAAAAATAAAAATCAACTTATTACCAGCTATAAACATCCGTAAACACTCAAGACATCCGACACAGCCCCAAACCACAAGAACACGGATCTCACCGCCACGGCCCTCCTCCTCCCCATCTCTGCAACCCCAAAGACAGGGTGGAAGGGGAAACAGGCCATGTCCTGAATATCGCTGGGCGAAGAGCCTATTCCCGCTGAAGAGGTACCACCAGAGACAGACCACCTAGTCAGCAGCCTGGTGAGGAGTTAAAAGGAAGCTACCAGCTACAGCAAGAGGAGGGAAGATCCCAGCCCCTGAGGACAGTGAAATCACTGCAGCACCCAGCAGATCCCAACAGTTTCAGGTCTTGAATGCCTGCACGAGGAGGACACACGTGTCACCCTACCCTACCCAGGCCAGGATGATGAGCTGCCTGTGGTGCTTCCGCACACATCCAGGGAAAGGCAGCCACAAGGAGCCGGGCTGTGACTTGCAGCCGCTGGTGTCTTTCCTCCAGGGAATCAGGCAAGAAGCTGTCAGAGCCTAGGGAAGGCAGTGCTGGACAGAGATGCATCGCACCGGAGAGGTGTCGGCACATCTCAATCCCTTGGGCTCAGCCCAGGCTGCCTGGAGGAGGCTGTGCAGGCACCGTCCTCACTCCAGCTCCCAGCTGGCCCTAACAGCGAGGGTGCCTTGTTAAATCCGTTTCCAGCCACTCTGCAGCTCCCATTAAGGGACCAGAGAACTGCCAGGAGGTGGTTTTAACTTGTCCAGCTGCCAAAAAAAGGTCTCAAATATAGGGTGGAAGGCTTCTTTGGTGTCTGTGCAGCAGTTCCGGCAGCTCTTGTCACCTTTGGCTGCCCACTCAAACTCCGAATTCTGCTTCAGGACTGAGCAGAGCTGAGACTCGTACCCACTGTCCCTCACATTGACATGCGTCCTTTGGAGCAAGTCCCTGTCCACACACTGAATCCTGCTGTCTTGGACACCCGTTAGTGTGGAGAGCAGCTGGACATCCCAGTCTGACTCAGAAGAACTCTTCCTGAAGTCATCATCAGCCTGTGTGTTACACGGAAGATGCTGAAGGAGCCCAGGGCACGGAGTCTGCTCCTTGCTGCGGCTGGGGAGGCTGGGTAGTTCAGGGGCTATTTTTTCTCCTGTTTTGACACAGAGGGAGCAGCAACATCTGGCTTCAGCCACAGGCAGTTTTGGAGAGGGCGACTGGCCAGCAGGACAGCTGCTCTTGCGCATTGTGGACTCCAGAGCAGGACTGTGCACATTCCTGGGTGTATTTCCATTCTCCCCTCCAAGCTTCCCATGGGAACTCGTGTTCCCTCTGCTCCAGCCATGCTTGCTGACAGTGTTCACTGCAGCAGTCTCTGTGGGATCAAACCCCACAGACAGAGCTTCCAGGGAACCTGGCTGTGACACAGGGTCCCCAGGGATCCCATGAAGGCACAGGTCCAAAACAGGAGGGCAATGAGGCCTGGTGGAGATCTTTGTGCTTAGGGGCCAGGTGCCAGCCTCCACGCCAGGCAAGCCTGGCTCAGGCGTCTGTCCTGCACCCTGCACACCCATCCCACCACCCACTGGGCTTGCCTGCTTACACAGAGAGCGGCCACCACCCAGCTCCAGCCTGGGCTTCTTTCCCACCTGGGTGCTCTGACTGGAGGAGAGCTGGCGTTTCCTGGAGACAGGCAGTGCTTGCCGAAGATGGCTGACAGACCTGAGCACCTGCTGTTTATGAGGTTCAGAGGAAGAAGCGATTGCCCCTCCAACACGACTGGCTGCTACACAAGTGCCCCAGCCCAGCTCAGGAGACAAGTCAGAATCCGTATCTCCCACCACAGCAAAATCCTCCGCTGTGCCACTTGCAGTGCAGACCCCTGCGGTGAGTCCTGCTCCGACAGAAAGCCCCAAGGAGTTCTCAGACAATCCCCCCGCTTCTCCGGGGTTACTGACATTGTCCCTGGGCAGGCAAGAGGACCATTCCTTGGTCTTCAGGCCAGGATCAGGCTCTGCATCAACAAAGAGATCCACAGCACCCTGCTCAGGCTGCTGGCTTTCTTTTCCCAGCTCTGCTGTCAGCTTCTCAATTCCTCCAGTAACTTGTGCTCGAGGCATTAAGTGTTCATCTGTCAGGCAGGACGGCGGCACCCTGAAAAGAACCATCCGTTAATGCTCCTTCTCCCCAGGCCTGGCAACACCCTCCCCCCAGCAAGATGAAGCATTTTCTGCAGAGGCAGTAAGAAATTTTAGACAGGTAAGGCTCAGCAAACAGCGATACTGCTGCTGGCAGAGGAGACGGGCAGCACAAAGGAACTCAGCCTGCTCAACAGCCCACGGTCTGGGCACAGGAGTGTTACAGAGCAGCAGGGTTGTGCCAGACGTGGGACAGAGGAGACAGGTCTGTTCTTTTGAGTTTAAGCTGTTCTTTCCAATTTAAGAGGCACTAGAAGCCCACAGAGAGGTCCTTGAAGCAAAGAACCCACAGGAACTGAGAAAGACCGTTTCCCACAGCTTGCCTAAGCCTTGATGGCCAGGCCAGCAACACCAGGTTGGTTGTGCAGTCAATCCCAGCCCTCAGCCCTGTGCTAGCAGATTCTCTGGCACAGGGCACGAACTAGGATCTAGTACCACAGTAGCACGGTGATTCAGGTCTGTTCCCATGAGCACACCACAGCATGGTGCTGCTGTTCTGCTGCAGGAGTTACCCGATACACAGAGACTTACTTGGCTGGCTGCTCCACAAAGTCATTGGTGAGCTGCGAAATGACATGATCCACAGAGGCGTACCGCGAGTCGTCCAGCGCGAACCGCTTGTGCTGGGGGCTCTGCAGATGCTGGAAGGTGGCAAAAGCCCTTTTAGCAACACTCATGCTTTCACAGGATTTGTAGTAACAGCCACTTCCCACAGCCTAGAGGGCACACAGTCTTTTCACCAGATAGAGCCATTGTTCGGAAGCAGATTTGGGAAACGTAGGCAACGCCGTTACCCCCACTTGCTTACAGTGAGTATGCTGTTCCCATAGACACCTGATGATGAGGGGGCTGTGTCTATATCTAACAGCAGCCTACAGCTTTCCCCAGCAGCTACTAAAAAGGCAGATTCCAAGTATGTACTGTCTATCACTAGAGGCTGGGCTCTGAAAGCCACATTGTTCAGCATCTTGCAGGAGATAAAAACCTCTTCTCACCTTTTTCATCAGCCTATCCCTCCCAGCTGCCACGGAATCGGGTTCTCATCTTATACTTCAGGTAACAGGATGATCCCTGAGGCTCTCCTAGCCCCAGAAATGAGCATGTCATGCTCTGATCTTCGTAACCAGTTTACCCAGACCAAGAAGTCTGGGTAGATATTCTGTGGCTTTCACCTACAAGACAGATCCCAGATCCTACTACATACCACGAAGGCTGTACAAACCTGTCTTTCTTTCAGAAGGGGTTTGTATTGATAACGGGTTTGTATTGATAATCATGACCAACTAAGCCACTGAGTGGTCTCCATAACTTTTGCAAGGAGCCAGGTCCCATGGGAGCCTTTACCTTTTGCAGCTCTTCAAATGTCTCTCGGCAGCACTCACAAAATCCCCTCCTCTTCTTTGGCACAGTGACAGGCGTGGACTGGGGGCTCTTCTCCCCATTGCTGTGCATCGGACAGCCCTCCGCAGCCCTGCAAGGTAACAGCAAACATCTTCCCTGCCCTCACATCACAGCAGCAGCAGGCACCCAGCTGCCTGCACAAGGCCAGGGACACGGTGCTGCCTTTAAGCTACGGCTGTTTAACCCAGAGCAGTGCTCCTTTCACCCACCCTCACAAGTGCTTCTCCAAGCCCTGGTAGCCAGCAGGGCAGCAGGATTACAAACTTGCAGAGAAGCAGCTACAGCCTACCTGGCTCTGCAAGAATTCGAAAGGCTTTTCAGAGGCTCGAACGGGCTGGAACTTTTGGGTGCCAGGAAGTTCAGGTCAGGAAAGCTTTTAAACTGGTGGTGGAACGGCCGGAATTGCCTGAAAGAAGCACATCAGGACATCTGGCAGTGACAGCAAAGTTAGAGAGCTGTCCTTCCCTCAGAGGGGCTCAAGGCACTGTCTCGGTTACGACAGGATACTGGCCATTGCTGTCCTTACATGTGGCTGTTCCAGAGACTTCCCACTTGTCATTGGAGTGGGGAAGTACTAAACTAGATCCCCAGTAAGCAGCACTGAGGGGGGTATATTTTAGACAGCAGCAGCTAGTGCAGTATTTTCAGCTACACTGCAGCGTAGGACGGTTTCAAATCCCAGACCACATTTCTCTGCTTCACACTTGATTGTAAGCAGCATGTAAAACCTAATATTTGACCCTGTAGCTGCCTTAAATGTTGTCTTCAGAATAATTAGTTGGTGCTGTGGATACTGTTAGAGTTACAGAGTTGTTAGAAACACCACAGAGATCAGATCCCCTTGTGCTGGATGCTGTAATCAAATTACAGGCCTTGACCTTATGTGCCTCAATCCCTTTCCCCATTTCAGAGGGCTCAAACAGATTAAGTGACCTGCAAGGATCACATATGGAATCTGAGCAAGGAAGTAAACTCTGCTGTCAAGTCTCATTTAGCACCTTTTTTTTACCCTGACACACAAGCCACCTAGATTATTTCTCTAAACTCCATTTGCCTCCTCTAGGAGAGTGTCACCTTTCTGGTGCATAACATGGTCTTCAAAGAAGCCTTGAGGACAGAATATTCATTGCCACACAAGTAAGGAAAATCAGGAAAGGATTCCCTCCCTGGGAGCCCTGAAGTTTTAATATAATTTGGCTGTGATGTTTGGAAAGGCCTGATTTACCTGCTCTGGTCTTCAACCTTCAGAAAAGGGGGCTTCAGTTTTCCTGCTAGAAAGACAGCTGGTTAGAAGTTACCCTGGCCAATATTCCCTACTTATTCATTCATTCCTCAACAGAAATGGGCTACAGAGCCAAGCTCATCAGTACTTCTGACACCCATGTGTGCCAAGTGCTGGCTAAGTGCAGCTAAGACAGGATCCAGCAAACACCTCTTTGGGTAATCTGCAACAGCCCCCACCTCCAGAGCATTCACTAGGGTGAACAAACCCTACAGGCAGTCCACTAGTGGACTCTTTCCTCCTTTGAAAGAACATCCAGCCCCAGACGTTTGCATCTCAAACGTCTCCTCAGCCTTAGCAGTCAGTGGCCTAACCCCAAGCCTCCAGTTTGGACTTGAATCTTCAGAACTGTCACGCATCCTCAGTGCAACAAGCCACCAAGCATGAGAAACAAGTCTGGAAGAAACAAAGCGCAGCTACAGTCACATAAGCACAGCACTCTGCATCAGACTTTCCAGTGCTGGTTTCTCCCCTGACTTTCATACAACAGCCCAGAGTTCAGAATGGCTCAGGCCAGGACAGTTGAGTCTAATAGCTAAGAGCTGCTGGAGACTCACCAACGCGATGCAGAGCCAAGCCTGCCACGAGAACTCTGCTAGAGAGCAGTGCCTGGCCTTGGTCCCTTAGGAGGTCAAACAGCAGCTATGTTTTGTACAGAGGCGTATATTAAGGAAGCAGAAAAAAGCCTCAGCAGCGCATTCAGGGAAAAGGTTTTCAGAGGCAGGCAAATGACCAAGATAGGGAAAGCTACTTTGTCCCTCCTGCCTTGCAGGTCTGTTCTACTCACGAGTGATAACACTATGCTTAGCACACATGTCTGAGTACAGATCTGGTTAAAAACCAGATGAACACCAGGGTATTTCTGCTGAGCATCTGCCTGAACCTGAAACCAACCCTTTCCTCTTTCTCCTTGCCTCTGAAGGGCGAGGTGTTTTGTTTTCTTGTGATCCTAGAGCTCAATGCTATTTTCTCTGAAGAAATTTTAACCTCATTCTCCAGAAAGGCAGAGTCCACCTGTTAGTTTCTCGAGTCTCATCCGGAGCTTGTACCAAATGTGCCGTTATGTCGCTAAAGTAGCTATTTAAGTACAGGATCGATGTTTCCACATAAATGCTGCCAAATGCTTAGCACTTCTGAGAGCAAGGCCACATTTAGGGGCCTAGATAAAACCAAGGCTGGTGGGCAGGCCCTAAGCTCTTGTGGCAGAGTGCTGAATGGTGACAAACTGTTCAGCTGTCACCACAAGTCCCCAAGCAGAGTTCAAAGTGTGCCACAACTATGAGCTCTGAGCTTGCAGCAGACAATCTGGCTTACTCAACAGTTTTTCATGCTATTTTTCACACCTTTCCCCCCAAACTGGAAAATAGTCTAAGCGGCACACGAAGAATCCAGGTTGGAGTCTGCTTTAAGATGTTCTCCAACGAGCAAAATCTAACAGTCACAAATAGACTTATGTCACTGGTGCCAATCCCAGTGGCACAAGTGGTTCTTGTCTAATTGCAGATGAGAACCTGGGCTTCCCCCCCCTCCTTTGGAAGCGTTAGCCCTAGATTGTTTCTCAGCAGCAGATTTCAGCCTAACAGCAGTGAGTGGGTTGTGAGGAACATGCTCTCCTCCGTAGGATGCATTATTCTTCAAAACTTAGTTTGAGCCAGCGGATTCAACATGCAGTGCCAGCAGCACAGTTCTTAAGTGCCTTGGGATTCTGGGAGTTGAGCTGCAAACTGTTCATGGGATTTTAAAAACACTGCCTGAAATCAAAGGCATAACATTCTCATCTGCATTAGGAGGCTGCAGCTAGACTCAGACAAGTAGTTACAAAAACTGTTCAAGAGAAACTGCCTTAAACAGTTGCCATATCTTGCTTTGCTGAAGTTTCAGCTAGATGTTCAATTTCTAAATGAGGCTTCTTCAAGCAGCTCCACATTTTAATGTGAAGGGGAACATAACTTCCAGGCCTACCTTTGCGAATTTTTGATCCAGACGCAAGGCATTTTGCCTAAAGGAAAAAGTGACATATTTAATATGGGAGCCAGTGCAGGCAGAACCGTAATCACTGATCCCAGAGCAACAAACTGAGATTACAGCAGTCTCACCCACCACTTCAGGGCTCTTGCATTGCAGACTATATCACCTCCCCCTGATTATTTTGTCTCCCAAGTTACCTAAAGATACTTTAAATATGATATACAGGCTGCCACTCTCTAATCTTCTGCCTTACCTTCTCACTGACCTCTCCAATACATTAAAGGATAGTTCAGAAAGCCAATATACCAGCCACATACAATTTTATTTTTTTTAACCCTTAGTCCCCTACAAATCAAAGTCAGGGCTAGCTGTGCTACAGATGAGGTTGCTAACTACCAGCTGTCTTGTTCTCATCTGCTTTTATCCCCACTTTATAAAAGAAAAAATTATTTGACTGTTGCCATCTCCACCAATGAACAGAAGCACCAATGCTGAATGAAAACCTAGGTCACCCTGCTTACTAACCCACTGGCATTAGATGAGCTAGGAGGAGTGCTCAAGAGCTACCAAGGGATCCCAAGCACTTCCAACCGGGCTGGAGGTAGGTCAGTTACCTCTGTCTTCTGGCTCTGCTTCCTCGATCCTGAGATGGCACGCAGCAGCTGTTGAGCATACAACAACATTTCTGTAGAGGAGGGCTGTCAAAGAGCCATAGCTCAGCAAGAGAAGGTGAGCTGTTCCCCCTGCACCGCCTGCAGGGCAAGTACAACTGCCTGCATACACTGAGGAGAGCACGCAGAGCCTGAGCCTGCCATCACCTGGCACAGTATCACTACTACACAGGTAATTCACCCAAGAGCAAGACAAGAACGTATTTTGAGGGAAGGCACCCAACGTTGCTCTTTAGCAGAGCTGGAGACTGGCTTTGAGTCTCTGCAGAAATAAGACACTGTCAGGGATTGTTCAGCACACAGACCAGGCCCTGGGATTTGAAAGCCTTGACAGACTTGTAACACTGCAAGTTCAGCAGAGCTGGCTGCTCGGGAAGGGGTCCTAGCAGTAGCAGCCTCCATCACGCATCCAGACAAGCGCAGCCAAGGCTGTATGTCACTGTCATTGGACACTCAGGAACCTTTTACTCCAGACCTATTATTAGAATCCGTTTCACCATCTGCCTTTCCTAACACCCCCTCCGCATTCATCACCAAGGCAGGAAGTGCCTTCCAGCACAGGTCCTAAACAGCAACACTTCCTAATTAAAAACAACCAAGTCCTGCCATTATTGTGATCTGTACTTCCAGGTCAATTAGTAAAAAAATGGTCTCCTTGGAAGAAATTCAGGCACTGACTGAACTATTAACATTTCCTAATATCACAGCCCCAGTATTTTACAACATACTCTGTGTTTGCTATTGTAAATGTGACACTAGCATGTTCTACGCATACAAAGTAAATCTCATTTTTGAAGTGCAAACCTAACCAGTGCAGCATAGCTCAAGAACCATGTATTCCTCACAATTTCTTCCTTGTCCCATATCACACTCACTATATCACTTCTGCCCATCCTCCTTCAAAACCACTGATTACCAGAAGCTAAATTCCAGCATACAGAGAAGGATACCATCCACGTGCAAGATCCGGACTCCCCACAATCGAGCATTGGCAAGGATACTGCTGCCACTGCAGGTGTCCTGTTCAAACAGAGAGATTTGGCAAGGTACAGCTCAAAGCAGACAGCACATGCAGCAATAGATCTAGTTTATTGTTAATCCTGCTGCCTGATTAACAGACCAATACATAGGTATTATTAAAACGTGAGCTTTGGGTCACAGAAGAAAAGGCTTTACCTACCCCAAATCAACACTAGCATCTAGTTCAGATTTTTATTCCTGCTATAGTTTGAGCTTAAGTGGACACAGATTCTTTTGGCTACTGTGATAGTGAATGGACTCCAGAGGAACCCTTTGCCCCACCAATATAGCTTTAGTTCTTTCTAGGCTAAGAATTCATCTATTGGTCTTACGTTAATAATTCTTATGTGGGGCAACCAAATCACTGGGACAGGCCTTAGAAGCAGCTAACATGGAAGGATGACATGGCTCCGTGAAGAACAGTGTCCAGGAACATTGCATAATTTTCCGCAGAGCCACAAGCAACAGCTTCACACCTTTACTAGCCCCAGAGTCTGCTCCCGTCAGCAGGGAGGGGCTCTGGAGAAGTGGCTGGCACTGGTTCTGCACAGCTCAGCAGTACTGCGAGCATACCCAGCTACCGGAAAGCCCATCCACATGCTGCTCACCTGATTCTTCATGGCCTTCTGCAGCAGCTCCTTTCCCCTGCTGATCAGGGCCTGCAGAGAGAGAAGCCAAGTACTGTGCTAAAGCAGAGAGCTGCCAGGCAGCACCAAGCTGAGCACAACGTGGATACCCAGTAACAACGATTTCTAGCGATACCTGCTCTCTGCTGAGGAATCTGGCCAAGACTTCATCTCAAAGACAGCAGGACTTAGCTTTTCCAGGGAATACAAACCACAGACACCTTTTATATCCATAGTAAGCAGCAATTCAGCCAAGGCTTGGCTTTTATTGAACAGCAGAGAATGCTCCAGAGGGAGCCAAGAGGAAGCAGAGACTTCTGAAACTCCACGTGCCAACAGGATGGCAGGGGTTAGAATCATCCTTGCTAGCCCTTCCTGGGAAGCAAGCCTCATTTGATAGCCTATGATTTCAGCAAACAGGTTAAGCTTATTGTAAGACAAGCGGATAGTGCTGCAAGCAAGGGTGGGGAACAAACAAACCGCGAGTGAACCCCCTGACACCAGCCTAAGCTTCCCCAAGAGATGCTATGCTGCAAGTGGTCCAGATCCAGCTGGCAGAGATGCCTATGGCCTGGACTCGGGTAGTTGGCTCTGCCAGCATTGCTGCTGCCCACGGCCACAGCTTCCAGCAGGCCCCAGCACTCAAGGACACTGGAGCTTTGGCCACAAGCACTGCTGATCAGAAAGCCCAGCTCCAGCAGAGTGAATAGGACCTAGAGAAAACCCTTTTTGCAAGCTGCCCTTGCAGATCTCCTCCCACACAGCAATTGCTGTGCCCTACCCGTGTCTGTCCACACTCAACCACAGCCTGCAATACTTCTGATGCAGATTTATCTCGCCTACATTTCTGTGCTTTCTAAATACACCTCTGTGTCCGGATGGATTACCTGTTCTGTTGGGAAGCCAAGCAAGCCCTCTATTTCCTCTGCCATTTGAGTAGATATCCTTTGCTTACTAGCTCAGTTGAAGCTGTGACATGCACATTAGAGTGGACAATGATACAAAGGCACAAAGAACATTGGTATAAATATGAATGATTAGACTGAGGGGAAAAAAACACCACACAACACGGTTGCTCAGAGCAGAAACAACTACCTACACTGGTCTCAGGTTCTACTCTATAGATCCCTTGGGACAAACTTTGGGGTGGCCTAAACCTTGGTAGCTCTTACCGCATCTGGTGGCTTCTGCTGAAGTTTGGTATGATTCCCCTTGGAGGTAGAAGGCATGAGGCTCTTGGCTTTTGCATCCTCTGACGTTGTGTTGCTCCTCTTTTCAGTCCGAGTCCTGGCTTTGTCTCGTTTAGCCTCTTTGTTACTGGACACCACGTAGTTGACTTCTTTGCTTAGGAAGCTTTCAGTGACCTGCAACAAAAGGGAGAACAGAGCAGCTCTAAAATCGTCCAGCATCTCTGAGTCAGAAGAATCCTACTAAGCAAGAACTATTGCCTTTAGCTTAACCTCTCTGCAGCTAAGGGGCTACTGAACGTACTCATCTTCACAAGTATATCCTCCTTCCATTGCTTGCTGTGGTCTCCCAGAGGGAGGAAAACCCATGATATGCAGACAGCGTGTCCTAGAGATAAACTACAAATAATCACCAGAACCTTCAAACTGAGATTTACTTGGCATGATCCTCTAGCAGTGGTTTCAGAAAAAAAAGCAATGGCAAGTTTTCAACGCAGAAAAAGCCAACAGGTGAAAAAAATAGACCTGGACATCATGCAACACTAGAAGACCTCAGTTCTGAGGAGAATAGAGCACATTTTGGCAACAGAAAGTAAACAGCTGGGACAAGTAGCTTAGTGCAGAACAGAGCACCAGGGAACCAGAAAGCTGAAATGCACACCTTTGGTAGAAGGTAGAAGTCCAAGAGGTGGAAAACAATATGCTTCATTTGGGGTACTAACTGTAGGCTTATCAGAAACTCAGCAGAAGGCAGTCATGGGGCACTAACACACAGGAAGACACACAACAGAACAAGGTGAAGTCACAGCTGCTGAACAAGCCAGTTCTGCTGTCCTACAGAAACCCTGTGGGCCAGGATCCCAGACCCACACACGTGAAGTGCCACAAACGACATTACAGGCTGCGCTACAGCAGTGACCTACGCTGCAGGACACCAAGAAAGCTGAATGTATTAAAGACAAACTCAAAATCTCCCAGTCCAAATAACGCTTCAACATGTTATCACCCCTCTATCAAGGTGAAATGTAAGGCCCCATATTCAAGTCAGAGTTAATTGCTCTTAACCTGGTCCTCAAAGAGCACACAGGTTTCAGATACTACCACTGAAGGGACACCACATACTTGAATTCAGCATCTCCACAGCAGCAGAGGGATGAGAACTCCTCCATTGGTGGGCTGCATTTCAGAGAGGGAAGTGACATGAAACAATGCCTGATAAGAAGCCAGAGGGACAGCCAAAAGGCTAAAATTAGATCCAACTACTGTGGCAGCTCCGTAGAGCACTAACCACTGCGAGCAAGCATTTCTCAGGCTTGAAAACACGCAGCTAAGTAAGGGGGAGGCTCTGAGGAGAGCCCTCGGAAGTTGATAGCACATGCAGGTGAGGACAGAAAGAAACCAGCAAGTTTAGCATGAACAGTTGATTAATAAAGAGGGGAAAATCACACGTAAGCCTCCCCAGGACCTGATCCTGATGCAAGAACTAAGCGGAGATTTTACACCTCTGTGTAGCACCGAGGGACTTAGGAAGCTTTGGGGCACACATCGGATCTGCCTCAAGCAGAGAGATGAGGCAGCCTGAACACAAGCAGCAACACCTCAGGACCACTAAATGGTTGGGAGAGGAAGGCAGCCCCGGGTCCCCCTGCTCCAGGCCCTGCTCCAGCCCAGAGCAGGGTGGCCAGGGCCAGGTCCTGGCGGCTTCTGGAGGCCTCCCAGGAGGGCCCCCACAGCCCGTCCCGTGCCAGCTCCGCCACCGCCAGGGCACAGAAGCGCTTCCCGGCGGTCAGAGGGCACCTCTCGGGGTCCGCTTCGTGCCCGGTGTCCCTGGGCCCAGCTCCGTCCTCCCGCGCGGATTTACGGGCACGGCCGGGCCCCCCCAGCCCCCCCCTCACCAGGGGGCTCCGGGCCCGCCACCACCTCGGTGCCCCCGCCGGGCCCTCCCCAGCCCCTCTCCTACCGGGGGGCCCCGCACGGAGGCACCGGCAGCCCCCGGGGGGGATCCCAGCGAGCACCGGACGGGCACCGGCAGCAAGAGGGGGTGCACCGGAGCAGGTCCCGGAGCAGGTCCCGGAGCAGGTCCCGGAGCAGGTCCCGGTGCCGCTCACCCCGCCCAGGTGCCGGATGGCCGCCGCCAGGTCCCGCGCCGCCCGCCCGCTCGGCACGTCCAGGTAGAAGGACTTCCCGCGGAGCGGCCGGCCGGCGGCGGGGCCCGCCATGGCGGGGAGGCTCCGCTCGGTCCCGAGGCCCCAGCACGGCCCCGCTTCCCCCGCCGCCACCGTTTAAATTTCCGCCCGCCCCGCCCCTAGCGGCGCCGCGGAGGGCCGCGGGCTGCCCGGGGAGCCGGGAGCAGCGGCGGCGGGGCTCGGTGCTGGGGAAGGGGGCGCGGACCGGGATCCGGTGCTGCAAGGCTCGGCCCAGCCCAGCCCAGTGCCGGTCCCGGTGCGCTCCCGGTGCAGCCCCGCGTGGCCCTTCGCGCACGCGCAGCCGGTAGCGGCGGCGCTGCAAAATGGCGGCGCCCAGCGCGGCGGCGGCGGCGGGGGCTGCCGGCGGCGGCGGGTTCGAGCCGTGGCTGGCGGCGCGGCTGGAGGCGCTGGGGCTCGACCGCGCCGTGTACGGCGCCTACATCGCGGGGCTGCTCCGCGAGGAGGAGGGCGACGAGGAGCGGCTGGAGGCGCTGCGCGGGGTGCTGGCCGCCTGCCTGGTGAGGGCCGCCGCCCGGGGACCGAGGGAAGGGCCCGGGGACCGCCCGGGGTGAGGAGCCCGGGGCGGGCTCCGTAGGTGGTGGGCGGCCGGGGCGGGCTGAGCGCGGGGCCGGGCGCGGCTCCGGTGCCGCAGTGTGAGGCCGGGGGCGGCCGGGGGTGTGCGGGGTGGGGAAGGGTCCCGAGGGTGAAACGTGAGGGGAGGTTTGGGGGGGTCCCGGGCTTGGGGAGGCCTCGTGGCGGCTTTCAGCCTCCTCACGAGGGGAGCGGAGGGGCGGGCGCTGGGCTCTGCTGGGTGACAGCGACAGGACTCGAGGGGACGGCGTGGAGCTGGGACAGGGGAGGGTCAGGGCGGTGTCAGGGAAAGGTTCTGCACCCAGAGGTGGTCGGGCACTGGGACAAGCTCCCATGGGATGTGGTCACAGCACCGAGCCTGCCGGCGTTCAGGTGTTTGGACAACGGTCTCAGATACGCAGTCTGATTGTTAGGTAGCCCTGTGTGGAGCCGGGAGTTGGACTTCATGATCCTGGTGGCACCTGGCAGATAACTAGTGATAGGACCAGAGGGAACGGCCTCATGTTGTGCCAGGGGAGGTTCAGGTTGGAAATGAGGAGACATTTCTTCTCAGAGCAGTCAGGCACTGGGATGGGTTGCCCAGGGAGGCGGTGCAGTCACCGTCCCTAAGGGTGTTCAAGGAAAGGTTGGACATGGAGCCTGGGGACATGGGTTAGTGGGTGATACTGGTAGTAGGGGGATGGTTGGACCAGATGATCTTGGGGGTGTTTTCCAACCTTAATGATTCTGTGACCCTTCCAACTCTGTACCTCCTTCACACTGTGGTGCCGGCTCCAAGGTCAGCCAGGAGCTGCAGCTCCTGCAGGGCCCGGCTTCTTCCTGGGGTGCAGAGGGCGCGAGGCTTGGGCTGCGAGCTGGCGGCTCCCAGGGGCGCAGGTCATGGCTTTGGAGGTGGTGTTCAACAGCAGACCCTCTTGTTAGCTGAGCAACAGCTGTGCAAGGCAGTTATCATTCCTTAAACAAGTCTCATTTCTCCCAGTACAGCACAGTCGTACAGGAATCAGTCCCTGGGATCCAACTGGAGCTGGAATTAGTGACTGGGAGAGACTGAAGGCGCTGCCAGTCTTGCCTGGCCAGAGCCTGGAGCCTCCAGTGATGGGCAGTGCCTGCCTGCTCTGCCAGGAAAGTTAGGAGAATTTACAAGAGTTTCTTCCCAACGGTCAGCTCATTTGGGGGCTGTAAGAGTTTCATACATCCCATCTGTGTTTCAGGACGTTGCATCATAAATGGATATTCAGTAGTATAAAGTGCTCAGTAGTAAGTGCACACTTGTATTAAGTCATGGTCTGCTCAGGTGCTGTCACTGGTTTCCTCCCAGACAGTCTGTATAGGAGCATAAAACCCAAGGGGGTTAGCTCTTTTTGTTAACGTGGGTAACTTTAATTCCCTCTGTTAGTTGACTGCATGGCATTTTAAATCAGTTTTCCTAAAATTCAGTGTTGCTCTTTACTACGTTCTGTCATCACTTCCCCACCCTGATGGGGCCATGAGTTTCTAAAAGAAGTTTAATGATGGCAGCGTAGCCCCGTGCCTAGACTAATAGGAGGAGCAAATACTAACTCCTCTGGAGCTAGGGGCAGAGTGAAATGTCTTTGGAAATGCTGTTCTAAAGCCTTGTCTGTAGCTGAGGTTAATTCCCTTGCCTGTAATCACCAGACTGCTGCTTCTCATCGCCAAAGGCAGAGCCTGTGTCTGAAGCCTGACCGTGCTGGTTGCAGACTTGCAGCTGGGGTGGGCCTTGTGTTTCGGTTTGTCTGCTCTTTCTGAACCTCGGAGGTCCGTAGCTCCTTGCCCTTCCCTTGCCCTGCAGCTGGCTGCAGTATGCTCTGATATTTCCTGTTTTCTCTTTATTGCTGAGGTACCCTTTTCTTGCACTGTCACCAGTGTGGTTTTTGAAGACTGGTGTGTGGTTTTCGTGTGCATCTAGTTCTGGGCTGCCTTTCATTCACGACAATCCTATTTCTTCTGTTTTCTCTTTTGAGTCAGGGTTGACTCTCTTGCAGTTGACTTATGCTTCATGTGCAAGTTCCAGGTCAGTTTGATTATCTACTTCTCTTGTAAAATGTATTTTTCCCTCTTGAACCCTGTGACATTTTTTTTTATTTCTTCTAGTCAGTGTGTCTTTTCTTTATTTGTTAGACTCCATGCTTATTTCTTTATTGATTTTTGAGACAGTCTTTCATTTGGTTAATTTGAGGCCTTTCTTTACAATTGCTTTCTCTGTTCTGTGTACAAATTCCAGGTCGTCTCTTTGTTTGTTTTTGACAATCATCACTAAGATACATTTTGAGCAGCCTCTGCACCTCATGTTCAGGTTCCTCGGTCTCTCATACATTAGCTCCCTGAGTTTATTCAAACTTGCTTGTTTCAGATCAAGTTCTGTTTCTGTTCTGTTCTCTTCCTTACGCCAAACAGAATCTGGATCACTCAGTCCATGTATATCTTCCATAGTTATTTTTTCTCTGTATTCACTGACCTCTAAGATAACATAATTTCTTGTTTAGAGAACATTAGATGAAATATGCTACGTCCAGAGCTACCTGAACTCCACCAGTACGAGTAGCGTTTGTTCTTCAGTTGCCTACATGGGAGGTGAGTCTCCCACAGACGCAGAAATCGGTGCTGGTAGGGGTCTTTATCCAGACTGCGGTAAGACAGAAGGGTTATATAGCAAACGCCCTGCACTATGTGGCGGAACTTCTCTCTGCTTCCTTCTGTAAAGGTTTCAGCTGAGCTGTCCCATCGTGTTTCTTTTCTGTTGCTCCATTCATGCCCATTCGCACGCTGTCATCTTGGTCTTTCATTTCTTCCTTTTGGAATATGAAGACTCTCCAGCTCTGAGGCTGAGTTGTTTCTTCATCATGTTTCAGGGATATTTGAAATGGCTCATCTTTGTGTTCTTCTCCCTGTGTAGGCTACGCTGCTATACAAATAGTTGGTTTGTTCTTATTGCTCAAATCCTCAGTAGAAGGCACAGGTATCTGCCATCATTATTAGTCTTCTGCACTTCATTTTCCTTCCTACTTACTGCTATTCCTTTGTCATCACTTACCTGATTTTCATCTTCCTGCACACTGAAAGCAGGCAGATGGGGAATATGTCTTTCCCATCCTTCTTTCCTGACTTAATTTAAAGTTGCTGTCCATTTTGCCAGCCTTGATTTCAGCAGACTCATATTCCCAGTGCTTGGGGTAGTCCATCTGTCACGGAGGATCCTCTTACTGTGAACGTTTCTAGCACTTTAAATCCTTCATGTCTTTGAACCTCGTTGATTTTTGTTATCTTTTCACGACTTAGTGTTTTTTCTCTGAGGACTGGAGACTGTCGCGTTGTGTTTCTATGCATGTCATCCTTGGTGCGGTCTGCTCATCCGGCACGTGTGCCTGTGAGGATCTCAGAGCAGCATCTCCCAATGGGAGTGGGGTCTGTAGGTTCTTCCTGACCTAAACCAACTTTTCTTATGCTTGATCTTAGCAGATTGGGCATCATCCCGTCCTCTGGATTTACTCAAGGCAAGTTGTCTACTTAAAATGTTGGTGTGAATCACAAACACTTCATCCTTCTACTATTCCTGTGTTTGCACATCACCTCAGCCTTGCAGCCCCAAGTATCCTGCACACTTCTTGTAGCATCCTTGTTCCTGTGCTGTGCTCATGATCTCAGTGCTCAGCAGCTTTGTGTAACGGTGTTGCTGCGTGGTGTTCTCCTGTCATCTCTGTTACGTGCAGAATTTTTTGCTTAGCTGTTGTAGACCTAGGGTGGGAGAACTTCACTCTGAGTTACTCTGTATGTGTATTGCAGCAAAAGGTGAAGAGATTTTGTGTGTTTCTGTAGCTTGTCTGTCCCACGGCTGTGGAAAACTCAGCTTTTTTTGCTGTCCCCATGCAGGTGAGCTTTGCTCTGCTGGATGAGTAATGTTTTCAGCGACTGTCCTGGAACTTGGAGGTGTTTCTTAGGTACCTACCTGTTGCCCAAGTTCTCAAGAATTGTGAACTTGTTACCTGTTTGGTGGGAAGTCTGTGTGCAGAGGTTTCGTGTGTTGGCTTTCAAATGCCAGTTACTGCATGCCAAGCTGAGAAAGGTGGGGAAAAGGACAGCTGAGGCCTGGTTATTGTGCACCTTTATAAGATATTCTTTTCTAGGCGGAGGTTATCAAGCTTTCTGCAAGTATTTAGAGCTAGCTTTTGGCACAGACAGGATAAGCAGTGGTCATGGGTGGTAGAAGAAGTCTAGGAAGAGGCCACCACTGCTTTAGTGCCTAATTTGACCCTGCCTAAATGTAGCGCTGCTTCTGAAGGAAGAAGTAGGAAGGCTGCAAGAAGCTGCTGGCCTGGACCTAGCTGGACGTTAACGCCTGCGATGTGCTCAGCAGCCCCGCCAAGGTACCAGGGAGGGAATGGCCCAGTCCCAGCTGCCTGTGTCCTGGCCAGCTAGTTTCCGTTTGGTATTAACCCTTCTCAAGCCTCTCTAACTCAGCTGTTTTTTCCTAAGCTGTGGGCAGATCTGCTGTTGGGTGATTTAGTGTTAATTAGCAAAAAAACCAAAAAACAAACAAACAAAAAACAAATAAAACCACCTTGAAACCTTCCACCTGCTGTACAGGTACAGACGCCCAGTCAAGCGCTCCTGGCTCTAGCTGGAGCAGTGTTTGCTGCCGGTGCTTGCGTTACGCTGTTGGTGAGACTCCTGAGAAACCACAGGTGGACAGCAGGGAAAGCGTCAGTGGTGGCAGAGCAGCCTGTGAAGGACCTGGTGGTGGGAATACCTTCCTGCTGCTGCTTGGGAATGCTTCCTTTCTCCCCACGGCTTCAGGTTTTCCTTTGTAATGACCAAGTGCATTCCACTGCCGCCCCTGTCATGTTTAATGCTCCAGGCAGGTCAAGGGGCTGACAATATCAGTCCTGTAGTTGCTGGCGGGAGGATATCGTCTATCAGTACCACCGGAGTGGGTTCTGTTCCACGTTGTGCCTGACCCGTCTCGTCTGTTAGTGTCAGTAAGGAGGTGCCTTTTGACTTGACAAGCTTCTCTGCAGCCTGGCTCAGGAGGAGATACGATGCTGCTCAGTAGCTGGCTGGAGTTACGGCAGCCTGCTTGCCTTTCTTCGGTGATGGTAGGGCAGTTGTGCCTAGTGAGCCTGCAGCTGTGAGACCAGCATTTGTTAGGGCCGTACCTGGTGGAAGAGTAACGCGCGGTGGTGATGCGGCATCTCCTGGCGTGGTGCTTGTGCTGGGGTAGCCGTGCGTAGCTCTCGCCCTGAGCTGTGCCAACAAGTGAGTGCATCTCGTGACTGGCCTTGTCCTGCTGCCCCGGGTTAACAGAAGTCCTGCGCGTGCGTTTATTGAGTAGGGTCCATGTGAAAAGCTGTATCGCTTGAGCTTATTGCTGGGTGTTCAGATTCTTTGCAGCTGGCACTTCTTATATCTGATTCATGCTTGTTTAAAGTACTTTGTAAAGTACTAAAGTAAACTTTGCTCCAAGACTGAGAAGTCTCTTTTCCCCTCACTAGGAAGAAGATCTCTTAAACGATGTTTGCAGGGAAGTAGTCGAGAAGTGGTCTGAATCTCAGATTGTTGACGCCAAAGAGAAAAAAGAAGGTAGTGTCGCTGCTCCGTGTGTCTTTCCATGTGGTACGAGTACTTTGCAGGGCTTTACTAAGATGAGAACTGTGTGTCTGTTCTGTTAGGAGCTCAAACCAGTGCTGCTAATGTGCGCGCAGATCTCTCACTTCTCATCGCCATGGCTGCTTATTTACTGTTTTGTCTTGAAACACGGAAAGAGGTGGAGTAGTTTCACTTCTGGCTGTCACTGGCATTCTGCTGCTCTTTGGGCTCGGAATCCTGCAGAGGAAGAAGTCGTTTGTTTTTCTGCAGGATTTTTAAAATTTCCTTTTGCAAAAAAAAACCAAGGGCTTAATCTCCATTAAATGCTAATGATGGAGCGATGGCAGCTAGGGCCCTGATGGTAGGTGCAGTTATGGTATAAAATGCATATGCTGCTCCAGTTTATGCTCATTCGGGCAGTGAGTAGTTTTACACTACTACAGCTGCACCTGCGGAGAGCTGTGCAGCCCCTTGGGCCTGCTCACCCCAGCAGGCATCAGCAAAGCATCCTTATTTTTCTCTTTCTTAAAACTGTCCTTTTTTTCCCTAAACGCTTGCGGGGGGAAGCTCTGTCAGGCTGCTGCTGTACTAATGCTGCTACTTTCCCAATAATGCATATAGTCCCTCTGCTGCTTTGTACCCTCTCTGAAGTACCCTTGTCTTCAGCTGCTGGCTCTGGAGCGGAGACCTCTTGTTCTTGTTGCTGGCGGAGGCATATTCTGGTCACTGAGCAGAGCTCTGGAGCACAAGGACGTCACGCTGAGAGGTTTTGCAGGTTTAAGCCACTGCATGGTTCAGTTAGGGGTCTTCCAGCTGTACAGACCTAACTGCCGGCCTGCGTAGGTGACAATGTAGCATCCCTTTGGGCTAAATCTGTTTTTTTGGTTACTTTGCCTTTTTTTTTTGTAAGCTGTGGTGCAGACGGAACATTATCACTGATACTGTTCTAGAAATAGTTCTCCCCAGTGAGCCCTTGTCATGAGGGCTGCATTTAAGTAGCGCTTCTCTTGTCTAAAACTTGGGGTTTCATTTAACTGCTGAAGCACGCCCCAGTCAAGTGTCTTTCCCTGAAAATTCATTGAAGTACTCTGTCCTTGGCTTAGCCTTGCCTTTGGCAGAGGGCAGGAAAATGTTATTAAATGCTATTAAAAAAACAAATCCCTCTTTTGTGGACAAGTGACTGGAATTGCTGAAGTTGCTGCTGGACTCCTGCAGCTCGTACCATTGGTTTCTCACAGTAAACCAGGGATTTTCTTACCTGTGACAGAAAGAAGGTAGCAAAATACACATGAGGTGTTAGCTCTTGTGGAAGAATGAAGTGTGTGAAATTAAAAACCTGGAGTGCATCTTCCAGCTTTTAAATTGAGCACAAAAGCTAACCCGTATGGAAGCCTGGCCTTGTGAAAGTGGCAGTGTGTAGCAGCCTTTCTACATTGGAAATAAAATTGTAAGTTATTAACAAACAATCAAATGTCAAAAATAAATGCCATTTAAAAAAATGGACACCGTGATATTAAAAGGTTAATCAACTGTTCATTTTCCTAGGTGAAAAAAGAGTATTAAACTGATTAGTAACTTTTTTTTCAGAATTTCTATTTAACACGATTTTAACTACATAGTTAAATAAACATACTTAACCTCTTTTAACCAGAAGAGAATGCAGTTTGGGGTGAAATGGATTTTCATTAGCTAATGGTTTTATTGACTTAAGAGTTGAATCGTGAAGCTTCCCTTGCTCCAGGGAGAAGGGTGCCTGGGCAGTGCTGCGTGCTCAGGGGAGCTCCTCCTCACCGCTGCTCCCATCGCTTTGGCCAGGGGCTCTGCCTTTAGGTGAGCAGCAGGAGGGCGGCGTGCTTGGCCCTGGTGGCAGGATGAGGCCTTTGGGGGCCTGCGGAGGCATGGGTGGGAGGTGCAGGAGGGAGCAGCTGGGTCTTGGTGGCCACATCCGCAGGGACTGACCGATGCTCTGACTCTTCTTGCCAGATGAGATCCAAGCGATTGCCAGCATGATGGAGAAGCAGGCCAAGATTGTAGTGAAGCCAAAGGAGATCTCCCAGGAAGAGAAGCAAAGGAAAGCTGCCCTCCTGGCCCAGTATGCCAACGTGACGGATGAGGAGGAATATCCTTTTCCTGACCCAGTCAAGATGAAGTGCCTGGAAGGTCGATGCTTCAAAAAAAAATCTCCTGAAATGCCTTTCTAGCTTTGCAGTGTCTAGTGGGAGAATTGGAGGAACTTGTCAGTCTTCTTTTTTCCTAGTGAAGTAGCTTCCATGGGAAAAAGCTTAGAATCTCTTAGTTTGTGGAGTGCCATGTGTGCAGACACTTCTTGGAGTATGGTCCTCCACCACTGTCACGCTCCCACCAACACGGCTTGGCTGGGTAAGGTTTGTCCACTCCAGGTGCATTGCAGAAGGGTGAATATTGAACTTCTCTCTTGCTTTCTGGCAAGAAATCTGTTGAGAAGATCCTCTTTAGAGAGAGTACATGTAGAGCAGGAGACCTTAAAGTTAGCTCTTCGTAGTGCTGAAGAACAAGTTCTTCCTTGAAGAGAAAGTTGAATAAGAGCAGATCTTACCTGGCGTTTGAGCAGCAGAGGGGAGTTAAACATTGGGCTTTATGCTCGTCTTGTCCTTGATCATCAACATTAGTTTTTAGTTTCTTCCTTCTGGCTTGGTAAAATTGTTACTTGACATATTTTAATCTGAGTGTGACTGTATAGAAGCACAAGTTTGTTACTGATGTCCGTATTTCCTTAATTCTCTCACTGGCGACGATGAACAGGATGGATCTGTTGGGACAGCAGTAAATATTGGATCTGAGAAATGTATCCTTTGATTCTCAATGACTTGGGCTTTTTGGAGGGAAGGCAGCATCTGTGTGAGTTTCCTGTCCTTTTTTTAATCAGTGTTGATGCTCAATGTTTCTTTAGGGCCACCATTTAAGCTGGTGATTTTTTTTTTTCATGTAACCTCGCCTTGCTCGTAATGAAGTTAAAGGTTCATCTGCTTTTCTGCTCTCCCCCCACTGCCTTGTGTGCAAGACTGATCCTGTCATTTTATTTTTTCTCCTTTATCCCTTCCTTTTCTCTCCTGTCCTCTCTGAAGCTTCACAGAACATGCTACTGATAAAGGTAATTCTCCCAGCATTGGTTTAATGCTAAGTGGTGTCCAGATAGGCAGATCATATCAGGAACTAATAAAAGTGAAATAGAAGCAAGACTACTGAGAAATGCCTAAGGGCGTGGAGCAGTTGAACTTGGTGAACAAGGACCAAACTATCTCATATTTTTCTCAATGCAGTAATCTGGGACATTCCTTGAACTCACCAGCTGGCAAGTTTAAGGTGGAAGCAGGTTTTATCACAGCTCAGAATTAAAATGTGAAATACTTAAATTATTCTTGTCCCTAAATTGCTGACAGTTAGGAGGAAGAGACAGAAAAGGAGACGCCCACTTGCTCTTCCAAATGCTATTCCCAAAGGGCTTACCATTAGTTCCTGCAGGAGAGAGGACCTGAGGCTGTGGCAGTCCTTGGCATCTCATCTGTGCCCATGTCTGCAGCCTTCCTCCATGGTGAGCAGGACGAGCAGAGCTGCACTGTGTGGGACTGTGTGCGGTGCCATCTCCTTTGGCTTGGCGGTTACAGAGCTAGCGGGATGTGTTGCGCCAGCTGTCTGTCAGCTCTGTGCCTGAGATGTCAGCTGTAATCACAGCTATATGTGCATACATACACGTACATACATGTATAAACATACACATAAATACAGCTATAGCGAAGCCACTCAAGGAAGCTTTACGAAATGCATTATTTTTCTACTTCTGGTTTGTAGAAGTTTCACTTATTTTTTTCAAATCAGTCTAAAGAACCTGCAGGCTTTTGAACTTGAACTTTCTAGGAAAGAATTTGATTTTTCTGTTTTCTAGGAAGCACAGATTTAAGCTACATGACTTTTCTGTTTGGAAAAACAAGCAGAGTTTTCTTTTTGTTTTTCCATTCCTCACCTCTTATTCCCAGATTTCTTACCTGCTTGGTAAGAAAGCAGAACTGGGAGTCAGAAATGTTCCTTTTCTTGCACAGCACTTTCTGTAGAGTTGCTGGCTACTGGCATGCAGGGTTTCTTTTCTCTGCAGAGCCCTTGGGTGAGAAGCGAGCACTTGAGATCTGTCTTAGGTGAATGAAGGCTGAGCTTACAGAGGCAGATCTCTGCCGTGCTCCCAGCAAGGCAGGGATCCTGCAAGGTGCAGCCGTCAGTGAGAAGCAGGAGAGCACAGGGACTGGGGGCGAAGCAGAACAGCGCTGGTGCAGCCACTGCCTTTTCCTGTGCTGCGGGGCTGCGCTGTGACAGCAGACACCCCTCAGCCCTGACCGCCATCCCTCCGGATGGGAGGTGCGGCTCTAGGTGAAGGGGGAGGTAGAACAAAGCAACTCATGCGCTAAAAACAGCGTCAAGTTTACAGCCCCAAAATACCGCTGAAAAGATGAACTGTGCATGTTCAGACAGAGCATGTTGTTTGCCCTTAACTCGCTACCAGCGCTGTTCCGAAACACCAACGTGGAGGATGTTTTGAATGCCCGAAAGCTGGAACGGGAGTTGCTGCGAGATGAGTTCCAGAAGAAAAAAGAGCAAGATAAACTCCAGCGAGAGAAGGATAAGTTAGCCAAGCAGGAGCGGAAGGAAAAGGAGAAGAAAAGGACACAAAAAGGAGAGCGGAAGCGATAGCTGGGGTTTTCTAGTTGGACTCTCAAGGGATAAAATCAATTAAGAATATGGTGTGTGTTTAAAAAGCTGCAGAAATTCTGGGCATGTGGCTGGTGACTGGTTCTCTGGAAGCATTTCCTTTTTTTTTTTTTTTTTTTAACCTAGCAAAAAAGAAATTTCAAGCACCTCTTAAATTGTGCCATGTGCTTGTGGTGTCAAGTGTCCCAGTCGGTTATTGTGGCCAATGTCTGTACCAAAGAATGGTGAAGTGATTGTCTGTGTTACAAATTGATCAATTTTACTTCTAGCTACTTAAAGCAAAGCAAAATGAGATGTAGGAAAGGGCTTCCAAACTGGCTGCATCCTCGTGCTGGCCTAGGATTTGCAGCATCGGCATTGTATGATTTGAGAACAGAGCAAAGCCCCTTTCTGACATGTAATTAAGGACATGCTGCTATAGGGTGAAATGTGAATTTACACTAACCTGAAAAATGATTTGCAAATACATTTATTTATGCTGCCAAGAACAACGCGATGTCTTCATTCTGGCTGAGGGAGCAGGGTTTGGATCTGACCTCAGCAAGGGCAAGTGCTGTTCTGCAGCAAGAGAAAGGAAATCATATGAAATATATATGAGTTCCAGCTATGAGACTGCTTCACCCACAGGCTCTTGGTAAGAGAAATGCCACAGTGATTTGAGTATCAGCTAGAGCAGTAGCTAATGGGTCAAGTCCTTATGCTGTTTTGAGATTTAATGCTGGTAGCTGGAAAATGGTGCTCCCCGATGTTTCATGTGGGTGAACATCGACTGTTACTTCTACAGTAGTTGCCAGGGCAAATGCTTTAATGCAGGCTCTGCGCTGAGCAGCTGTGGCTGTAGGTGATTTGGTTGCACTGGCTTTACCAGCAGGTCACACTCCCCGGGCCCAGCTGTGCTCAGGAGCTGTATGTAGGGGTTGAAGGCTGCTCTCACCCCACGAGGGCTCGTTACCTGCCATTTCCAGCCTTCTTCATGACAGGGTCACCTGCCTCTGGTAAGGAGAATACTAACTTCTGTACACTCTCATGGGTGTGTGAAGGAAGACCTGCAGTGCTTCCAGGGGCGCAGGAGAAGCGGTGTGCCTCACCCCTGTGCTGCTTTGTGTTCTGGCCACTGCGTTCATTGGCAAGGTTTGCTTTTGTCAACAGGAAGCTCCTGACCTGTTCCGTGGTAACTGTCCCTATCTCCTGCTTTCAGCACCAGTCTGATTAAAGGGTAATGCATCCTATTTAACTATTTTGCAAGTGTGAGTATCTAACTGCTTTATCTTTGGACTTGAATAATAAAGCCGCCTGGCCAAGAAGCTGAGCTCCTCTCTGTGTCTTTGTGAGTGCTGGGGGTGGTGACTGGGGCAACCAGGGGTGCAGTGCAGCGGCATGGAGCCTGTCCTCTGGCGGGTTTATACCAGGTCCTGCAACCTCCATTCCTCTTGCCCAACAGCAGTGTTTCAGAGGGCTGATCTGTTGCTGTCATGGTGCTGTCCCTCTTGTTCCCAGGTGTAGTGCCTCCCTTCTCCTCCTGGGCCCTGGCTGCATTGTACAGGAGCAGTGCTGCCTCAGGCTTGGCCTCGGGGCTGGGTTCTCCCAGCCTCAAGTGCTGCAGGGTTGTCATTTTCCTGCAGCTGCCTCTGGCGTGCAGCACTGCAGTGGGATGGGGGTTAGTGAGGGAATGGGGTGCTCTGACCCCAGCACTGCTGGCTGGTTCTCACTTTTGCCTTGGTCCTAGAACCCTTCCCCCAGGAAGGTTTTGGGCAGCTGTCAGTTCACCAGGCCAGAAGTATGTTAATGCTTCCACTTGCACCTCAGCTGGTCTGGCAGCAGCCTGCAGGTGGTACGAGTGCCTTTTCTCATGTTCCAAAACTGGGCAAGACGAACTCTGCAACTTGCTACTGAACCTTTACTTAGATGTGGACAGAAAGCTGAAGCCTGGAGCTGCCCGTCTGTATGGCTGCTGGTACACCACAGCCTGCTACGTCTTTTTTTTTTCTTTTTTTTGGAGACCTTTGCTTATAAAGGTCAAGAGAAAACAGCCTGTGTTACCCTACTTGTTACTGGACCTGACGCCCATGTGCCTGTTACTGGCTCAGTCCAGCCTTTCAAAGAACAAAAAACTGAGCAGCACGTCACCCATCAGAACACAGACACACGGAATAGCCGGTTGTATGGCTTTTGGAGGAGACTGCTCCCAAGCATGGCACAGCAGCAACCTCTCGCAGATGGGTGGCTCACCTCTGCTGGCATCATTCGCACTACAGCCGCAGGGTATTGGTATAAACAGGCGATGTCTGGCTGCTGGCTCAGGACAGTACTTCCGGCAGCACGCCCAGGAGCACCTACGGTTAAAGCCCCTCCTGTGCCCACAGCGAAGGGCCTGTATTTAAGCAAGGCACCTTTTGCTGTCAGGGAAGCAGCACCAAGGGAGGAGCCCAGCCTCACGCACCCAGCAGGAACTCCAGGGCCACAGCAGCAGAGCCCCCTGCCAGCCTGCGGCACCTCACCACAGCAGCTGACCAGCGTTCGGAGCTGGAAAACCAAGAGCATGGTGAAGTCGTGTGTGTGCACAGACGTGTCAACTGAGAGGACCTGAGGAACTGAAGTTCTGCCTTGGCCACTAGCCCATTTCAGCAGTTAATGCTTCCCAGCTTGTAATGTTACAGGTCATCCTTTAAGCTGCAAAGCTATTACCAAATGTCAATAAATGTTGGTGTTGATTCAGAGAGCTGATCACTGATGTAAGGCTAATATTCAGGAGTGCATTACTGCAGACCCATGGGTCCCTGTTTAGGAAGTTCTGTTACTTTACTTTCCTTGTCCTGGCATCAAGACCAAGAAATTTAGAATAGGAGAACTCCAGACACAATCCTGAGATTTCTATTGCAGATACTGAAATTATTGCACAAGCTTTGTCTGACAGTATAGAGCTTGCAACTAAGAAAATACAGGAAAAAAATGTGTGTATATATACACACACACCACTTTGGATTCACTGCACTAATTTTGCCTTAGTTTGTCTAAAGTTACAGTCATTTCCTCTATTAGCATCAAGAGAGTAATTTCAGTATTACCACTGCTTGGTAACTCTTATCTCAATAACTATCTGAAAATTACAATCGCCATTAATGGAGAATGTTTTAGGAACTGACACTATGAAGAAAAACATAGAACAAATGCTCTTCAACAAAAGCTAATTTATTTCTTAGCAGACAGACTACATTCAGTACAGTACTGTTTTTAACATCAACATGTCCTAGGTTAAACTTAACAAATCTTAATGCAGTGACTTGTGGTATCAAGATGTACTTTGTCCTCCTGCCCCAATAAAATCACTCTGGCAGTACTTTTGGTCATATCAGTGATCAAAACGGTTACTCTACTTTCTCCTGCATTCTCATTCAGTTTCTTTTTCACATCATCTAATGACAATTTATGTGGTGTCATTACACCTTTTACGTATCAGGATTTCTAGAAGTAGGAAGAACACAGACATTTCAAATATCTGGGTATCTAGGCAAGCATAGCTGAATAAATTTAATCCAGACATTATAAACGCGACGCTGTAAGTGTTAAAACCCCTTATCTCCTGAGCCACATAATAACAACACTTTGTATCAATGAATAAGTTATTTATATTCCGTACAAAGAGATTGAGATAAGATGCGTAGATAAACACCAAGTATTAATAGCTGTCAAAAATACAGATGTAAACTAAGATATCTAAAATATGACAATCAAATCACAAACCAAACTAGTGAAAGAGTTAACTTTAAAAAAAAAGATTTCAGAACATTGTGATACCCTCTTTTCAAAGTTTAAAGTGAAGGTATTAAAAACAACACTCATTATTTCAGCTGTTGCACAGCTTTCTAGAGGTTAATACTGTGTGCATGTCATATTTTGATTATGTTTAAATACTTTAAAACAGAGGTTTTTCTTTTTTTTTTTTTTTTTCCCCAAGAGCATGCCCAAATGATTTGAACACATTTACTAAATTGCATGGTTTCACAACAGCAATTTTATCATCATTAATTTAGTAGAACCTGGTGCCTTTCCATTCACAAACTTAGATTCTAAAATCTCAAATTCATAAATATTAATATTTTAAATATTTAATTTTACATGAATATTGGGTACTTTTAGCATTTTTCCTCCTGTTTCCAGGTATTAGTTTGATAAGGAAAACATTTTTACATCACAATCTTGTCTGATACTGGCTGGACACCACAGTAGACTACAGTCTTTAAGACTCATTATTTTAAAACCTACTTACTAAAGCAAAACAAAATGAACTTAATGGAAGAGTTTTACACCAGGGCTCACCTGTAAAAGTTAAATAATATCTTAGCTGTTAGTTGTTTAGTGAGTCTGATTATTTTAAATTAACACTCATCAGTTTTTACATTCATCAGGCTTTACAACATCCTGACGCTGCCTGTAATGCTGACAGTTTAAGTAGAACTTGAGAGCCCTTAAGAACATTTAACTTCTCATCAAGGTAGAGATTTAAATATGACTATTAGTTGTTTGAACTTCAGAAATAATTAGGAAGATTTAATGTATCATCTCTTCATACATACACACTGCAGTTTACTTCTGTATGCAACTGATACTTCATTAGTGCTTGCTTATTTCAGCCCTCTGATCTAGGATGCCACAGCCGTTCGCATTTTTGCGCACTTTTTCTTCAGGTTGGACCATCTCCTGCAGAGCTTTCTCCATAACTAGTTGTCCAGCTGAAGGTTTCGGTAGGGTCATCTGGAGCGCGCACCAGAGAGTTGTACGTGCTTTACGTGTTGCTACACTCATCTCTTTAATTGCCAGAGCAAGAGCAAAAACATCTGTGAGGGTGAAAGGTATTTTAATCTTTATTACAGAGTTAATCAGCAAACATTATTGGAATTAGTTCACCCTGGTGCTGATAAAAAGAGCAATACCTTTTAGGCCCTTTTTTAGTCTCATTTTGTGTCTTTTCCTTTAGGCCCCAACAAAAGGTGTATGGAATTTAGGTACTTATTTTGTCAAAATTCCTACTTAGCTCTCATCTATTATTAAGAGCACCTAAAGCCTTGCAGCTACCTCAGTGTTTGAAAGCATTCCATGTACACACACATACTGAAGGCTTCCTCCCCAAGCTCATTGCTGATTATTCCCAGTGACCTCTTCAGATTAATGCACTGGATCCTTTGCCCATCTTGCCTAATAAATCAGGCAAGACAACTGAAGGGATAGCTCATTTACAGCATTTTATTAGATCATGTTCAGCAAAAATGTGACAAAACCCACCACTTCAAGATAAAGCGAAGCAGAGGTGGTGCAGTGGTCCGTCTATTTAACGGCTCATCACTTACAACAATCACTTAATGGGTAGATAATTCTTTGATTTCAATTCCAGCCTCTGTGAGGAAACAAATGCAATAACCTCTTCTAGGCACCATAATTTTCAGTCAGAACTTGCATATAATATTGAGACGAGCACAATCCTGTTAGAGCTGGTTAACACCCCACTGCATATTGGACTGCACAGAAAGCACGTGAATACTTGCCCTCCCTTGTCGAACACTTCCATGGGGTTTGGAAGAAGTGGAAGACTAAGATTTAAGATTTGCTCCTCCAAGCACTGATGCTCAGTAAGCATGACTGCAGTTTCATTCTGCTGCAAAAAGCTGGCACCTACCTTCAACTAATATTCTTGGATTCACTGTTCTAGGTGAAAGCATCTCTCTCGGAGATATTAAGGGTACCTCAGAAAAGGACAGAATATAAAGGCCTAACTTCACCTCCTCACCAGCTCATCTGGCTCTCACTCAATGGGCTGATTTCTGTGCAACCCATTCTGAGACATCTCTCTTCTGCACAATGACCACTGATTCCTATATAGTTAACACTCTAAGTAGCTGGAAGGAGTGATACAAGAAAGTTGATGTAGGTAACTATTGAAGAATCAGAGATGAAATACACTCGTCCAACATGAATGTCAGCCACCCAAAGAACTCTGAAAGGCAATACTAGAAGGATAGCTCTGGAGAAATTAAGGACAGAATACAAAATGGGAGGATTTATTGATTCTTAAATTTTCAAAATTCCAACTTTTCACACCAAACTTTGTGAAATCAAGAACAGACCACAGGAATGGTATCAATCTGGACTGCCTAGAAGAAGCTAAGAAACAAGTGACACTCAGATAAACGCGCATCTCAAATCAGTAAGATAGGGTTGGTATTATTTGGTCACTACCAGGTAAGAAGGAAAAATCCCAGAGGAATAAGGAAGGGTTGTTTTAAAGTCTTTGGCTTAATGCAGTGTCAGAATTACAGATATTAAAAGGACTTTTCCGCCCTAAACCAACCAACTTCATTTGTTAAGTGGTCATGAACATTTACAAACAACTGCCAGGTACCTTGTACAGTTCTGCAACTCTAGTGTGTAGAAGCAGATTTTTTCAGACTCGTTGTGCACGAAGGGGCAGATAAGGGGCAGCTCAGCTCCACCTGCTTCCCACTGAACTAAATCCCTGTTGCAACAAAAGTGAAGTAGCTGGGAGAAGAAAATATTATAGTCCTAGAACACTGGACACAATAGATGGAATAGAAAGGCGCTGTGGAAATAAGGTTGAGCTGGGGAAGACCTTTTCTCAAACAAAACAAACCTCACGTAACAAGAAAGCTCTGCCAAAGAGAGGATATACACAGCCTCAAGTGTTTTCCTCAAGGCTTTCCCAGACATGCAACAAATGTAGTTACTAGATTGAATATTCTACTGTGTGAAAGTCTCCCCAGTCGCCATAACATGCTAACATGTTAGAGACAGCCAGCAGGGAGGAGAGGTAGGCACAGAAATTGCGACCCATCTAGTTCAGTCATCAGATCCCGTTGTGCAAACCCCACTTCTTCCTCTACCGGGGAATTGATCTTAAGGACATCTTGTCTTTGCCAGTCTACTCGGTTCTAAAGAACTCGCTGATCTGGGTAAGGAGCCAACACCAGTAATTTGAATGGGCTTAAAGAAAAAAGTGACATGACCTTCAAGGTACAGAGAGATGAGAATGATTGTGAAGAGGTGGAAAGGAAAACTGCTGTAGCGTGTCTTCTGAAGCAATGCTGAGAATTGCAGAACTGCATGATGGGACACACAAAAGGCATAAAGTAATCCAGATAATTCAGTCTGGAAAGCGAGGCAGGAAATGAACAGAACAGTCACAGAAATGTAGCAAAGCTCCAATACAAAGCCATAAAGCAGAGCATTACAGGTGGCAGGACTTTAATCTGACACACCTCGGGAACAAGAGAAGAGAACCTGCCATTCTGCCTGTGTACTAGTGGAAGATTAAGCTGAATATTCTGCGTATTTTGGATGCCATTAAGAATAAAAACATTCTGACCACTGTCATTGTATATTCATCCAAAATATTACTTGCATTTTATGTCAATCCTCAACAGAAATGCTTAAAGAGAGAATCCATTCATAACTCAAGGCCATCTTGGTCTCTTTTCACAGATTCAACATTCAGATACCAAGGAAGTTGTACACAGAAACAGACGGGACTAGAAGGGTGATGGTAACAGGACTGTGAGGGACTGGAAGAAGAAAGAGGCAATAGCTTAATATCCTCTCCAATGCCCAGCTGCATTACATAAAAAACCCACTGCCTTTTATTAGTTGCTAGTTTATTAATGGAATAAATGCAATCATAACTGATTTAAACCATTTGCCTCTAAAACCCAATGTTTTACCGTGTCCTCTCAAAACCATCATTTAGAAACCACAGTCTGCCTCTCTCAAAGCTGAAAAATAATTTAAGATTGTAATTTATTTTAAAATGAAATAAAACTGTAATATAAAAACCTTCACAAATTTTAATACAGACTTGCAATACTTGTGGAATTTTTCAGTTGCCTTATCGATGTAAGCATAGTTATACCTCTGTCATCTTGGCATCTGGGAGCTCCTTGCCTCTGTCGATTCGAAGCATTTACAATTTCATCTTTTCTACGTGACTGCACTACATGAATTACCTCCAGATGTTTATCAAGAGCAGTAGAAATGTTAGCATGAAGAGGAGAACTGCGAAGGCGCTCCATTTTTCCCAGCAAAGTCACAACCTAATGAACATTTCACACGTTACAAGAGTTGACGCTGTACTCACTAAGACTTACATGAAAATTAACCAGAGTAGGAAGAAAAGCTTAACAATAACCATTATTTTCCTTTGAGAACAGTTCATAAAGTTATAATTGAAGTAGTTAAACTCTTACCTGGGAATTTTTCTTCTCCAAAAACAAAGCTGTAAAATACATGGGTGTGCACACGGTAACAGCAAAACCTACAATAACCAAGTATTAGGACACCTGCTTACTTGATAATAATGAATATATCAAACTTTGAGACAACTCTGCAATGGAAGGTGGTTCCATGACAACATGCCCTCTTCTAAAACAAGATCACCATGGCCTTACTTTCTGTCAGCAATGCTGCAGCTACCTGGGTGAACACCAGTCCCAAGACTGGCCAGTTTTCACCCAGATGATCTCCTTGTGCCAGTGCAAAGCAAACGGCAACACGGGAGAGCAGCAGTCCCAATTCCGACTGGCTAAAGCCAGCTGTGGAACCACTGCCTGAGGATGGGTCATCAACACTAAAGGAGTTCTCTCAGAGAATGCCAAGCAGAAGCAGCATCCAAAAATCATTGTTTTTTCAGTCAGTTGGAAACCTGCATCTTTGCTGTCTTGTTTACAACCGTCACATTACTATGAATTTTCCCTGGGTGAGTGGTTCACAGACCTCTGCAGAACCTGGTTTGCAGAAACAGAACACAGAATTCCAAACCTGTAATGCTTACAGGACAATGGCTACACTTGATGATCTATAAAGAAATTTGGTCATCCACAGGTTAAAAAATACCAGGGGCTGGGAGCACAGCACAAAGCCAAGTTCTTGATGTTTCCTTGCAACAGAAGGACTGCAGGCTTTCCTAAGAAAAGGAACAATCCCTGAGTTTGTAAGATGTAACAGTGGGAAACAAAAGCATTTGAACCAGGACAATTTGTCCAACCTGCCCCAAGTACCCTCAGAACAGACTGTTGGCAAGACAATTATTTTGACAACAGCATCCACCATAGCAGCACAGGGCAGCCTCCCCCTTGCCACCAGGCTCAGGAGTGAGCATCTGGGACGTAGCAAGGTCCCACTGCCAGAACAGTCCTGCTCTCCCCTAGGTTACGAAAGTCTTGAAAAAATGTAGGCAGGAATAAATTATGGTACTGTGACAGCAGCAGCAACCAGTAAACTCAAAAAGTGACAATCTACATTAAAAAAAAGCGAAGGAAGCAAGGAGAACTTCACATAAACAGCTGAGGAATCAGTCACTACGAAAGGAAACAGAAGTTGTTAAGACTGTTTGAAAATCACTAGAATTGTGAAGAAAAAGACAAATCTTAAGGAGTGGCATAGCAGGATCATATAAGCAAGTCAAACGACCTAAGATGACGCTGACAGTCATTTCCCAGTCTCACTTAGAGTATCTGATGGATTTGATGATCCTGAAGGTCTTCCAATCTAAACGATTCCATGTGCTACTCTTAAGTCCAGATCCACAGGAGGAGTTAGGATCTGCAAGACTCATTTTTCAGGTACTACAACCTTGTCTAACAGGATCACAGTGGTGCGTTATATGTCTCCATTCTTTACACTATGCCTGTGTGCCAGGTGTCTAAAATCAAAGTCCACAAAGTCATCAAAACTGGGCTGCCCCAGCAACCCAAGGAGAACCACCGAAGGCTCAAATGCTCCAATTCCCACCCCCTCACATTTTTCAGAAATTCCTTCTGAACTCCAAAGAGAAATTTGCTCCCACTTGCAACTCAGAGGCATTACTTAAGCCTGCCCTCCCTTGTAAAGCACAACCAATACCCTTTGACTGTCACAGGGCTTGCTGAGTAATTCAAATCCTCCAGTGGGAACAGCAGAAAGCCAGCAGCAGTGTTGAGGCTGACCACTTGAGTGGCATGCTTACAGGGAAACAACCAGCACCGCACTGACCCTCCAGTTCAGAGGTGAGAACGCAGCACAGTACTCTGTGGACTGAAGTTTTGATGCCTGTTCATCACAAAACGACGTCTCTGGATGAGGGACTATGATGCTTTACCAAGCCCATACAGATAACCTCATGACTAGAAATAAATCCATATTTACTGTACCTGGAAAAATCATTGTTAGTCCAGAACAGAGAAGCTTCACCAGGACAGACTGAAGGTCCAGGCTCCAAGTATCCCCCAGCGGGATGGCTATGGCATTCTCCAGTTACAAAAGAGCTGCAGATTTACATTTCCCCAGGCACAAAGGAGATGAGAGTCTGTAGAGGGTTGATTCTGGTTTAAAGTGTTTTTAATAGCTACTGATGGCACAGTGAAGAAAGCTATTGTCACTTCTCCTACAGCTAGTGTTCTGGAACTGAGAGCAACTGCAAGTGGAAATCTCAAATGAGAAATGCAAAGTCTGTGACCACCTCGAGGATTTAACTGGATGCTCCACACTCTGAAGAGCTAATCCCAGATCCAGCCAACTCAGCTTCCACTTGAACCTTTGTGCCAATGTTTCTCTTTGGCTGTCGCTCTGCTTTTTGATGTTGGAATCCAAGTTAAACAGCCCTACTGTACTTTCAAGCATCCTTGAAACTACTTTTTAGCTGCCATCTACCAAGCATTTGTGGTTCTTCACCCTGAAGTTTGGTTCCTCAAATGGCTGGATATGATTAAGTCCTATTTTAGACAAAGTCTTGAAGTAGTAGGACAGGGACAGGCAAGCCTTCTCAAAATAAGGAGGTAACTTCCTAACATTGCTCTTTTGGGGTTCACAAAACAGTAGTTTAAAACACGTCCACTAAGACTTCAGCCTATCAACACATCTTGTACTATTCACTCTACTCAGAGGTATGACCAAAACTGGGCAGTTGCAGAAAACTGATTTCAGCAGGCTGTGAGCAAACACAGCTCCGTGGCTTATTTTTACCTGTGCAAGACTGGTGAGACTGCGCCTTAGCACTGCTGCCTCGGCAGCAGCTGAGCTCAGTTGCACTGGTTCCTCCAAAAACCAGCATTTTTCAGAACAACAGCCACCGCCTTTAATCTCATGTCCCTTAGCAGGGACAAGCTGCAGTGTCTCTGCTTTCAGCCCACATTTCTCTTCCTTCTGCAGCATGGGCAGCCTGGCTCCGGCCTCTCTGCCTCAGAACAGCTGGATCAGGCCGTCGCTATACTGTTGGGAGGGCGCAGATTGGCGCTGTGTGTGTTTGTCTCCTCCCTCTGGTCTCCCTCGCAGAATTCTGCACAGGCTGCTGCCTCATAAAACAGCATGACGCTGCACACTGGCACCATCGTTTGGCCATGGAGCCACACACAGCCCAAACGACACCTGTCTCATTTACAGGTTGTGGCTGTTTGGCTTAAGAAGCAAATTAATAATGTAGAAATCCAGTCTAAAGTTGCATCAAATAAACATTCTGCACGAACAAATACACAAGACTTAAGCAAATATGTCATAATGTCTTATAAACGTTAATAAACACCTGCTTTTTTTCACAAGTGCTTCCTCTTAATAGAGTGTGTCCAAACCCACAACAAACATTTTTCTGCTGAGCAGGGGCAAGAGGTGTTCAAAACAGAAGAGCTCAAAATGCAGGCACATCTCAGAGCTGTCCAAGCAGTTTGGCTAGATTACATTGATTTCTGGCATGGCATGCACGCTTTTGAACTGGAAAACACACCTGGCATATACACAGGTAAACGTGACCCTCAGCTACTCAGTGGGTTCTCTGCTAACAGAGCATTGAACCTGGAGCTGTAAAAATTCTAGCTGTGCCTGCTGAAGTATTATTCTCTGCACAGCCTTTAAGAACACAGCTATTTGGAGAAAAGCTGCTCTGATAAATTTACATATCTTACGCTGTACTCTAAGATCTATGTGATAAGTACAACAGTTTTTTTTTTAATCTTTCTACAACTCACTCTGGCTTGTTCACGTAGCTGATCCACAATTAAGCGATCAACTCTTGATGGGTTTGATGTCAGCCTTGGAATTGGGGTGTTGTTAGTACTGGAAACTTTTTTCCCTGGGTAATTCTTAGCAAGAGCTGATTCAGTCTGCAGGAAAACAAAAGATAACTCCCTAAGAACGTAAGTTGTGAGGTGTGCTTTATTATAGAAGCAAGAAGTGTGAGATGCATGGCATTTTTTCCCTGGGGTTTTGGATTTTCTGAAGTAGATAATGCAGATTCAGACACTCGGGATTTAACCATTCGGTATGACAATCACCTGCGTTAAATGAACAACCAGTTTACTCAAAGCAGTTCAAATAGAGTAATTATGGCAAGATAACGTGTGGTATATATGTGGCACGCAGAAGTGCCACGTCTTCTCACTCTGATTACAGCCGGTATAATTTTTTTTTCTACAAATAATATGGACTCAAGCAAGAACTACAAGGCAAAAAAGAATGGGCAAACGGGTATAGACCTTATCCAAAAAAATTGCCTAAGTCAGCAATTATCCTACATTTTGTACAGTTTGGTCAAATTGTGCAAAGCATAGGCTTTTTTGTTGTTGTTGCTTTATGTCAAATCAAATGTTATTTACCTGTAAGAAAATTACTTTGAAAACTGACTGCAAAATTTCAAATTTCAATCTCATTCAGTCCAGCACTATGTTACTCTGGGACACCTGTAACAACAGAGACCTAACTAAATCTGTTTTAAAGTTGCCTTTCTTACATAGTTTGGTGGTGGTCCGGGCAAGGCTGCAGCCTCATTTTCTCCAGTCCCCGCGTACTTCTCAGCATGCACCTTTCAACTCTTTCTCTTTTGCATTTTCCATGCAAACAGACACCAACCCCATTTCCCTCTAACCTCTCTATTCAAAGCAACAACTGGCTTTTGTCATGAACTGCTTTGCAAAAATCTACATTACATCCCCATTAAATTTATTTTATTGGACTGGGACAACAGTCCCAGTAGTTCCACAGAGAAGCCAACAACCAAACGGCCAGCCCCCACTACTCCCTGGTTACATTTGGTCACAATTTCCACAGAGAAAATGATGCTTCCAGATTGATTCTGAATTTCCGTACCACCTAAGCTGGAGAAATTAAGACAGCTTTTACATTTAACAATGGGAGTCTGAGGCACTTATGCTGATTACCAGAAAGGGCAACTGCTTTAAGTAGGGAAACTGCTTCCTACAGAATTGTCTGAAGCTTTTTAGTATAAGTGTTTTAATGTTACTGTTTCTTCAGTTTCTGGGGAAAAACAAAACAAAACAAAACAAAAAAACACCACTTCCCACAATATATGTTAGGATTTAAACATCAGGGAAGCAGGAAGTGAGAAGAACCCCTTGAAAGAACCTCTTGAAAGGATTGACGTTTAGACCTAATTCAAAGTATAATTAATGTATTTGCCTTGCAAGTTTCCAGATGCATTGTTTCTTGTGCTAGAGTGTATTTTTTCCCGTCATACAACAAACCTTTCCCTGATCCCCAAACAGAAACTAAAAATGCCACCAAATTCCCGCTCCAAGTGTAACACGCAGTACAACACTGGGTATGCTCCAAAGCAGGCTATAAACCTTCAAAACTTCTGAATTCACTCTCAAATATATACGGAAGCAAAATCTTTAAGTGTTTCAACTCATAACAATGAGAAATACCATGTTCTCTAACGGGTATGAGTATGATGAGATCTATATTAAATCTGTGCTATGGCATATTAACATACATACTTTTTTTCTTTACCTTCTTTCTTTCTTTTTCCAAAGCTCTCCACTGTTCATAACACTCTTCTAGTCTAAGATGGAGCTCACTGGCAGGCCCACTACGGGTTTTAACTTGCCTTTGAAATCCAAATGCTGGTACAAAACCAGAAAAGGAGCTGTCACCATACATCATATCATTAAAGTAAGGATAGAAGCGATTTAAATCATCACAGAACAAGTCGTAAGACTCCATCAGAGGGACAACTGAATGGCCAAATGGACGAGCTGATCTCAGGGGGAATGCGCTTGAACCAAGCTGTGGATTACGTCTCAAGTCACCCATCATGCAATTGTTGGGAAAGCTGGAGGCCTGTAGGCGAGTCACATGGCTGATAGCATTACTGTCTCCGCTTCCCTGCCTGAGACTAAATTGCCCCTGAGACTCCACTGAATCTTGGTACACGTTCTGCAACAAACCGTCTGCATGTTTTGGTCCTTCCAGATCGTAATGTCCACTCTGTGGCTTCAACTGAAAACAGTGTTTGTTCAGATTTTCAATGATCCCAAACTGCTGAGCTGAGTAATTTTCACAGAACCCATTTGGCTGCTTTAATTTCTTGTCACTCAGATAGTCAATGAGATTCTCTTCTTCAGACTTAACCAGTGCTTCCACATAAGAAGCAGACTGAGCTCGTTCTGAAGCGTTATAACCAAAATCAAGACTTGAAAAAAATGAGGGATTATCTTGACAGTACTTATGAAATAAATTACTATTTAAAGGGAAGGCTGAAGATGATAACGGAAAAGAATCATTAGGATGACTGAATTTTTTTGGAAAAGCAGATAAATGATTATTCAGTTTCACCAAAGGACTTGGGCTCTGAAATGGGACAGAAGCAGTGGTTTTACTTTGAACGTTCATCCAAGTTGGCCTTACATTAGTACCTGCTGAAGTGTTTGCTGAGTTTGGTAGTAAAGGAATTGATTTACAGTATTCAGAATTCTGAAGATCAGACTTGGAAAACTGCTGCTTATCTACACCATTTGCACAGTCGCTACTTCCTGGACAAGCTGCAAGAGATTTTAGTCCATAGTCAAATTTTTGTCCCAGATCAGTGCAGAATGAAGGCTCACTGGAGAATTGTTTTTCTGATAGAAGTCCTGCAGCCTTGGCAAATGTAAAGTTTTGCTGATCTGGAATTGTATCTTCTATTTTTTTCTGAGTACCTGATTTAACTTGAAATAATTTAGTATAGGGTTCTGTGTCCAGAGATGATGCCTCAGTTGTTCCATTTACTAACTTCTTATTTTCTTGGAGGCTACAACTGGTGCTCTTGTTAGGCTTTGCTTTACTAGAATGAGAATACTCGGTGTATCTACTGTAATCTGCACTTTCGCTGTATCTGTTAAACTGTGGAAGAAGTGTTTCTGCCCGCTTTTGGTGCAACTGCACATCTGCTCCTTTGGGACAGACCTTCTCTCTTCCGTAGGAGTAAGTATCAGCTCCTGAGTCTTTAATTTCTTCTAAATACCCAACTGGAGGTGTAAAGGTGTTCTTTATATATGGATAGTTCTGATATATGGGCGTTGTCTTAATATTCTCACTAGTCTGCATGTTGCAACAGTTGACATGCTCATTTTTAGGAGAGTATAACCATTGCTCTTCAAGGTCTATACCAGTAAACCCGTGATAACATTCATCTACTTTTTGTTGTGATGTAAGATTACCACTTTGCAAGTACTGTTTTTCAGCAGCAGATGTGGATTCACTACTATAAAAACCCTGTTGTGAGACAGCTGCAACAACTGGTCTTTTAGTTTCTGACAAGTCATGGTGGTCTGCGATTCTGGTTGCATTCATGGGCCATACTGACTTTAAGCTGGAAGAGCAACTCCTTGAAAAATAAGAAATACACAGTTAGATTCTGCCCGTGGTGCTCCTCTTCCATTCCTAAATGCAGGAAAAGGTTTAAGCATCCAATTCTCCCCCTGCCATTTCTCTTAATTTATTAAAGGATCTCTTTCTCCAACTTCTATCTACTACTGTAACCTGCTCAGCTTCCTGTACCTGGACTAGACAGCTAATTCTGGCTTGCCTAAACCAACACATATAGCTTGGCAGTACAATGCCTTCCAGCGTTAAGTGATGCATGCATACCAAATATGCCCAACCAATTATTTCCAAGTATTTACTAAGCATTATCTGCAACATATTCCTGGTGGAGAAACAGGTTAAGATTATCATACTGCTCAAACTACCCACAAGCCTTCAAAGCCATGACTGAGTTCTCCAGACAAAATGCTTCTGTGTATCATCTTACTTATTGCTTCGGAATCGCCTGTGTTTCACAGTGGCTTACACTGCTTCCTACAGGTAAATCTACTAACTAAAAATAGGTTTCTCAGCAAATTTCCTTTCATTCCACTAATTACCATGGATTAACACAGGAACAAACACTATGTGTCAAGAAAAGCTGTAAACAGGCGAAGTGAAAAATGGAACCGTAGCTGGTTCAAGCCAAATTTGGCAGTACTGAGAACAGAAATCCATTCAAAACTGGCTAAAGCAAAGGAATTATTAGGTACATATTTTGATCAAGACTGACTCTCTCTAAAGTTTTCCTTCACTTCAGCCACATAACTCAGCAAACATACAGAAACCAGCAGAGCTGTTTGAGGAAGACAGGAAGGAAGAATGCTGCCTGACTTGGGAACTTTGAGAACTGGGTTTCCTTTCTTATCCCTTAGATCTAGAATGCTCAGATTCAGAAAAAGATGGGATCTGAATTGCTCTGTGTCAAGTTATTGCAACTATCTAATGCTTGCTTCCAGCATTAGAACATCGGCATAATCAATATGACACTTAGATATATAAGTATTGCTGAAGTGGCACATACATGAAGAAATACTCTTCCATGCTACCAATTCAAGAGTGTAAAAGAGTACTATTTCTATTTTTGTGTATTCTGTGATTTGAAATTAATTAATAAAGAACCTAAAGCCTGAACCCAATCTTGATCTAAAAAATTAAGCCAAGGCACATACGCAAGGAGATTTATTTTAATACAGCATTTCCAGAAGGCTCATTAAGAACTTATTTTAAAACTTCTAATAAAAGAGTTCCATAAATACCAGAAAGCCAAAAGCTACTAAGCTACTATCACAAGTAAAATACTAGAAGATTAGGGTGAAGGAAAGGAAAATCGTAAAGAGTATGAGGACTTGTTTGCTAGCAGCTGACATGAAGATGACAAATAGCAGATGCAGATCAGTGAGGGTAGTTTTTTGTCAGAGAAAGAGAATGACAATAGTGCATGGCAACTTACTCACCCCTCAGCACAATATGGCTGCGATTTATCTTGTTCTTCCAAGATGTTAGACACTAGACCATATAAATCTGTTTCACTGCCATAATCATTCCTTTCAGTCTGAATTCTGAGAACAAATTGCGTATCAATTAAAATAATTATCTTGTTTTAAATATTTCATTAGATTTAAATCACACAAAACAACAACAAACAAATCTATTCATTCAACACAAATGATCTCTGTCAAAACTGACTACCTGGACTTCACATTAATCTGGGAGGCAGCAGACTGCTTATTGTCATCTCCATACACAGACCATGGTGCATATAAAAGGGAAGGGTCCACAGGTGCAGAGTATTCTGATGTTGAAAGGGAAGAACTGTAGGTCTGAGGTAGGTCTGCATTTTCTTCATTCTGCATTTTATATACAATAAAAGCATTGCTTTTAATATGAAACACTTGTTATAAATTGTAATGTTAAATCAAATTGTCATTTCATCATTCTACCAGGTTGTAAATGAGTTTACCCCTGGCGTAACCGGATCATGAGAAAAAAGCAAACCACATGTTTGTAGCATTATGTCAAAAAGTAACTTCTGCTACTGCCTGCTGCAGATAAGCATAGAAGTAAAAATTCCAGGCCGTGTCAGCCATAAACTTTATGGCTATGAAATGCAAAATGGAAAGAAATCTAATATACTTAACTATCATGGCGCTTCCTACTGGCCAGACTAATCCTCCTGCTCAACAGGCTGGTTTATGTGAACGCTTGGACTCCATGGCATGTCACTCAAATACTTGTTACAAGACCTAGGCTTTTTTCTCACTTTTCTTTAGAATAGTCATTTGTTCCTCAATTTGTTACAAGTGTTTATGCTAACAGAAGAACAAAGCACATATCAAAACATTATCTTCCTCAACTCCACTATTTCATCTCTCACACCGAGTAACACTTTGTAATATCTCTGAATCTTTTTTTTTAAATGCTTCATTAGACACCCTCTAATCAAGTCCTAATCCCCTCCCTTCATCCTTACATTTTGTTGTTTTTAACTTTAACTCTCCTTTCAGTCACAATCTCTTGATTTTGCTCCTTTTCATATTTTTAATCCAGGTGAGCTCAGTACAAGCAACTTCAACAACTACTTTTCAGCTCCAGCTGTCCCTTTACTCTAAACACATTTCCTTCTGCTGGCCCTAACCACTCCACATTTCAGCATGCCAGCGGTTAACTCTTCCATGACTTATTCAGCTAAATTTAGCACATCTGCAGCTGAAGTCCTCATTTCTCCTCCCACAATGTTTTTTGCTCCACAGTCTCTCTTGTTGATTAATGCTACCTCTCACACGTTTAGCAGCTTTCTACATCAATGCTTGTGTCTTCTGTCACTCTGCCTCTAAAACCATGAAATGTTCAAATGGAACTCATCTGCTGTCATTTCCCTCTTTCCAGTACTGTCAGCCCCATTTCTGTGATGTTTGGGATGAAACAGAGAAAGTGCAAAATAAACAAAGCAGGTTTATGGGAAGTTCATGAACTATGAAAGTTGAGAGGGAGAGAAGGGGTAGAAGGCCCTGTGCTATTCTGCAGTTATTCTGTTATTCTCAAATTGGAATCTCTCTTAGGGGGAGTTTTATTGGAATTCTGGGTGCAGTGGGGATGACAGGAAAGCTTTCAGAACCTATCCCAACACAGCGGACGGTATCGGGAAAAAGCTGACAACAGAAGTGAGGCAGCAAAAGATGGGATACACAAGTGAACAGCCTTTATCATGACTGTACTTCCTTCACTGTCACTGTCCTTCCTGGTGGGCATCACTACCACAGACACTTAGTATGAACAAATCAAACACTGTAACTGGTGTTCTCCAATATAAGAAACTACATTCAAAATATTTTTGACTGTTTTGCTTACAAACAACCAAACTTCTTACAAAGATATAAAAAAATGATTTATAATCAACTGAACCTGTGATTTGTAGCAACCATACAATGAGCCAGAGCCCGTCATTACACTACTGAATACATCAGTCAGCCTCCCGCCAGCTTCCGTGCTACTCCAGCAGCGACTGCCACCTCTGCACGCAACTTTAGGCTATGCAAGACAAGGGGAAAAAAAGAGGTAGAAGGACATAGTTATACATACACCTGCGAGTTGTAAATCTTATACCAACTTTAACTTCTCTAACATTTTCACTTACCTGTGGATTCTGCTCATCTGAGTCCTTGAGGAGTTAGCTCTACATAATGTCATTACAACACTTTCAGATTTACTCTTAGATCCAAGTTTGATCCAACAACCACAAGAAATTCACAAGGTGCTTAAAGACAGAGGAGGTGCAGGTAAAGAGGAAACCTGCATTCTCCACTGGGCTTCTGAACAGCAAGAGCAGACAAGTTGTCTGGCCATCTATGCACCACGCAACACCTCCCATCTTTAATGATCCTTTCATCGCTGCTCTTACTGGATATGTTGTGCTACATAAATGCACGTACACGCTTTTTCAGATTTCAGGAGCTATGATTTTACTGTAATGCCCACACTGTGAGATAGTGGGGAAATGTGGGGAAATGTGCCCCATTCTCTAACTCAAGGAAACAACCTCCACCTAAGAAACCCCCGCCCCACTGCCGAACTGGATATGCTCAGGAAGAGGTGGCCAGTGGGAGAAGGCAATGAAAACAGAACGAAAACTTGAGCTTTTCTTCCCTTTTTCAGAACACTGAGGTACACAACAAAATTAAAATACAACTGGCTTGCTAAAAAAAACACCCTTAGCTCGGAAATACATAAATGAAGTTATTTGCATAATTTTTAAAATATTACTGGAGCACGTAGAATCATAGGCTCATTTAGATTGGAAAAGACTTTCATGATCACCAAGCCCAACCACCAGCCTGCCCTGCTGAGCCCCATCACTAAAACGTGTCCGTAAGCACCATGTCCACAGGTTTAAGAGACATGTGAGACACGTTTAAGAGATGGGTTTAAATACCCCCAGGAACACAGACCCCATCATTCCCTGGGCAGCCTGTTCAATGCCTCACCACCACTTCTGTGAAGAAATTCATCTTGACATCCAATCTAAACCTCCTCTGGTACAACTTGAGGCTGCTGCCTCATGCCCTAGTGCTTATCACCTGAGTAAAGAGGCCGGCAGCCACCTCGCTGCCTCCTCCTGTCAGGAGCTACAGACCATGATGAGGCCTCCCCTCAGCCTCCTGTTCCAGACCAAGCAGCCCCAGCTCCCTCAGCTGCTCCTCACAACTCATTTTCCAGTCCCTTCACCAGCTTCGTTGCTCTTCCCTCCATTTGTAATGCTTACTACATTCAGAAAACGTACAAGTTTGGCAGTGCTAACATTCTGAAAGTATTTGGAACTAGCACTCCTCTCTAAAATACTTTATAGGCCCATGAGATGAAAATGCGGTCCAGTGTGAGCTTCCTTCTAGTTTACGTAGCAATTACACCAATGTATTTTAACACATTGGTTTCTTCAGACTTTACAACTGTGTTAACACACAAAGCCAGAATCAGTGCGAAATAGTGACTTTTTAATCCAAATTACGCCATGTTTTCTCCTCAGTAATCTTCTCGTCCAGGAGGGTCACCTAGCAGTTACTGTGTACTTGCATGACATGTCATCTCAGAGAACGAGGGGGCACAGGGACACACATGGTCACAGAAAGCTCCTACGGACGGGTTACACCTCCCCATCCCCACTCCCAAATTTCCCAAATAAATTTTTACACGGCTCTTTGGAGCTCTGCTTTGCAGCGCCTGTTGTCAGTACCAGCAGCCTGCACCAATCGCAGGCGGTGCCCACGGCCAAGCCCCAGCACTGAGGGCGCTGAGGGAAGCGGGTTGCTGACAGGAGCCCCACCGGGCCGCAGCGCAGTGCCTCGCCCGCCCCCGGCCCTGCTCCGTTACCGGCACCCCAATTCCCTCGCTGCCTGCTGGGGTTCTGACAGGAGAAGTGCGGCGGCTCGGCCTCCCGGGCCCCGCGGCCGGCTCCTCGGGCTCTACCAGCCGCCCTGCCGCTCGCCTCACCTCCATGGGTACCCAGCACGGCGCCTCCCGGCCCCCGGCGCTACCGGCCCCCGGCGCGGCCGCCCCCTCCCCGCACCGCCATGGCGGCTCCTGAGGCCTGAGGCGGCCGTTAGCCTCCGCCGGGGCAACCGCCGGCCCCGCCCCGCGCGCCCGACGCGATTGGTCGGCTCCTGAGGGAGCGGGCCAATGAGGCGCCTCGCGCCTCCCCGCGCCGCGTGAGCTCCACGCTTCTCCACGCGGCTGTTCGGGCGTCGAGAGCCGGCGGCGAGTTACGGGGAAACGGGGCTGTATTTCGATTGGCTCCTGCCTGCCAAGGAATAGCCAATGAGAAATCAGCTCGCTCTGTCCTCCCGCCCGTATCGGCTGCCGGCCGGCCTATGAGGGCCCGCGAAGGAATTTTTCACCCGGAGACAGCAGCAGCGCGGTTTGGGCGGCCTCGCGCTGCCCCCCCACACCCCCCGCTCCCCCCAACCCCCCGCCGGCTCTCGAC
>CM021723.1:154764-252202 GCA_011074415.1 Stictonetta naevosa | reverse complement strand
GCGAAAACCAAGCAGTGTTTTGTTTCAGGGCAGCACAGCCCGGCCCTGTGCAGGTTGGTTACGGGCACTGGCAGCAGAGCATTCCTGGGGCCCCCTGCCCGCCCTGGGGGCCCTGCCCCGGGTGGTCGGGTCGGTGTGCAGCCCTCCCAGCGCCCGCTGTGCCGTGCCTAAATAAAAAACAACACACCTAAAAGCCCTGAAACAAAACACTGCTTGGTTTTCGCTGCTCAAGCTATTTCTGTGCAGTCTAGGGATGCTGTTTTCGCTGCCGTAACCGCACAATGACTTTTCGACAGGGGCATGAACATTTCCTTATGATTTGTGAGCGCTTGTTGTGATGCGCCTCTCCCGTTCCCTGCCCAGCTCGCCTCCAGCGCTCCCGCTCCCCTCAGCGCAGCACAGCCCGGCCCTGTGCAGGTTGACGGGCAGGGCTCTGGGACAAGCCTGGCTGCTGCAAAACGCTCTGTGGGGGGCCTGATCCTGCCCCCTGCGCCTTCCTAAGCTCACCAGGGACAGGAGCCATCCTGCCTGCCCTGGGATTCAGGACAGAGGTGTATTTGTCTCACCAAGAGGTTTTGCTTGGGGAGACTGCAGGGTGAGTGGGGAATGTCTTGGTTCTGTAACATTCACGGCTCTCCAGCATCATCCCTCGCTCCCTGCCCCACAGAAAGGCCGGCTGTGGGGCAGAGCTCTGGGGCAGGCCCTGGTGAAGGCTCCGGAGGGTTTTCTACTGCCCTGCTCAGAGCAGGTTCAGCTCTATGTTCAGAGCTCCACAAGGTGCAGTCCTGGTAACTTGGGAGGCAACTTGTGGCTGGAGCACTGGGCCAAGTGGGGGTCCGGAATCATCTTTGGTCCTGGACATGAAGAGAAACTTGTGGGACTATAGTGTTTGGTTTGGGAAGATTAGCTTTTTTCTTTTCTTTTTTCTTTTCTTTTCTTTTCTTTTCTTTTCTTTTCTTTTCTTTTCTTTTCTTTTCTTTTTTCTTTTCTTTTAAAAAAAGGTGAAATACGGGGAAACTGAGGCCAAATGACAAACATGGCACCCTACCCTTGCCGTTCCCTCATGTGCCCTCTTGTTCCCCAGATCCCATCCTGAAGCCTAAGCAGCCACAGCCCTCAGCAGCCTCCTGGCCTTCCTCCCTATGCAATCAATCTCCATGCAATGTCCCCTCTGCATGGAGACTGGAGCTCGAGCTGGAGCAGGATCCTTCCTCCCTGGCCACAGGACTACACAGACAGAGGCCAGGTAGAGCCCCAGGAGCTGCAGGCCCTGCTGGGGAGGAGCTGGAGGGTGATGGAGAGAAGGGCTCCTGGTGCTGTCCCTAACACACCAAGAACGATCATGGCAATTCCTGCCTCCCTGTGCACTGGTCCACCTCCAGCCCTCTCTCCCTTCCTCCTCAGTTCAACCCCTCCACCTATTCACCTCCCTCCACCCTTCTCTCCACATCTCCATCTACCTACACCTTCCATTCACTCATTGCTCCATCCCTTCTTCTAACCATGCAGAGCAGTAACAATCAGTGTGGCACTGGATTTCCAAGGCTTAACCCACAGGTCCCAGTGCCATGAGCACTCTTCTACCATTTGGTGGAGCTGGGGGCACTGCAGTTAACACCAAGCCTGATCCCGAGGGGCTGGGCCACAAAGGCTGCCCGGGTGGATTAGTTAAGGCTGTGTAAGGGCAGAGCATGGACCCAACAGGTATTATCTGCCAGCAGCCAGATTTTACATGATTTAACCAGTGTTTTCTGTCTTGGAGACTAAATTCCCTACTAAGTTAGTGCAATAGTGCATTAAAATGGGCTGCACGCACTGCAAAATCATTTCTCAGGAGCCATAAGCACATTCAGTTTAGGTAGGAGGAGTTGCTGCAAATCAAAGCCTGCCCAGCAGCCTGGACTTCAGCTGGGGTCTTACATGTTACGAGACTGTACTATAGGTTGGCTGTGAGCTGTTGAGCGGTCCATAGCAGGACTATCTTCCTGTAGATGCAGAGGTCATATTTCCTGTGCTTGTTTCTGTAAGAGCCTTTTCAAGGCCATAGGGCAGAGAGCTTTGGGAAGCTCAGAGTGCTGAGAAAATCCCCCCCCCTCCCTCCGTTACACCATTTAGCCAGAGCTCATGGCTGGGGGTGCAGCAGCATGGTACCTGACTCCTGCAAGGAAGACCCTTCAGGCCAGGCAGCTTTGCCAACTGCAGAGGAAAATACTGTTTCATCTGACTGGTGTTTACATGTCAGCCTCACAGCTGGTTTCACGTTTAACTGAGGCCATGAAGCAAACCCCCACCAGCAAGAACTGCCCATCAGATACCTGCCCTAAGCTGACAGGCTATTTGCACTACTGCAGGTGTTTGCTGTATAGCCACTGCAAAATATTTTTAGTTGCTGCTTTATTTCCATAGTCTTGATGTTCCTTGTAAAGCATCTAACTCGGCAGAGCTCATGTCCACTGACAATACACAGCAAATTGGAGCCATAGCTGTCAGTTCTTAGTTGGAGATTCCTTGAGCACCAGCTTGCAGTTGCCTGCTGAAGGGACCCCTGTTTTCCCCATGCATGAAGTCTGCATTCCCCACTCTGTTACCACTGACATTACTACCTGTTCAAGGCAGCTAACTGGCAGTTACATCAATATTAATATTTTATTATGTTGTCAAAGCCCTGCACAGGAAGTTGATGTAACAGGTTGCTAATGCACTACAACTCGTGCCCAGAATTGATTTCCAGGCCATTGAGGTCAGCTTTGGAGACAGTATTGAACCTTGCTTTGGAGTCCAACTGTTTGCTGCCTTCCTCCTTCAAAGCAAAGTCAAGACAAAAGACCATAATTGGAATTTCATTCTCCTGCAGAACATTACGCTGGGGGATGCAGCTCTCTTCATCTCTCATTGTGAGACAGTTTACCCGATATGATTTGTTCTTAAGAGTGAAGCACTGTTTCAGCCAAATCCCAGTATGGGGGGCCCCCATGCAGATCCATATCCAGAAGTCTGGTTGCCAAGATTCAGTGAGTACTCAAATTGGACCAGACTACGCCAGCTGCCTGTAGAAGCAAGACTTGCATGGGCAGAAGACAGCCACGTCAGGAGCGAAGGCCAAGCAACTAGCTTTACAAGCCCCTGGCACTCCCTACCAAAGAATGGGCTTAACTCCGGGCTCCAGCACACAGTACGAGAACGGAGTAGCAGTGCTAAAAACCTTCTATCTAGCTTTCTGATTTTTTAGCACAAACCTAAGCATGGCATGATGCTATTAGTATAAGCCATATGCAATTGAATGGAAAAGCAGTTGAAGAAAAGGTAAGTAATTGGATTTACCATTTATTGGAGAATGCCACAGCACCCCATTTAAAATACTATCTGCTGCTAAATGATGCACTGCCTACTAGCAGCAATTTGAAAGATTAAAGTCCCTCTTATTCCACAAAGAACTGTGAAATTGCTCATTGAAAGCTCTTTGAAACTCCTTGTCCAGGGGCCTGGAGATGTGAAGGGTCTCTGAGCCCTGCCTGACCCCTGCTGCAGCCAGCTGACCTCCCACCGCACCCTGTCAGCCCCCAGTGCTGCTCTCTCACCCCCCCTCCTCAAAATAAGAGAGGGGGAAATACAATGTAAAGGGCTCACGGGTTGAGGTATGTTCTGGGAGATTCCTCACCAATTATTGTCACAGGCAAAACAGACTCAACTGAGGAAGATTAATATGATTTATTGCTTAGTACTAGCAGTAGAGCAGTGAGAAACAAAAAGCAAACTTAAAAATCACCTTTGTACCCCATCCACCTTCCTCTCTACCTCTTTCCCCTGGGCAGCACAGGGAATGGGGGCTGCAGTCAGTCCAGCACACTTCCTCATCTGCTGCTCCTTCGTGGTCACTTACTTCCCCTGCTCCAGCATGGGGTCTCTCCCATGGGGCTGGGACTCCATGCTGATGCTACGTGGGCTTCTCACAGGCTGCAACTCTTCAAGAACTCCTCCAATATGTGTATGTACCATGGGGTCACAGAATGACTTAGGTTGGAAGGGACCTCAAAGATCATCTAGTTCCACGCCCCCTGCCATAGGCAGGGATGCCACCCACTAGATGAGGTTGTTCATGGCCTCATCCAACCTGGCTGAACACCTCCAGGGATGGGGCATCCAAAACCTCTCTGGGCAACCTGTTCCAGTGCCTCACCACCCTCTGAGTGAAGAATTTCCTCCTAACCTCTAATCTAAATCTCCCCTCTTTTGGTTTAAAACCATTCCCCCTTGTCCTGTCATTATCTGATCGAGCAAAGAGTCGCTCTCCATCTTTTTTATGTCCCCTTTAAGTATTAAAAGGCTGCAATAAGGTCACCCTGGAGCCTTCTCTTCTGTAGGCTGAACATCCCCAGCTCTCTCAGCCTTTCTTCATAGGAGAGCTGCTCTAGTCCTTTGATCATCTTTGTGGCCTCATCTGCACCCGTTCTAACAGGTCCAAATCCTTGTGCTGGGGGCTGCAGACCTAGACACAGTGCTCCGCGTGGGGCCTCACAAGGGCAGAGTGGAGGGGTCCAACTGCTTCAACACGGGTCCCCCACGGGCAGCAACTCCCCCCACACCCCCTGCTCCTGCGTGGGCTCCTCTCCACGGGCTGCATCTCCCGTGGGGGCTCTCCATGAACCACAGCCTCCTCCAGACCAGCTCCACCGTGGGCTGCAGCGTGGAGATCTGCTCCGCCGCGGGACCCACGGGCTGCAGGGGGAGAGCTTGCTCCACCAGGAGCCTCTCCACAGGCTGCAGGGAAACTTCTGCCGCGTGCCACGGAAAACCCATGGGCCCGGCGCTGCGGAGCGGCTGAGAGGCGGCGCTGCGGGCTGAGCGCAGCGACAAGATGGCGGGGCGGGTGAGTGAGGGGAGGAGAAGGGGGGCCGCGGCTCCTTCCCGCCTTCGGTGCGGCCCCTTCGGGTCGCTTTTCTCCTCTTTGAGCGGCTTTGGAGGGCTGGTTTCACGCAGGGCAGTCGCTTAGCGGGGTGGGGTGCTGTGAGAATGTGGTGATTCCTCTTTTCGTTTATTGGGGTTTTGGGGTTCCCTGAGGGTGTGGTGAGGCTGTGGGGGGCTCTCTGGTTGTGGGACAGAGCTGTGGGGTCCTCCAGGGGTGCCCTGAGGTCCCCCAGGGGTGCTGTGAGGCCGTGGTGACACCTTGACGAGAGGGTTCCCTTAGGGGTGCCATGAAGCCTGGTGACCCCTCTCCTTTTGGGGTGTGGGATAGAATTTAGGATCCTTCAGGGGTGCTGTGGGGTTCCTGCAGGGGAGCAGAGGGGGGGTGTCTTAGGGTCTCCTGAGGGTGCTGTGAAGCTCCGGTGATCCCTCGGTGCTGTGGGTGAGGTTCTAGGAGCACCGTGAGGCTGGGATGTGCCTGCACCCTATGGGGTGTGGGGCAGGATCATTGGGTCCCCTAAGAGCTCTGCAAAGCCCCAGTGGTACTTTAGTGCTTGGGAGGGGCTTTAAGGTTCCCTAAGGATGCTGTGAGGTTATAATGGCCCTCTAGCACTGTGGGGAGCAGGGAAAGGTTTTTGGGGTGCCCCAGGTGATCCTTTTCCTGGTTGTGGAGTGTGGGGTGGGATTTTTGGGTCCCCCCAGGTTGCTCTGCGGCCCTGGTGGGATATGGGGTGGGTTTTCTGTGGCCCTACTGACTCCTCTGTGGACACTGGCCAAGCACCATCCTGTGACGTGGGTCCAAGCTGTGTTGTGTTAAAGCACCCCTTAAGGTTTGTGCAGGGTTTTACTGCGCACTTACTAAAAATAATAATAATAAAAAATTGTTGGTGACTGCTTAGGTAAAATTAGCAAGTGGTCAAAAAGGCCTTAAAATGTAAAAGGACAGTCTTGTCCGTTAAATCACTTTGGTATTGCCTGCTATATCCCCTCTGTTTTCAGGTCCAACCTCCAAGAGCTGCAAGCCGCAGTTAAGGTTGCCCAGCTTTGTGCCGTGAGCTCAGTCACCCTCTGCTGGACACCAGCTTGTGAAAGTTACATTTTTTGTTACTGCCTGCTTCAGGCTGAAATCTTCTGTCTTGACCTGACAATCTCATTGATTGAGATCTTGGGGAATAGGTTTTCTGGTAGTTTTTTTCTATGGTGTTTTTGTCTGGTGGATGCAACAGCAGATGGTGCAGTGGTGTGGTGTAGAGCAGTGGGGAAAAATTTGGCCCAGTGATAAGCTATGCGTCACAGGTGAGCAGATCTGCTGGAGTGCCACCTCAAAAATGCTGCTGTTAATTGAGGAAAAAAAAGTGTTATGCAGTCTTTCTATTATGAAGAGCTTTTCTTCTATCCTTGCTCCAGATCTGTGGTCCCACTTTCTTCCTTCCACCTTTCTTCGTCATCCCAATGTTTGCTGCAGTGATCCCACCAGCTAATCTAGGAGGAATCTGTTTTGTTTGACTAGCGTTTTTCAGTTTTCTTGTCGTGCCATAATCAGGAGCCCAGTGCTTTCATCCATTGTAAGATCATTTTAGCCATAACGTACCATACTGGTCTGAGACTCCTTGTAGCCTAAACTAATCTGGCTGCTGCCGTCTTATCTGCGCTCGCTGGGTACCCTGAGCCTATTTGGCATGCTGAGTTGACAGAGAACCATCCACATAGTTCCCTGAGTTAGTTTTCAGTTGCCCTGGTGTGCTGGAAAGGCTTCATGAACGGTCTGAGTGGTGGTGACTGAGGTTGTGGGGAGGAAGGAGAGGGATTGGCCTCAACTTTTCCTGCTGCTGTGAGCTCTTTCTGTGCTTTTGTACTTGCAAGAACCTGAAAAAATCTGCCTTTATTTGGCTAACTTGGATGCATTGTGGAGAAAAGCGGGGATTTATGCAAATTTAGGAGAAAGATTGGAGCTTCATTGTCACATAATCTGGCAGTTCAAGAGGGGTGATGCTTTCCTTGGGTTACCAGGAAGCCTCTTGCTATTCAGGATTTTCGTGAAATATCTATAAATATAATTGTTGCCAAATTATCAGATTATTTAATGCCGTGAGGAGTGTTCTTAAGCAAAGTGTTTTGTACTGCTTTCTGAGCCTGGTCCAATCTTGCACTATGGTGAATGCTGTTAATGTAAATTAATAAACAAGCTGTCTGCTCCCTCCAGCTTGCATGTGGGATAGCAGCATCTCAGAAAATGATGCAGAGGTCAGATGAGCAAGCAACAGCATACGTTTCGGATGTGACATTGGACCTGTTGTGATCCTTGTCTATGTAAGTAGGGAACAGTGGGTAGGAGGATGGAGGTGTGTGATATCTCTAGATGCAGCAGGTGAGTGATGCTGGAACACTGATGCTGTTCTGTTGTCAACATTTTTAAAAGGTGCATAAACCTGGAGAACACATGGAGAAAGCTTCAGTGAGTACTCATGGCCTGAAAAAATGTCCTGCAATGCAACCTAGAGCTTAGTCTATTTTATTAGACTCATGTGATTTGACTTGTGTATGCATACTTTTACGGAGAGAAATGAATGGCTTTCCTGAGGTAGAAGAGAGACAAAATCGTCTGTTAACATTTTAAATAATGTATACAAACGACAGGCCAAATATTATTAATGCCCAGTGCAGTTTGAGGTATATTCCGCTACTGCCTTAATTGCACTGGCTTCCCTCAGTTGCAAGGCGGATACAGTGGTTAATGGTGATGGAAGCTTACAGGAAAAATAGTTTCTGCTGATTAGGAATAATGGCTGCTTCTGTTCCGATTTGTTCTCTGTCTCTGCATGCAGTCACGAGGTACGCAGGCAGCCCCTTCAGATGTCGGTCAGTATCTGCGAGAGAGGAGGGAACGCATAAAGCTGTCTGGCTGCATCCGTGGTCAGTTCCGGTTCCCTTGCACGGAGAATGGACCTCTGGAAGATGGCTGGTGCTGTAGGTCATTGATGTGCACCTCATTAGGGATTACTTCTCAAAGGGATGTAGAAAGGCCAGATGATTTTTTTAGCCTGTGGCGCGTTTAGAGACTTCTCAGTCTTATTCCAGCCAGTGTCAAGCTGCTGATCCAGAATGAGCTGTGTTTCTGCTCATACCTGCACCAGATTGAGGAGCTACGTAGATGAGTGCTGTAGGGAATGAAGCAGGGTTACATGGCTGCAGTTCTACCCTTACAAGCTGGCAGGAGGTCTTCCTTCAGAGTCATGCACGATGAATGTCGACTTGGTAGAGTGGAAGTTGGTGATGATCCCCATCAGAGACTGGGGTGTGTTTTGTGAAGGATTGTTACAGTTCTGTGATAGCTGAAACTTGTGTAACCTGACCTTTGTTTTTTTTTTTTATTTGCTGTTTGGGACTCATATGTAAATTAAGCATCAAATGGTATTTCCGTTGGCACAGTGGTTGGAGACACTAGCCTGTTTGCCTCTCAGAAGAAATTCCTATCTGTGTTTGGTTGGTGATGATTTTGGTTTCATTCAGTTAATCGTAGCCTTTAGTTTATCTTGCAGAACTGTATCGTAACCTCTCTAGAAGAACAGGTGACTTGAGCAGAAGATGCATTGCAGGTATCTGAAATCGACTGTCAAATTGAGAAAATATAGCAGTTGTGGGAATGGCAGTGAGGACAGGCTGTACCCCTCGGTGTAATGTGACGCTAGAGACGTTGCTGGACTAACGCGTGCTCTCTTGTAGTCCTTGCAGTCAAAGGACAGTTTTAGGTTGGGTAGTTTGGTCAAAGCTTTGAAATAACGAGGGTAGGTTTCATGTTTATTAAAGCTATAAATTCTCATTTCTTACCTCTTCTGCTAACATATGGAACCTCACTTCATAGGTGCAGGTGTCATTAGGCAACATAAGAAACATTTGTGAATCAGCTTGGTTCTTTCTTAGTGTGCTACTCGTTCTGTCATCACTTACACTTTTGGAAATGCTAAAAAGCACAGTGTAAAGAACTTTTTTTTTTTTTAGCAGTGTTTTAGGGGAATGGAAGAAAACTAAATCTGAATGGTTTAGATCTCTTCTGCAGCTGTGTTCTTGTCTTGTGAACTCGTTGCAAATACACTTGTGTGCTTCTTACAGGACTGCTGGTTTATGCAAACCCATGCTAGATTATTTGGAATAAAATTCTGCCAGCTGTGAGACCACACAAATGATTGCGGCCATGGGATATCTGACCTTGTCATCTTTGATTACTTTTAATCTGTTGCTTGGCTTAATGTTGTAGAAACTGTGTCCCCAAGCTTATCCTGAGTAAGCTTTTGGAGATGTTGGTATGTCACTTATTTTCTTGCCAAGGCAGGTCAGAATTTGCCATCTGTAGCCAAGGAGTTGAAAAAAATCTGGAAAAAATAAAAAAAATCTTTTTGCGGTTCCCTTTGAGTGTGAGTTTCTTACATGTTGCTCTCTTTTCCATAACAAGATACACTCTCTTCCTATCTTTGGTTCTTAGAGTGCAGAGGTCGTTCAGGAGAGGACCCTGTGGTCTGGGAGATGCCCTAGCTGTAAATCTGGAGGAAGCTCATAACTGTCATAACATCGGCTCTGCTTAAGTCCCCAGAAAAGCAGTCCTTGGAAAATAGTCGTGGTTACATTCTGCTAAATCGCCTGCCAGGCAGGACATGGTTTTCAGTGGAATAAAATTGTTGTTGATTCATTTTTTTAACATGAAAATGTACTAGAAATCTGAACACTGAAATACAGCTTTTATGGTATGTCTTCGTTGTTTTCTGATCCAGATGGGAGTTGGTGGCTGCTGGCCAAATGCACTCTGAGGGGACAAGCTTTAGGAAGAGCTGATACAGTGACTGCTAGCTGACCTCTGAACGCTGTGACAGACAGTGACAAGGTAGTAACTGAAATATTTTGGAGAGGCCAAGGTCAGAGTGTGGTCTCTGTGATGCAGCCATTTGCCAGGCATATCCGTCAGGACGTTGTCTCAAATCCAGGCCGTTCTCTGGCAGAGACCTGATTTTGTGAATAGTTTTCCTTACCGTCCATTTCAACAAGTTTCTTGACTTGCAGGAGTTGGAGAGTTGTGTTGGAGAAGATCTGTGAACAGAAAATTTCAAGCAAGGAACACTGCCACTATGGTTAATATCCTGTTACTGTGGGTTGGAGCCAACTGGTACTGGCTTGTTAAATCAAGGCGGAATATATCGCTCTTCTTGCTCTCTTGTGCCCTGTTCCAGTGCTGGCGTGCTCTTTCGTATGTATGTAGGTCAGATAGTTCAGAAGGGTTAAGTATGTGCAGCATAAAAAAATAGAACCCGTTTCTGCACTCTCCTGGGCCGCAATAAGGCAGTGACCTTCTATCAGAAAAAATCTGGAGTAAGTTGTGCCCTAAAGTTGTGTGAAGTTACTTGGTTTTTCTGTAGAAGCGAGCTGCTTGTAACTGGGGAGCGCTTGGTACAGTTGTCAGTGCAGGATACAGCCCATCACTGATGGGCTGAGTTGGAAATAAGCAAGGGATGGCAGCATCTCAGGCTGTCACAGGGCAAATTCTAATTTAAAGAGAATATTTTTAGTCTTGTCTTCGTTGCCATTGAGTAATTTTTCTAAATAAATGGAAGGAATTTGCATCCAGTAGGTGTCTTGCATGTCAGAGTCCTCTGACTTGCATCCTAGGCTAATATCTTATGGTTGTGTAAAGTTTTGTTCTTTTAAGGATTTTTCAAAGAGGTTTAGATGAAACACGACAAGTAGCAATTCCCTGTAATTAAATAGTTGATTGCTTGGCTCTTGGAAGAAATGTGAGGCAACATCAACTCCAAAAATGGAGGTGTTAATTACAAATGCAGGTATTCTGGGTCATTATTTCTTAATTGGAAAGTGGAGCTGGTGTTTTCACACTCAGGGAACAGCTTTCTGATTATATGACAGAGCAGCATGGGTACAGATACATTTTCTGATAACACTTTTCTGATAATACTGTGAAGAACTGATACGGAGAAGGACGTTTGCTGGGCAGAACAGCCAGTTTAATTAGATTATAGACACTATACTGGTAGCTTGTAGTTCTCCTTTAGCACACTTGTTTCTCATGTGCCTTTTGACCAGACAAACCTTTTAGTCTTGGAATTATAACTTCTGGTTTTGATAACACTGCAAAGTACTGGCAGTAGTACAGCCAAATCCCCAGAGCTACATGCAGGTTCTTAACTGCGCCCAATAAAATAGCACCGGAGTAAGAAAGCTCCCTGCAGAACTGACCTCACCTGGCTGTAAACTTTGCAAACAAAAAGTAAGCAGAAGTCACCACCCTACTAAAAAAAAAATCCCCTAATTGCCAAGATTGGTGCCCCTGTGCTAATAAAATGGCTTTCACGTGTTAAGATGGAAGTCATTTCTATATTGCCACTCAGGCCCGTGAGGGAAGCAGGTGTCTGCTGTTAGATGAAGCAAATGGAAATGTGTCGTGTATACCGTGAAGGCTCACTGGGGTCTGTATTGCCCCCCTAATGCAATCATTCCTCTTTTAATAGGAGAAGATTGGCGTTTATGAGCTTGTCGCAGAGAGAGAATGCAGCTCCTTCCAGATCAGAACAAAAGCTTCCAGCCGGCTAACCTAGCGGTCACAAGGAGCAGATGGGAAGGACGGTGCGGAGCAGCCTCAGGGCTGCTTGTCCTGGGGGACCCCAAGCGTAGTCCGCCGGGCGCTGCAGGGCTCTGTGCGGCTGTAGATCAGAAAAGGAAAGAGTCTTGCCAAGGTGACTCTTTGCAAACGGTCACTTGTAGGTGTTCGATCTCTTCTTCTGCAAGCAGGGCTGCAGAACTCTGGAAGCTTTGTCAGGGGATTTTTTCGGGTGTCCAGATAATCCTTCAGCTAGTTATTAACTCCTTTAGAGTTTTTTTTTATTTTTAATTTTAGAAACACAGCATTTAGGGCATCCATTGATGACTGTATTCCCTGTTGTAGGCATCGTATTGTCATCCCTTTCATAATTTTCACATAATTTTAGTTTTGTCTGTACTGCTTCCCACTACAGGCTTACAGTGCTGCCTTCCTCTGCTGGTTAGGAACCCTTTCTTAACTGCTAGTTGTTAGCAGTGATAACGTTGGTATCATTTTGTACCTATTTCTTCTGTCCCTTAGGACAGAGTCATTTTTCCTCTCTGTTATTTAGTTCTATGGTATGTGTGTATTTGGAGAGAAAGTAGTTATAATCCTCTTCAGGCCTGTGCTGGAAGAGCTTAATTTGGCTCCTTCTCCCAGGCTATTGCTGACCCAGCTCTGCCTCAGCTCATCTTTCTGCATGCTAGTGCTGGTGCTCGTCGTCTGCGTGCGGCAGGCTCCTGCTGTTTGCAATTTTAATGTTCATTGCTTTGTTGTTTCCTTTCCTTGGACTCCCTTGCCACTTGATGCATTGGATCTTTTGTTACAAACTGCACTGGGCGATGTGTCATGCACACCTGCTTTCCATCAGGAACGGGGTCTTGAATACTGCTGTAGGGTTTTACGCTGCATCATCTTGGTTCTCTTGTTTTTCTTCAGAGCTCATAAGTTTCCCTTTCGATATTCAACAAACAGATTTTATTTGCAGTGGTGAGTGAGCATTTCGCTTCCTGCCCCTCTGCCTGAATCAGCCGTGGTCCCACGCAGGCAGGAGTGCACCTGCTTCTGCCCCTGGTAAGCGGGCACTCTGCTTCTTCATCCGTGCCTCTGCTCCGGACTGGAGGCCTGAGGGTACTTTGGCACCTAACAGCTGGCACGGGAGAGCTGAGATGCTTTTTGGAACGGGCAATCCCCATTTGTACACAGTTGCAGAGGAAACTTCAGTTTCTATTACTCAGAGCTGTTTGACATTGCCTAGCACTCGTTTGCCAACATCTGCGTGGCGGCTATGACGTGTAGGTACACAGATATACGTGCAGACCTCTCTGTGCATACGTTTTGCACAGAAGATTTTAAACATACAACGCTTTAGCAATATTTGTCATATAAACAACTAGTGCACAAGCAGTGCAGGAGCAAAACCTGCCTCAGTTTCAGCAGCTGTTTCATAATCCCCTGGTTAGGATTAGAACATTAAATGAGTAAGCTGTTTCAAATGAAGAGCATCTTTGCCTTAGCATTTAACGTTTTCGCTCTTTTACTCGGTAACAACTGACAGGTAGTAGTGCACTGCTATTATGTACCGCCAACTTACCTCCTGTGGGGTCTGAGTAATGGGAAACATGTTTTTCTTTAGCTTCCTCTATCATCAGCCTTAACAATTCACAAATATTAACCATACTTTTTGTACTCTCTGCTCACCCACGCTACTCTTCTGTAATATTCCAGAGATCTTATTATTCATTCTCTTTCCCAGTGAGTGCAGTGCTTTGTTTTTGCTTAGGATGCTAGTCTTGCAATTCAGGATGAGAAGAGGCATTTTTATCTATATATGAAAATACCCAAATAACTTTGCTTTGCTTTCTGGGCTGAGCTCTCCCAAAACACAAGGACAGCTCAGTGTCATGTTTTACTTGAGGAAAACTGTACTCCGTGCAACTTTGAGAACCAGTCACTGAAAGATCAGACATTGTGGTATTTGCTTCAGTTAGGAAGCTATTTGTTCTTTGGGGTAAGTTTTACTTCGTAGAAGTTAAACATGTCAGGATCACTGAGCCTCTTGTCTCTGCATTGTCATGGCTAGCATCAGCTCAGTGGCAGAGGAATAGAGCCAACACTGCTGCTGTGTCATAAATCCAAGGGTGAGGTCCTTCGTGTGTCTTTCAGCATAAGATTTATCAATGCATCTTGCAGTCACATTTTTCTCTTGGCAAACAGGAGGGCTACCGGAGTAGAGCTCTGCGTAGGCACGGTTTGGTGGCCGGTACCGCAGTACTGCAGGGGGTGATGGATGCCTCCTGCTGAGGATGCTTCAGGAAGGAGGCACCACCTCGAACTGGAGTCACCTCCACAGAGCTTCCCTGTCCTTGGAGTCCTCTCCCTGGATAAATCAGAGCAGCAGCTGGAGGCGGGGAAGACTTCTCTTGTTCCTTTAAGCCTGATAAGTGTCTGTTGTGGGCACGGGACCTGGGAAGATGTGTGTGGGTCACCTTCAAGCCAGCGGTGACAGCCGTGGAGTGCAGCAGGTGCTGTTTGCTGTCAGCTGCAAGATCAGCTCTGGTGCCTTGCTGGAACTGAGATTTGTGTTGTCTTGACTAGTTCCTAGCAGTAACCTACTAACTGGCTTAAAAAGAGCTTGTGTAAATATACTTGAAGGTTTCCTAAACATACTAGCAGGGATTTTGCTCCCTCTGTTCGCTGCTGGGTGGTGCTGGGGAAAGGCACGGCCTTCAGGTTGTGCTGGGGACACCCAAACTGCGAGAGCTCCAAGTGTTTCCCGACAGCACTGCCACTATAGCACAATGCAGCCCGCTGGGCTCCAGCAGCTCCTGTAACACCCTGGACTTGTGCCTTTATGCCAGAAACCATACACAGGAGCTGCCAGTGCCCACATCCTTGCTCAGTTGCCGGACAGATGGACAATTGTAACGGTGGTGCGTGCTGGGGACATGAGTGGGGAGGTAAGAGGAAGCCTCTGAAACTGTGTGTTCCTCTGTCCTCTCTGGGTGCTTTTCGGTTTAGTTTTCTTCTACATGACTGGATTTCCTCAAATTCTCCCTTGGACACTCAAGAAAACCTGCTTCGGTGGAGCGACATCCTTTTCTTGTGTGAGCTGCGTGGTGCTAAAAATACTTGTGTATCGACAACACATCGAAGTTCTCTGAAATCGTTTTGTAGCTTGTGGAGGGTACGTACTGCGGAGCTGGGGCACAGCGAAACCGCTGGGTACAGCGGGAGGTGTTGGTCAGTGCTAAGGGAGAAACGGGCTTGTGCCGAGCGCAGGAGGAGGCGCTCAATGGGGCGGGCACTGGGATGGCCGGCGTGGCCCGTGCAGGTACTGCTGCAGAAGAAAGTAGGGTTCGCCACACATCTGTCATGTTGTAGAGCTGGGGAAAGGAACACTTGGTGCTGGATTTGAAATGCATTCCTTTATATTTATGCAGGTCCTTAAAGCAAAGTTTGCACGTTCCTAGAGGCGGACAGAAATAACGCAGAGGAGTGGCAGCTCTGCCAGGCGCTCGTGGTTCGTGTAGGAAGCAGTTTGTCAGCGAGGATTAAAAACGCGTTTGAGGACTAGTGCTGTAAAAAGGCTTAATCCAGGAGCTCTGTGGATGGTTTTCTCCAGAAATATCCTACCTAATGCATTTATCAGGGCATGCTCTTCAGAAAATAGTCCCCTCACAAATGAAAGGTGAACTGGTAAAGCAGTGAATGCTTTTTCAGGTGACGAGCCTTAACAGGCAGGATGTGTATTTCAGAAGTCTGCTGATATGCACAATTTTTTATTACAAGAATATTTCATTAAAGTCTCTTACTACACTTCAGATTCTAGTAGATAAAATCATTTCAAGGCTGAAAACAGCTTTATTTTCTGTTGTCACATATGTCAAGGGCAAATAGGCATTACTCAGTAAAAATAATGAATTAATTCATTTCTAAATAGCAAATACTCTAGAAGAGTTGCATTGTTACATAAAAAGCTGATCGGTTATGGGGTACACTTGCTCCAATACACGTGGAGAAGAATTTTCTGTGGTTCGGTTCTCAAATGGCTCAGCGGGCTGCGGGGGTGAAGGCTGAGCAGGATGGCAACGCGTGGGGAATCATTGAGGCACGTGTGTGTGGATTTAAGGGTGTCTCAAGAGAAAACACATTTGAGATTGCTGTTAGCAGTAAGCTGTCACTGGCAAATGGTTTCTGTTGTCCTGGCTGCAAATTTCTATCTGACAAATCGTAGGGCTTTGACTCTAATTAAAAAAAAAAAAAAAAAGACATCCTGGGCAGTCAAACTTAAGTTTGCTCTGAATTAAAAATTTCAGTCTGTAGCTAGCAATAGAGATCTCACCCTTGCCATCATTTCCTCTATTTCTAGAGGCATTTTGAGCCCAATTTTGATCTTTCAGCTATTGTTCTCTGGGATAATTCTGTGGAAGCAAATGTAGGATGTAGGAAGGGGGTGAGGTTTCTCTTTGGTGCTCCTCAGCCACGCTGTTCCCACCTTATGCAGTCTTGGGATGGGGCAGCAGAGTATTGGCTATCAGATTATTTTAGCTGCTGATCCCCTTGTAAAAGTAAAGGAAAAAGCTGAACATATTCTCTTGAAATAGGATTGCTCCTTTGACTTAAAAAAGGCTGGGGGGAAGGCACCCCCACAAAATTTGTTGCAATAATAATTAAGTAGCGATAGGCTGGAGCTGGCAGCCTAACTTAATTTTCTTCTATTTATTACTGATCTGTAATGTTTCTTACAGAGTAGGAAATACCATTTGCATCTTGATGCATTTGTAGAGGAGTTTTATGCAGATTCAGTGGAGCTGGGGAGCAGCTGGCTGAGAACTAAACCTTCCTGCAGTCTTTCAGCAATGCCCTGTGCTGCACTAAGTGCGTATGGCCAGCATGGAGGCCTCAGATTTTAGGTTGCTGAGTAATGTGAGGGAAGCAGAAAAGTAGCATCTTTATTGTGCCCTCTGTTCCCCACATCGTGCACCTCTAACCCTGCACAGCAGCGTGAGATGGGGTTACCCAGGCCTGTAGGGCTCTGCCAGCAGCTGCTGTGCCATACCAGCTTTCAGAAAGCCCCAGGGTGGTGTTACCTGGCAAGAAACATCTGCCAGGGAGCACTTTGCTACCTTCTGGCAGGCTGCAGGGTTCAGGGAAGCTCCTTGAACACCAGGGTTCATTAGCAAGTTAACATCATTTGCCTTGTAGGCTTTTTCCTAGGTATTTTTTAGGTATTTTTGCTGAAATATTGGGTATACTAGACTGTAACGCAGAGGTCTTGGTTACAACCCTCTTTGTCAATCAGAAGAACTTGGAGAAACCACAAAGAGGAACTTGTCAGTGCCCTCACAGTACGTCAGTACTCGTGAGACCAGTTTGTGTTTTATGGATTTACAGAAGTTTTGACACTTGCCTTAGTAAAAGAGAAAAATACAATGTTGATATTTATTTTTTTGCCTTCCCTCATAGTCTATGCAAGCAGCGAGGTGTCCCACCGATGAGCTGTCATTAACAAATTGTGCTGTGGTGAATGAGAAGGACTTCCCATCTGGACAGTAAGTATGCAGCATTGCTCTTTCAACTTTTAACGAAAAAGGGATTGTTTTCATAATTTGGGTGGAGGTGGAATGGAATTTCACATTTGGGAGCGTAAATACAGTAGGTTAATTAACAAAGTTCTGTACCTTTAGAAAACAAAACTTTGGATGTGCCTCTTTATCAGCAATGGAGATACTCAATTTTATCTTCTGTGAAGTGTTTCCAGCTTGGGAACTGGAGCTGCTTAAGTAACTATAAACACTTCTTAGTGAAGGAATTCAGGCCTTTGTTGACCTTTTTTTTTTTTAGAATGTTTGAGCTAATGGGTAATTTTCAAGTAGATATTTATGGTTTAATTGTGTTACTAGGGGCATCTTCCCACTCCTCATATTGGGGTACTGAGTCGTAGCGCCAGCAGAAACCATCTCTTATTCTAGGGGTTTGCATGCACAAGAACAGAGCAAGACAACCAGAGCGTGGGCACAGCAATTTGGATTCTTTAATTATGAGTCTGTGCGAGTGATAGAAGCTGAGTCTGGGCTTTACTTTTCTAAGACAGAAAACACATTAATTTTTCAGCTTGGAATGTACAGAAGGGCTTCGCATTGAAGGAAGCCAATTCAAATACTCAGTTCCCTTGCTTTGCTGCAGCAGTGAGGTGGCTCTCTAAAGGACTTCGGTATGCAGATTGCAGGCAAGTAATTAGTATCAGCTGAAAGAGAGAGCATCACACATAGCAGGAGGCTAAAGGGCTTGGATTTTTAAAATGGGAAACAATGTTTAACAAATGATAATGATATACCTTGGGCTTTAGCATAAAATACCTGGCCCAGATAAATTCTGCTAAGGGTGGAAAATGAGAGGCTGTGAACTGCGGGGAGCACGGGGCCCTGCATTTGCAGCCTTGCCTCTCTCTGTGCTGTCAGTCGGCTGGGCTGCTACCCTGGAGAGCTCCTGCATTGCACCGAGCTGGCCTGGCCTCCTGCTGCTCAACAGAACTGTGGTTGCACAACCCCAGCTTTGGTGTCAAATGAACAAACAGAAACCCAAACCACCTCACTCCCCCACTCCCAAAACAACAAAACTTTTAGTCGGAAGCAGGCAGAAATGTCTGCTTGAAGGTGGAGGCGTCCTGCTCTCTTCAAATGATGTTTTTCCCCAAGTGGATTTTTTTTTTCAAAGTAATGGACTTACAAAAATACTTGAACTGAGCAATGTACCTCATACATTATAAAAATGTTAATTTCCTGAAACGTGGATGTCCTAGAAGGACCCAGCTTCCAGACCTGCAGCAGCCAGCTGTTTTCCTTTCAGTCTGAGAACCCTCCCTCGTTATCCAAGTGTGCAGGCAGAGGTATCCTCAGACTTGCTTGGTAAGCAGGCTGGCCGCAGTTCTGGCTGAGCTGATTCTCCCCAGGAGGGCTGCCTATTTCTAGAAATTGGGGCTTATGAAGAAAGCAGCATATGTTTGGTTGTGAACAGATGCTATAAATTGTTTGGGAAAGTATAAGACTAGAGTACAGAGAAACATCTCGGCATTCAGCTACTACTGAAAGATGTAGTCATTCTGCTGCATTGCAGATATACTGGGCAAGACCATCCTTAGGATCTGCTGCAGTAATGTGCGTGCTGTCAGCAGTTTGGGTTTGTATTGCCCTAACCATGACTGGCTGCAGAGGTGTGTTTTTTTTTTTTTTTTTTTTTTTTTGCTAAAGGCTTTGTTTTCACACTTATGTTTGGGTTTGGTGCTCATGGTCTAGGGATCTTGACCTTAGATCAGTGAGATGGTTTATCCCCAAGATGCCACTGTAGATCTTTTCACGCTTCATTTTCCACACCCTGTGTGTTGGGCAAGTATGAATCATGATTTTATGACGCAGGAGCTCATGGGATGCAATGCACTGCTGTAGTCGCATTGCTGGTTTGGTAAGTGGCGCTGTCTGATGTTCCTGTGACATATCCTGCTCTTGAGAACTCCAGAAGTGTTCTGGGGAGAGAAGCAAATGCTGAAAGCAACCAGACAGTGAATGGGACAGCAGTCTGGGAGGAAGCCAGGGAGTTTTATGTGAATGGCATTTTTTTTCCATTGACAACTGTCTAATTATTCTTACCTCTATTCCTGTCTTTTATATGGGGAAACCATCCCTATTATCTCATGCCAATTTTTAGTTATCTGGGTTGAAAAACCTTGCTGGATAATTTGCATGGATTTCCATCATCCACCCGAGAAGGATGCCTCTAACAACATGGGCAGATACTTCTTGGATTCTTAAGATGCTCATCGGGTTCTTTACGAAGATGTGCAAAGTATCCTCTCCCATACAAGAGCCGCATTCTTTCTTCAACATAATATTAACCTGCGTGTCCATTAGTTGTTACCTGTTACGGTTTCTGTTGGCTTGCTCAGCCTGGCCAGCAGGCTCACCGACTGGTGGTATTTCCTGGGAGCCCTTAAGAACCAGCATTACAGTCGTGCTTTGGTGCTGATAGTTTCAGGCGAGGCTTTGCCCGTGAATTAGAGCAGCAATTTCATCCATCAGAGCTCTTGGGAAATAGCTGGCCCTGGTGACTCATTACTCCTTTTAATAGGTTATAAGCAGAAGCTGTTGAAGAGGTGGAGATTTCCCCCATGAGTATCTGTGAGCTCTCCAAGCTTCTTCCTGGTGAACATCAATGTTGGAAAGTGCATTTCCGTTTTCCTGCTGTTGCCAGATTTTGAATGTTCTTAATGCTTCAGTTGCTTGCAGTCTGTGGGAAACTCTCTGCTTCTGCTGTCACTGAGAAGAAACGCGACTGTTCTTGAAGAGCCTGTCAGGATTCGACCTTTTCTAATCTTATTATTTGGCTATATATATATATGTATATGTGTACATATATTTTCAGAAAGCTGATTGATTTTTTTTCTCTCTCTCGTGTTTTTTTCCCCTCTTCTGATATCTGTTTGACTGCCGTCAGGCTGTACTTCCTGCTGTGCTGGAAGAAGTTTTTGTAAATGGAACACTCCAAAGCAGTAACTGTAATTTGCTTCAAATTTTTATGGGTACCTTTTTTTTTTTTTCTAATACAGTGTTTTTACCAGATATCCTCATTTTCTTGTATTTTGCTTCTTTGAAGTGAAACCCAGCAGTGGTGGGGCTTGTGTCTTCTTGCAGAATGTCACTCTTATGATTTGGGCAAAGCTCGGTGCTCCACTCAGTCTTAAGTTTTAATCATGGGTCTTTTGATGTCTGATGAGCTGCTTTTAGTAGGATGTTATGTGTCATCAAGTGTGTCTCTTGGTGGAGTATTCCTGTAGCACAGCTGGAACTTGCAGTGCCTAAGGACGTTTGCTTTGCTTTCCAATTTGTCGTGCATTGATGTTAATTTGACTCACTTGAGCTGATACATTTGGTGTTAGAACCTCCTGACTCTAGTCCCTATATCCTGGACAACTTCTCTACTTCAGAGAATCACAGAATGATTTGGGTTGGAAGGGGCCTTAAAGATAATTTAAATCCAACCCCCCTGCCGTGGGCAGGGACCCCCCCACACACAGACTGCCCCCAGCCCCATCCAGCCTGGCCTTGGGCACCTCCAGGGATGGGGCAGCCACAGCTCCTCTGGGCAGCCTGGGCCAGGGCCTCACAGCCCTCATAGGAAAAAATTTCTTCCTTATATCTAACCAAAATCTCCCTTCTTTTAGTTTAAAGCCGTTCCCCCTTGTCCTATCACTACACTCCCTGACAAATTGTCCATCCCCAGCTTTCCTGCAGCCCTGTTCAGGTACTGCCAGGCCGCTGTAAGCTCTCCCTGGAGCCTTCCCTTCCGTAGGCTGAACAACCCCAACACCCTCAGCCTGTCTCTGCAGCCCTTTGCTCATCTTCATGGCCCTCCTCTGGACTCGTTCTAATAGGTCCATGTCCTGCTGGTGCTGGGGGCCCCAGGGCTGAACACGGTATCTATTCCCTATTACCAAATTTAAAACAAAACTGCCCTTGGAGCGACGTACAGTCTGGAAGGACGGTTGCCCTTGGCTTGCTGGCAGTGCTCTTCCTACAGCAGCCCAACCTGATGTCGGTCATCGGTGCTGCAAGGGCACGGCGCTGGCTTGTGCTCAGCCCATCTGCCAGGATCCCAGCCCCTTGCTTGCAAAGCCACTTCTCGGCCAGTTGGCCCCAACCCGTGCCGCTGCAGGACTTCGCGTTTCCTTTGGTTGAACTCTGTGGTGTTTGTGTCAGCCCACGTCTCCAGACCAAGTCCTGCTGAATGGGAGCACAGCCATCAAATGGGTCAGCCTGTCCTGGTTTTGTACCATCTGCAGACCTGCTAGGGGGATGCTCTGCCCTGTCACCCAGGTTTAAGGTAGCGTTGAGACAGTGTTGGCCCTGGTACGGGCACCTGGGGTACACGGCTGGTGCCTGGTCTGAAGCTGGGCTTGGTGAGGACAGACTTCCACTTTGTAAATTCATGGTGACTACTCGCAGTTGCTTTCTTGCCCTCCAGTGTGTTTGGTTTCCAGGATTAGTTGCTGCATCACCTTCCCAGGTGTAAGGTGCGGCTGACCAGCCTTGTAGTTCCTTGGATCCTCCTCCTTGCCATTCTTGAGGATAGGAGCAGCATCTACTTTCTTCCAGTCCTCAGAAGGCTTCCGTGATCACCATGAAGCCACCTTAAATGCCTTTTTCTCCCTTGCTAAGACTTACAAGGAACCAAACTACCTAAAACAGGTTTCTGGGTTTAAGCTTGGGGCAGGAAGAAATGGGGAAGGAAGGGCGCACCTCCCTACCGCTGGGGTTGGGGCACCAGTGGGTGACTTAGGGCCAGAACCAGTAAAGAGCCAAATCACTTGTCCGCCTGGTGGAGCAGGCACAAACCTACCGCTGCGTTCCAAATGCTTTCTTACCCTGCTGTGCCACCAGTGCAGAAATTCCTGCAAGGTTTTGCGAGCTGCCCTGTGCGTGCACTAAAGCTAGTGATGGCTGCTCATCTTCGTCTGCAGGCCACGCGTTTCCTCTAGTCTCAGAGGACCGCGTGCTCTCTCCACGTGGCTGAAGCTGTCGTGCATGTGCAGTGCAGCCAACGTATCTATGTGCAGATCTGCCCTTGGATGGTGCTGGAGTCTCATTGCGTGTGCAAAGATCCGTGGAGCGTGTGTGTGTGTAGCACGTTCAGTGGCGGGGGGGAGGATGGCTGGGAGCGCAGGCTCTGGCTGTTACGTCTAGCCCTCAGTTTCTAACCATGGATAAGAGGCTCAGGAAGAGGGGACACCGCAGGTCGCAGCAGTCGGTGGCCTTGTGCCTCCTGTGGGTCATCGAACTGCAGGCGGCAGCAAATAACAAAACTTTTTTGGCCATCGCTCCTGCTGCCAGCGTGCACAAATCCCATCTGCCTTTTGTTTTGCTTTTGTATGCCAAGAAGAAGTCTGCCTATCGTATGGTAAGAGCTATCAGGCATCGGTTTTGGGTATCTCCCTTCCTGATGGCTTAGCTTTTGAGAGTGACAGACAGGCACATGCAGTTGCTGCCCCTGTGTCTGCTTCTGATGGTTTGTTTGCATTGTTCTGTTTTAATAACAGTATTTCTGGTCTTCAGGTCCCATGCAAGGATCTGTAGGTCCTGACACATGGGAGGGACAGCCTCCTTGCCTATCGGATTTTACTTTTGTACAGGACTTGCTTCTATTTTTTTCAGTGACCAAACTTCTAACCAATGTACTAAGATCCTTTTATAGGCTTTGCATCTATTTCATATGAAAATCTCAGCTGGGATATATATATTACTTGTGTTGGGGTAAAATCTTTTCATTTTGGTGTTATATGCTTGAGATGTGAACCTGGTGTTGATTTTAAATATAGCAGCCTTTGTGGCTATGGTTTGGTTCTATCATGTTTATACAGAGCAATTCCTGAAGTAAAGGCTACTGGTGGGGGAATTTAAATAGTAATTATTAGCCTTTATTTTTTTTCCTGTTACAGGACCAGGTATAAGCTGGCTCATCTGTTTTGAATTCTCCCAGCACTGGGAGCAATGCACAGGGATATATATTGGAGTAAAATACTGTTTTCTCTTCTAGACATGTTGTTGTGAAGACTTCTCCCAACCACAAATACATTTTCACGCTGAGAACCCATTCCTCTGTTGTTCCTGGCAGCATCGCGTTCAGCTTGCCCCAGGTACTGCCTGGTTTGACTTACTGTTTTCCTGTAGAATAAACAAAATGTCTTTTGAGATTTGGAGTGAAGATAGCTAGACCAATTGGAGGGAGATGCCTCCAAAAATGTGTGCTGCAAATTTGATTTCTGAAAGCAAAAGTTCAGAGGAATTTACTATACCTGAAATGAACTTGCTTATATTCCTTTGTATGTTTAGCATATTCTGGAAAATAGTATGAATGGTATAACTTAATCTTTTTAAAACCCACCGGAAACAAACTTTCAAAAAGAAAAGCGTAAGCAATGTCTGCTATTGGTTTTGAATTTGTATTGTTCTCTAGTTTTCCTTTGTTTTAGAGGGTTTTCTTTGCTGTGTTTCTCTTTCAAAGACCTGCGGGAAGTTTTCTTGAGTGTTAGGATTTCTCGAGGGGATGTGCAATTAAATGCATAAAATAGATTTAACTAGTCACCTCTTTCTTAATTAAGTCAAGTTACTGCATGCTAAATGATGCTTAGAATAAATAATCGATACAATTAACTTATAAGTAGAAAAATTAATCTTGTAGCCATCAACTGACTTACACAGTGAGTTGCATAATAAGAACAGCAACAAACATGGTCACTGGCTTAATGCTTTTGTATTTGTCTGCTAGTAACTAGTCTAGAAGCTGAGTCTCTGCTGAGTGTCTGTGCTGCAAACAGACTTTTTTCCTCAACAGATGACTTGGCATAGGCCCCAAAACCACTTTTTGCTTTTTGACGTGTTGTTCAAATTCAAATTTGTCCGGATGAGTGGGTGCAGAGAATGTTAAGTTACCATATGTCCAGTTAAGATTTATGATGCCAAAACTGAAAACCAGCTATCAGTAGAAGTTATTTGTATCACAGAGTTGAAATAAATGTATTTATGGTCTAGAACTTATTTTTTTTCTTAGATTCTGGTAGTTATTGTTGATCTGAGAAAGTTCTGCTATGAGGTGTTTTGCTTGCCCCTAAAAAGTGCCTCTGGTAGTAGGTGTTACAGCTGCTGGTAGGTGAATGTCCTGTTTGAGTGTTCCTAGGGCTGGGGTTTAACTTCCAATATTTGTTAAAGCTTTGGATAACTTCAGCCAATGTTATACAAAATACAAATTTACCTCAAGTCCAATCTCATGTATTTGTGGAGGGTCATGTAATGGACACTGAGGCTCTGAGAACTCCAAGGAAGTCTGGTCTGTATTTGTTACGTACATCAAGTTCTTGACCACCTTCAGATTGTAGTAATCTGAACTCTCAAGCTCAAATGGTAAGAACCATGGAAAATTTTGTATACTGGAGAGAGCAAAAGATGAAGGGCAGCGCGGTGATGACAAACTTCCTAGCAGAAAGTACCCAGATGAACACAGGCATTGAGCTGTATCTCTTGCCACTTGTGGACACCAGGTTCACATCTCAAGCATACAACATCCAAAACAATTATTCTAATTGAACTTAGCTTTCCTTCCTGTTCCAAAAGCTGGCGATAGCCTTAACTTGGAGGGTTCAAGCAAAGCCCAAGAATCAGGGGAGCACTGGTGTGCTGGCCCTCCGTTCTTGCACTGGTGGTCCCCGGTGCTTGGTATTTCAGGTGGAGGTGAGTTTAGGATATCTTCTGCTGAAGAACTGGAGTGTCAAGAGGAAGGGAGGAATTTCTTACTGGCCATGCAGTTAAACAGCTGTAAAGAATGAGATTAAGTGTGGAAACATAGTTTGTTTTTACTTTTCTCAGGAATACCAGTAAGTGCACATAAGACTTCCTGTTCTGGGCTTTGATTCTAACAGGCCAATCCCTGTTAGCCTAGGGAATTCTTTCCTGAAGCCTAACTCCAGTTTTGAACCATGAACATATTGGAGAGGAAGCATGGGGGAAATTTTCATTTTTTTAACAAAAGGTCAAAAGGTATGCCTTCTCCAGACTTGTTCCTTCCAGGTTAAAAAGCCAAACATAAATGACTATGAAGAACAACATTTCTAATGCAATTTTAGTGGAGCATTGTGTAATGATACTTATATACTTTTGTGATTGGTGCCTCTCTAAGGTTGAGATATTTAAGAGATGGTGAATACTGCGTCATCTGGAATGTGGACTGTAAATACACACTAGCCAGTCTGTATCGCAAGAACCCTTGGAAAAATACCATTTTTGCGCTTATTGAACAATAACTTCTGGCATTGTAAAGGTCTTGGGTTTTCACGTCACATAGTTATTGAACCATTTCCCACTTCTCATGTAGTTCTGTGCTGCGCAGATCTTTTTAAAGGAAGCTAATAGTTTTGAACAGCTCCATTCTTACTAGTTCTCTGAACAATTTTTTTTTAAAGTTATAACTTCACATTGTAACAACTTCCTGCAACTACTCTTTACACGTAAGCTTTTAAAATAATTCACAAGCAGCCTTTCTTGCCTGTTGTGCTACCTCTTCTATGATTGATCATTGGCAGAGCTTTAGTAGGAAAGAAGCAGAATGTCAAAAAAAGAAAAAAAAAAAAAGAGAAAAATGAACACCAACCAACCAACCAAAAAAGCCTCCAAAAACAACTAAAATAACCCACAAAAAAACTAAAACGTCCTGTATGATAACTTTAACAGCCAAGACAGCGGGTGATTAGTAATATGAAGGAGATGGGACAGGATCACCTCCCAAGGTCAGAAAATAGGATTATTAATAGAAATGATTCCTTTATTTTGACTTGTTTCCTGTTAATTTGAGGGTCTTTATAAGGTCTGGTTCTGTCCTTTTTTCTTCTTAGGGTTCTCATGGTGGGGAGGTGGGAGCTGTTTTGCTAAGTAAGGATGCTGGCTTTGAGTAGATGTGTTCTATTGAAAGATGAGATTTCTGAAGTTTCTGCCTTGTTCTTACAGAGAAAATGGGCTGGACTTTCCATTGGACAAGAGATAGACGGTAAGTCAGACCGCAGCGTGATCACGATGGATTCTGTGCTTCCATAATGAAGTGAAACTGAGCTGGAAAATCACAGACCTTCAACCCTTCTTCAAGTAACATGGGGCCCTCGTTGGCCAGAGGGAGTTGCCCCCGTGTCTGCAGGCTTCCAGTCTCTTAAAACTTGCAAAACCTAGATGAGTATTTTGACTTGTCTTCAGACATCTGCCAGTTTACCTCTGTATGGAACGTCAGTGTCCCCACAGATGCGAACGTAGAACATGTGTTCTGGGTGGTCTGTCCTTGTGGCTTTGGAGAACACTTACCAGCTAGCAGAAAGCTGATGTTGTAGTTGAGGATATTCTTTGCGCCTAAACTTTGAGAATAGGGAATTTGTAAGAGCTGTCAAAGGCCAGCAGTCTGCCCTGGATTTGCTGGCATGCTGAGATTTGTGAATAGCACTGAAGTTTTCACTGATACTGACAGGAATATTGCTTAAGTGAGAGCCTCCAGACCATCAACATATGAATATAATCTCAAAAGATAATGCTGGTTTTCTTAACGTCAGTGTCAAGCATGTTGGAGTGCAGGAAATCATGACCCTGTGCAGGAAAACACCACGGTGTGCCTGTCAGGTGGCTCAGGAAGAACAGTGTATTTTTCATGCAAAAAGTCACTTGAATGTTGGTGTTTGTTCATATTTATAGAGTTTCTTGCCTTCCTGTTTAACCTGAGCTCTTGCAGGAACGTGGGAGGCATGAGTATTTTCTGCCAGTCAGTCAGTGATGAGGCTGGCATTTACACTTCTGTGTTCTCTTCAGTGTTTCTTGATCGGGAGGCTGCAAAACTGAGGCAGTGTGCATAGTTCCTGTATGGTTAGGCACTTTATTAAACAAATGCCTTTCAGATCAAAGGTACTTCACTGTACCAGAAACATAAATGACTCTGTGAGAATACATATGCAAATTCAGCTGCAGAGCGTAGTTGCTTTTTTAAAAATAAAATAAAAAGAGGATGTGTCTTCATGCAAGTTACACTTTGCCACCCACAGGCCAGTGCTGCAGAACAGCGCTTTTGAGAGCCCTAAGCCTTTTCATTGATTTTTGTGTTTGCTTGGTGCCTGATTGGTATTGTCTGTGTGTCTCACTGTGTTTGATGCTCAGCTCATGGACAGACCGTCCACAGGAAGGCTGAAATCTATAGCTTCTTGCTGTCACTCCCCTGTTGAACATGTTAAGCAGTAAATGCCTTTCTGCTCAAGGGCACTATGATGCCAATTTTGACAAGAAGTGAAGGATTCTGCATTGTGATGAAGGGAAAGGGCTGCATCTCAAGTTCATGCAAACTGAAGATTTGTATTCCACTGCTCAAATTTTAATGGAGCCTGATGAATCTTTTGCTAATGTTCAAAGAGGCTGATTTGCATCTCTCAGCTTGCATGCTATGTACTTGCGCACAGTTACCTCTGGTAAAGCTGTGGATGTGAATCAGTTAGGGAGGCTCCCCCTTGTCTGGTCATTTTCCCAGCTCCTTTGGTCTCAACGAGGTCATGGGGATGGATCTTACTTGGGTGAGCAGTATGAACTCTTTGTTGATCCCTTTCTGTAGTGACAAGTTGGAGTGGGTCTGTTTGCCTCTATGCACAAGATGCCTCATATGTCTTGCTTTTAAGTTGTTGGTTTTTTTTTTGATAGCTGAGTTAATATTTTTTTAAAACTGAAGCATCACCCTCCTTTTATTTTCTTGAGGTTGGGGGCAGACTCAGGATTAACTTCTTTCTCACCCTTATTTGTTTGTTGATCAGTAATGCATGCCAGCTGGCTTACAGATAAATGCTTTTTAGTATGAAAATTATTTGGGGAAATGAACACTAATATTTAGCATGATCAGTTGTTAGAACAGATTTGTGATTGTACTTGAACAAGACCCTGCTAGAAACTTAGAAACTCAGTGGGAATGTGTTTTGTTTTTTTTTAAAAAAGTGAAGTAATTTCAAGCAGGGTGACTAAATGTCACATGACTGACTGCTGAGTATAAGGGATCTGTAAAACTTTTCTACAGATAGGGAAACATATTCAGAAAACGAGTGACTCACCAGGGCTCCCTTTCTGTCTTGTTCCCTCGATAACATGAGAGCTATGCTTTAAGGGCAGTTTCAGGTGCAGTCCTGTGCTTAGCGGGACAGTGCTGCTGAGCCCCCGGGCTTCCCAGGTGAGCAGATCTCGAGACCGTGCCTTTGGGGAAGGGGACTCGGTGCTGAGCCCCTGAGGTGGGTGCTGGTGTTGGCTTTGCCAGCTCCTGTGTCGTGCTGGAGGTGCTGGCTCTGTCTCAGCACAGGGATGTCTCTCTTCACAGCCTGCCTCTCCGTTGAGAGGACTTGGCAGGGTTTTGAAGCTGCTGCTGTGTGTTGCTGACAGGGCAGCAGTGGGGTTCTCTGTCCCAAGCCTCCCCAGCGCTCAGTCCTTGCTGTGAGCACTGCCCCTGGCCTGCTGACACCTCGCTTCTGGGGTGTTCTGTCCAGAAGCTTTTGTCTGACAAGGCTGTGAGGTGAGGCAGCCGAAGGGAAGTCACTGCCCTGCAGCAACCCGAAGGTAAAGCTCCCGGCGCTCCCTCACAGGACCCACGTCTCTCCCTCATTAGCAGTGGCTTAGTGATTGCCCTGCTGCCATATCCCTTACCAAGCTATTAAAGATAGTTCAGGAAGGGGTTCAGTGTTTCTTCTTCACCTTATTTCCCAGAAGGTCTTTCTTTGGTAGCTCATTTCGAGGTGGCCTTGTGTGCCAGGAAAGCTGTTAAACGTGCGTGCTGTGATGCTGTGTCTTCTGGTTTCATCTTAAGCAAGAGGCAGGTTCTTTTCCTTCCCTATATGTGAGTGTGTCCTGTCTCATAGCATGGTGGATACGGGTATTAACCTGCCATCTTCCCAGCAGTCTGCAGGATTTGACTGGAACCATTCTGTTGCTGAGAGGCGTGATGGGATGCAGCGAGCCGTGCGAGAGGTGCATTTCCCTTATTCGCCTCCTGCTGCTTTACTTTAGCTGTGACTTCTGTATCAGACAGGACTTTCTTCTCCAGATTCAAAGCAAGCCTCTAATGTACTTCAGTGTTCTGGAGAAACTGCGTCTGTCCTTTGTGAGTTATTAGGAGTGCCTACTTTGTGAGATCCTGCCTTTCTAATCGCCTCTGTTGAGGCAGTAGCCCTGACGTGAGCCATGTTCTTCTTTTCTTTTATTCTTCTTCCTCCAGCAGCAACGGTCCCAAGTGTCCTCCTGGTTTTGACCTGATGTAACTTGAGAGCTGCAGGGACTGGAGGCAGTTGGCAGTGGCAGCAAAATAACTGTGTCACTTTGCTTTCTGCCCATTTCCAAGGACTGTTCAGTTGGTTCTGGATTGCTGGAGGTGTCTTGGGGAAAGCTGGGATGGGCCCAAGTGTGCCTCCGGGGCAGGGGTTGTTCCCTCTGTCAGAGAGGAAAGGTGGTTGGTGCCTCATTCTGGGCTGTAGAAGCCTGATAGTCTATCTGCAGGTTCAAGTGCAGTAATATAATTTAACTTTCTGCCACCTAGTCTGCAGACAAGCTAGTCAGTCTCTTGCTACTGGAAAACAGTTATGACCTCTGGTTGTTGCTTTTTCAGGTAAGGCGTGCTTCCTTTGGGCTTTCTGAAGATACCTTCCAAAGTCTTTGATGCTGAGGGAAGCTATTGTGGTTCTATAGTGTGTGTGAACTTGCTTTCACTGTCCTTATCCCCAAGGCTCATGTTTGAGCTACTTTAAAGGACATTATTAAAGACTTTAAAGAAATGCAAGGATTCTCAGTAGAGATAAATTTGCTGTGGTTTTGCTCTTGTACTAGAAGAAGGATGCAAGAGAAATGAGGTTTTCTATCTGAAACGGGATACTCAATTTATGAAATAGAATGGAAGAACACGCGCTGCTAAAGATATAGCATGTTTAATAGATTGTGAGGAGACCTTGCTTTATGAAATGTGTTGTTTTTTAAAATCTTTTTATATATTTTTATTTTTACAGTTTCTTTATATACTTTCGACAAAGCTAAGCAGTGTATTGGCACGATGACAATTGAGATAGATTTTCTGCAGAAGAAGAACATTGACTCCAACCCTTATGACACAGACAAGATGGCTGCAGAATTCATCCAGCAGTTCAACAGCCAAGCCTTCTCAATAGGCCAGCAGGTGTGATTTTTGTTTTGGTTTTGTTCTTTCTTTTAAAGGCTAAAAAGATCTTAAGTAACACTTAAGTGCTTGTATAAGCAATGATATAAAGTACGGAAGAGTATCAAAGTAATTAGACTTTAGTTGCAGAGGTCAACTAAGAAGCAGAAATTGTTTGTGTGATTGGTGTTTTCATAAATGTTGAACCATTGTGACTTTCACTGAAAGCAGAAGCAGAGTGGTTTAAAATCTGCCTTTTCCTTAGCTAAAGAAATGTATCTTTGTGAGGAAAATTGGGAGCCTTGAGAAACCTGGGTTCTCTCTGCACCTTGGCCTGGTTGGCTGTAAACATGGCAGCTCCTGGATCTTTTGAGAAGTGACTTTTGTCTTCCTTATATACAAAATCAGAAATGAATGCCAGCTTTAATTAATTTTCCATAGCATCTTTGGTGTGCAGTGTATTTTGTTGTAACACTCATTACTGCCCTACAGCTTCCAGGGGTAAGATAGGTGTGAAACATTTGACTTAAGGTTTTGTGAAAACTGATGCTCCTGTAAGAGAGCCTCTCAGCTCTGTAACAGATGGGTTTCTGCCCTTAAGAACTTCTGCGATAGCCTCTGGTTTGTCACATTCTCAGGACAGATTGAGGGCTTTCTGTGAGGGTAGTTTGCAACATGCAAGGCCTGAATCTTAAATCAGTTGCAAATGTAATCTTGGAGGAAAGGAGACAGCATGCTCTTTTCTATGCAATGGGACTCCACTTCTCTTAATGTTCATTCTGTTACTTGTCTTAAAGTTCATTCTGTCTAGTGCTGCTCCAATGTTGTTTTTGAGGTATCCTTGTCAAACTGAAAAATGAAACATCAAAAAGATTTGAGGTAATTTGTTCTCCTTGCAACAAAGAACGGAAAAGAAGTTTTTTTTCTTGGAGGAAGGCAATTCTTTGTATTTTTTCACTTCATGGCGTGCTTTTTTTGTTCTGTAATCCTTAACTATGGGACATGAAAAGGACATGTTCAGTATGCCCAACCTTTACAGAATAAAAAGAAGTAGAATTTGTGGGGTGGTAAGCTTTGTCGTCAGGCCTTTTTCTCTTCAAATCTTAGCAGCTTTGTCAAAATCTTACTAGCATTTTAATTACATTAAAATCAAATTCTGTTTCTTCTTTTCACAGCTTGTGTTCAGTTTTAATGACAAACTTTTTGGCCTGTTGGTAAAGGACATGGAAGGTATGGATCCCAGCATCCTCAAAGGAGAGTCTGGAGCAAGTAAAAAACAGAAGGTAGGGACACAGGAATTCATGTTAATTCCTTAGGATTTGCAGAGGCTCAAGTATGGAGCAGGTGTTGCTACAAAGAGGAACTGAGGTTACTTGCATTTGGAGAAATTACTTTGGTTCCACCTGGCTGCTTCTTTTTCTCTGGAGAAGATAAGTGTCTTCAGTTTCATGCAGTCTCGTGTGCTTGTGTAGTTGGGAGCTTAGAGTTGTACCCACTTAGATTTGCACCCATTAAAGTGCAGAGCTGGATGAGATGCAAGGAGTATCTTCTGGACTTTATATGCTAATTCGTGGAAACCTTCTCTGTTGAGCAATTTTGTCGAGTTTTGATTTTCCTTTTGTACATTGTGAACGTATTTTTTTTCTCTTGCTAGACCTTGCTGAAATAAAACAGTTGGTTATGAACTAAAAAACAACATAAAAAAGCCAACTTACTATACCCAATGAGCTACTGCATTCAGAGTTAAATAATTGTTAATAAAATTGGTTTTAGAGGATGTGTTGGTATTTCACATTCCTTCCAAAAACTTTTGTACTAGCGCTCCTTCAGCTGGTTCTTTCCTGCTGAGATCTGCTTGGAGATACTAAAGAAGAATCTGAAGTTGAGTCTGATAGCTTAAATGTAACTATTTGGTTCTTTCCCTTTTACAGATTGAGGTTGGTTTGGTTCTTGGAAATAGTCAAGTGGCCTTTGAAAAAGCTGAGAACTCCTCTCTCAATTTGATCGGTAAGTGCATCTTTATCCAAAGAGACAAATGCTGTTTGTACTGCTTGAAGTTTGCTGCTTTTCAGGCCTCAAGGACTTGTATACCAAAAGTTTGTTTCTTCCTATTATATGAATTGACCTAATCTATTGAAAACTGCATCTTAAAATGTGTCCTAGGTATCAGTTTAAACTAGCAGATGATTGTACTTGATCCCTTAGGAACCTTTCACGGATCCTTTAGAATGCAGTTAGTACATGGCCAGGTGTCTATGGGGACCCACTGCGCTGAGAAGGCGCCATCCCTCCTACAGACTGCTGCTTCTAGCAGGGGCTGTATGGAAGCCACTGTCAGCCCACTGTGTAGCTCCACGGCTGGCTGAGGGGCTAGGGCAGTTCTGCAGGCCTCTTGCCATGCTTATTGCCGTGGCGTATCTGAATTACACAGTGATGCAAGGAGAAAGGTGTCCCTTGTTGAGAGACAGACGATAATAAATTGTCAGAAGAGGGGAGGTTAGCCTGACTGCTCTGGACTCATAGGGCTGGATTAATGAGGCACCATGGACCAGGAGTTCTAGTGAAATACAGCAGCTAGTTGAAATGTTTTAACTCTTTAAACATCAGAGAATTATATTTTTAGGAACACTAACAAGCCAACACCTGTTTAACTTTAAACAGCAGAGAAAAGGGAAAGTGAGAACTTTTTTGAACGAGAAGCAAACATTTCAGAATGAGTGCAAAGCTTCTGACAGTCCCATTTCTAATGAGATCTCTTCTCCAAGGAGAACCTTAAAAAGAGGCTAGAAGGTAGCTCTGGAAGAGCACTTCATTTTTCTTGACTTCTGAAAATCCTGCTCTTCAGAAATCGATGACAGCTGCAAAATAAAGCACAGCATTTTTATTATGTGAGACTTAAATTAACTGCTTACACATTAACAAAGCATAGATTAATGCAAGTATATTATCCAAAACCATGGACTTCTTGTTTTAAGAAGCACGTTCAAAGGTCTCAGGAAAACAAATCTTTGTGTACAATTTCAGATTTTACTGGCAAACAAATAGGGAATAATTGATGCATCCTCCTTACATTCATTTAGAAGGAAACTCATGTAGAGCTAGGGAGGAGTCTGGTGCTTTCCCACAGACCCACCAGCTTGAACGTTAGGGGACCCTGGACCACAGAGTGTGTAGTGAGGATATCTTCCCTGCAGGTGGCTGTGTGTGCTCCCTGGGGTCATGGTGGCTGCCCTGCGGAACAGGTAGATACTATTAGTCTGGCTGTTCCTTTTCCTATCTGTGTTATGAAGTCGACAGTACTTAGTAAGCCTGTAGTTACAAATGCCCCCCTTGGTGGTAAGATGGCTCTAGGTATTCCTTGCTGAGTATGATAAGAATGCCTGCTTGGTACAGGAATTTTTCTTTTTTCTTATTTTCTTTTCCTCTTTATTTCCTTCTGCTGGAGCCCATGAACTAAGAAATCTTTTGTTTTTGCTGCTGCTCTTCCACAGATAAAGTGGCAGGGCCCTTGCAGCAGATGAAGGGTGCTGCGAGTGAAGACTCGGTGAACCTGGGCAGCTCAGCTCAGCGACTTGTCCAATAATTAGGGTCTTTGTAGTAGGTTTGTGTTCAAAGAAAAGCTCTGCTTGACTGTGAGTTCTCAGTATTTTGAGTATTTGGTACAGAAATAAAAAGTGAGGCTAATAGCCACCTAGGACAAGAGAATTTAACTCATTCAGCATTGCAGGAGCTGTGGCAGAGGCAGTTTTGACCCTTAACTGAAGTATTAACTTTCCTCAAGTGCAAGGCTGTGACTTCATGCTCTGTAGTTGTCTGCTTAACAAGTGCAGTTATTACAGAAGTGGGGAGACATGAAGCTGTTCTGTAACCTCACATCTTGCATCACATGTGGACGTTTTTATCTGAAAGTACAGCCAGTTATCTATTCTGGGGAAAATAAAACAAGCACCAGAGACCTGTGGGATGGGGTTGTAAATGACTAATCAAGCATATTAACAAGGATACAAGTTCTGTGAGCACTGAATGAAGTTTGCATGAACAGCTGTTTCATGCCTGCAATTACATGGTTACAGCCCATTTAGTTTTTACCATGTTTTGATTGGACAGCTGGAGGTGAATATTAACATAATCCAATTTATTACATCAGAGCAAGCAGTGGTATTTTATTTGGTCAATATCCAAAGCCATAAAATGACCTGCGATCTTCTTCCTAGCCTGGATAGGTGTGAAGAGTGGTCCTGTGGGAGCGTTAATTGATTGGAAATAGGAAACCTTCACTGTGATTTTATTTCATTGCCTGCAGACAAGACAAAAGACTTGCTTATGCCTCAATTTACTTCCTTCTGATTGCTACTTTATGTAATCTCCTCATTGATCTGAGGCAGAGCTACTTAACGTGCTTTGTTAGTCTCTGGAGAATTGTAAAGTTGTGAATAATTAAATTCTGGGAGAGGAGATAAAAATAAAATAAGTGTCATTGAGGACTGCTTTCATTAATGGCCTTTATTTTCTTCAGCAGATAATTGTGATCGTTAAAAAAATAATGCTAATTCAGTTTCCTGTACGTAGTATGAAATTGTGTTATAAAACCAACAGATGATGATGTTTCAGTTGAATCTATGAGAATTTTATTGTGATCAGATGCAGCCAGAAGGGGGGAGTGTAGGCCAAGTTCTGGAGGAAAAGTAAAATGCCTGGCTGAGGGGTCTGGTCTGAAGACTGCAGTGGAGCAATGAGATGGTAAATATATAGCAATCAGTGGATCAAACGATCACTGCTGTCCTGCGTGGTTCTGTGTGTTAGTGCTGGATGTTAGAGCTGGTTAAACGTTGTCCCTACTGTGTTAGAGGCATGCTCTTGTTTATTTTGTTGAACTAAGAATTAAAGTGTTTCTTCTAGGTGTATTTAGACCAAGATTATTAGTGGTCTAGTTCATCTAACATGGAACTTCTGTTTAGTGTGCTTACTGGACATCTAGATGCTTAAAATTAGGGGAGCTTTTGTTCCCAGGGCCAATCCTGTAAAGCACTGTGCATGTCCCAGAAAATACAAGACATTCAATTTCAGCAAGAATTAAGGAATATTTTGAAGATCTTTGATTCTTCCCTGGGCTTTTAGTATTGCTGTTAGTTTCTCTGGTAGCTAAGCAAAGTGATGTAGCTAAAAGCCATTCAGACATGTTGATCTAACTCATGTGAGTATCAGTGCTTGTTTATAAATTCCCCTCACATAAATTTAAGGCAAGTATACATGGATCTGTCTGTTAACATCTCAGCTGTACTTTTATTGTAGTATTTGTGCTTATTGTCTACATCCTAAATGTACTAATTACTTATAAGCTTCTCTGAAAAGGGAGCAGGGAGCTCTGTAAGACTAAAATGTATGTGGATTTTGTCAGCAAAAGGGAAAGGAAGGCTGTTAGAATATTCCACAGAGACTGCTAAAGCTGTGCTCAGGGAATCCGGCTCAACTTGAAGCATCTCTAGTACAGGTAATCAAACAAATGGGGAAAATGAGCAGTGATAGTTTGCCAGGACTGGCTTTTATTCTCCTGAGTTGTAAAGGAACTCAAAGGTGAAATAGCTGAACTTGTAATGGTTTTGTGTAACCTTGCTTAAAATTGCTCTGGTGTCTGAGGACTGGAAGATGGCAAGTGTGCTGTCAGTCATAGAATCCTAGAAAGGTTTGGGTTGGAAGGAACTGTAAAGCCCATCTAATTCCAATCCCTGCCGTGGGCAGAGACCCCTCCCAGCAGCCCAGGCTGCCCCCAGCCCCATCCAGCCTGGCCTTGGGCACTGCCAGGGATGGGGCACCCACAGCTCCTCGGGGCAGCCTGCGCCAGGGCCTCACCACTCTCATAGTAATTAATTTCTTCCTAATAGCTAGCCTAAATCTGCCCTCTTTTAGCTTAAAACCATTCCCCCTTGTCCTGTCACCACACAAAAAGCAAGAAGTCCCTCTTACACAGCTTTCCCATAGACTCTCTTCAGGCACCAGAAGGCCCATGTAAGCTTTCCCCAGAGCCTTCTCTCCAGGCTGAACAAGCCCAATGCCCTCGGCCTGGTTCCACCGTGGACCTGCTCCAGCCACTGAGCATCCTCGTGGCCTCCTCTGCACCCACTCCAACAGCTCCGCGTCTTTCTGGGGGCCCCAGAGCTGAACACTCTGCTCCTGGTGGGGTCTCCTGGGAGCAGAGCAGAGGAGAGTTCAGAAGGATTCCACAAAAGGTCTAGAAAGCTACGGATCTTTGAGGCTGAAATCCGTACAGGAAAAAAAAATCAAACTGTAATAAAGAATCAAATTAACGTATATCTATGTAAAGGTGATACACTGGGAAGGGTCAGCCTATCTTCCCGTAAGGGAAGTCCTACCTCATGATCCCACTGGAATTAGTTACAGGAATCAAAAGACCCGGGGATAAGGGCTGACATAGTCTGCTTATTTCTCAAAACTCTTTCAGCGATTCCTTATCGAAGTTTCTTTAAAAAGAAACTAGACAGAAATGGATGGAAGGCTAGAGGTAAATGGCCAGTGCCAGTGGAGTTCAGCATGAATCTCTGCTGGGGCCTTTGCTTTTCATTATAATTATTAAATAAGCTGAATAAAGGCTGAGTAACGAGGTGACAAAGCTTGCTCCTGTGGGGCTGAGTGACTAAGAAATAAAATGGCAGAGGAAATTCAATATAAATAAACATAAAGTGATGCGTGGGAGGAAAAACATTCCTAACTTCAGTCAAATGTCATTGCTACTTAAGGCCAAGATCCCAGGTATGAAAGATTTAAGGAAATGCTGGGCCTGTGCTCAGAAGCTGCCTGGCTCTTGTTAAGAATTATTAAGCATAGATGTTAAGAAGTTATTACCTCTTTATTAAGAAATATGAACAAAGCATAGCATAATTTTGCACCTGTATTGAAAATGCAGACAAACCTCGGTGTGCACAGTTTGGGTCTGCCTGTTTCTCAAAGGTTGTAGCAGAAATAGAGAAGACTGGGAGGAGAGCAACACGGATCCTCAAGTGTGGAGCAGCAGCTGTGTAAGGACTGAAGAGCGAGTTAGGACTGTTGTGTCTGGTTAAGGTACAACCAAGGGGAATGCAGGCCAAGTCTGATGCTACCTGAGGTGGCCTGAAAGAGGGTGAACCAAATGCTGCAGGGTGGTCTAAGTTTACATAGGTTCAAGGGGGCCTGGGTAAATTTGTGGCAGGGAAATCCATTGAGGATTATTAAATGAATAGGAGCAATTTCTGGCTTGAAGTCCCTGAACAGGAACAGGTAAAGGCTGGGGAAATCGTGCACTAAGCAAGCTGAGCAGGTGGTTTGGCATCCTTGTTACTATGAGTCCTCCAAACTGATGTCTGCAAGTGAACATTGATTTACCTGGACATGGGTCTGACCTGGTGGAGCCTTTCTGGTGTTTGTACTTTTATTTGGTGTAATTCTGCTGTGCCACGTGATTGATTTTTTTTTTTTTTAACAGGTAAATCAAAGACCAAGGAGAACCGCCAGTCAATCATCAACCCAGACTGGAATTTTGAGAAAATGGGCATTGGTGGCCTTGACAAAGAATTCTCAGATATTTTCCGACGAGCTTTTGCTTCACGAGTGTTTCCACCTGAAATTGTAGAGCAAATGGGTAAGTATGACAGAGAGAAATATGTCTGGGGTACGGGATGCAGACCCGTTTCTGGCTTGGAAAGGTGAAATCAACTAACAACCTTATGCTATAACATGGCAGTTACTTAGAGATCTAAAAGACTAACAAAGCCTTTTCTTCTGCTGTTGCTCCCGAATGTCTTTCGTACTCCTGTTTCTTGGCTAGAGAAGGGGGACAAAGAAACAACTTGAATGCTCAACACTGTACATGAAATGTCTGAGCAAATGAAATATATGGTTTAACTGAATACTTTTCTGTTGGAACCCAAACACTGCCTATTCTTCTGCATGCTTCATTTATTCATAGCAATGAGATTGAATGCTCCCATTTCTGACTTACTGGCAATGGGCTTTCTGTACAAATCAAAGGAAATTCTGTCCTTAATGATCCTGCCTTATGTATAGTATCTATTGTCCTGGCAATTGCACTATGAACTTACGTCCTTCTCACAGTGTTAGCCCAATAAACAGAGTGTCTTGTGTGATCTTGGATTGGTCTGATTTGAAATTCTGCAGAGGATGCACAGGCCATGGCACGTCTTGGAGTTTGTTACATAAAAGCACAGATTCTTAAATATAGCCTTTTTGGGTCTAGGGTAGGAAAGGCAGTCCCATTACTTTGTAAACATGTGCTGGCAGGCAGATAAATGGTACTGATTTTAAAAGTAATTTTATTAAGCAATATGCAGCTGCAAGTATCTTATTTTGTCCCATAAAGTGGCTAGGGATGTTACAGCTAGTTTTCATTCTCTGAAAATAATCTCTGTGGGATCATATTTAAACTTGGAATTCGGAGCTACATAATTTCTAAGTATGTTTATATTTCTTGATCCACCTTCTCTCTCCCCGCAAATGAAGCAATCAAGATTTTGATTACAAAACAGATTTTGATCAGAAGATATGTCCTGTTTGTGTGTGGCTGTATGAAGTGTGTCCATTTCCAGTGTTTGTGGAATTAATGTTAAAGTAAACTTCTCTGTGAGGTGTGTTAGGTCTTTTCTTAGTGGTTTAAAGACTTAAGGAGAAACATTGAAGAACCCCTGTAGGCTAAATCCAGTTAGTGCATGATTCTCTCTACTGCTTTTTTTTTTTTTTACTTCATATTGATCTGTTAGTTAAAGCCTTCTGGGGGCTCATTGTGCTTCTCTTTTTTTTTTTTGTGGCTGTGATCAAATCATGATGTCTCTGCCTCAGCTTGAAGACAGCAACAGCTTGAATTTGTTGGTATTTAGCCACTCTGCAGAGGGAGGTGGTGTCAGCTATGGAAATAAACGCTCCTTTACTGGGACACACTGTGTCCTGTTCAGAAATGTTGCTGCCAGCTGGCCTTCGGATGGACCAGCATCCCCCACTTGAAATATTTTGACCTTCTGAAGCAGCTCCATGTATGTTCATAGCAGCAGTGCAGAATCTTTGACTATACGTGGAGGTAAAAGACTTGGAATTCTCATTGGTGTCATTTGACTGTAATGAGAAATGCCCTAGTAGACTAGAGATAACGAGAGCTTGTTTTCGTTTTGTTATAACATCCATTATTCAGCTTCCATGGCTGCATGCAATCTGGCAGCGTGCTAAGCAGGGCTATGTCAGGGTTTGATCACTTTTGATTGGTATTATTGGTGGCTGAATCGACCTGACAGCTGGGTGCTGTTCGGTAATAGCACGCAGCAGCTAGCTTTGCCAGGAAGAACCTGCATCTCTAACAGGTACCTGTTGCGAAGGTCAGAAACCTTGCTGGCTGCATGAGGTTGTGGAGCAGCTTTGCAGGGTATGCTGCTCAGATGGTTCCTCTTGTTAATTGGGGTTGCTTAATACAGGAAGAAGAAGGCTCTCTGAAGGACCACTAATATTTGGATTACCCTGGGCAATGAATTAAAGGTGTGCCATATTATTTATATAAATACATATACCCTTACTTGTGCGTGTTTACACACATACTATGCAAAGAAACATTTTTCTGGTAAGAAGTTAGACTCCAAACAGAGCTCTCTAGCTCTCCGATCAACCCTAGGGCTAAAGAGCTTATCTGAAATTTGAAATAACAGAACTTTCTGACATTCATTTTCTTTGCCTTAGTTATAACTTGCTCTTAACTATATTTCAGATCTGAAATGTCAGTGTGACAGCTGTTCACCTTTGTATATAATTTATTGGGAAAGGAAAAGAAAGAATTCGCCTGCTATCTGGTGCTCTGGTGCTCACCCACTTCTGTTTTTTGCCCAGTGCTTACAGACTGCAACTTCCATGCCAAACGCAATAAATATTTCTGTCCTGTAACTACATAGAGGCAGTATAGGCCCTTCAAAAATTGCTTGCAATTTGTGTGTGGTTTATCTAACTTCCAAGGAATGTTCTTGGTTTGGAGCATATAAATCAATGTTAGTTAACCATATCATCCGAGGGTGTAAATGCTACTCTGATGCTACAATCTCTGGTTTATCCAAGAAAAGAAATCCAAGATCAACCTCAGCTGGTCATTAAACATTTCCATAGCTCCCTGCTGCCCTGGAAAGGGGCAATTTCCTTTTCACTACCCACGCTTTTCCCATGTTCATATCCATCACCTCTGTTGTGGCGGGCTTGTATGCCTCTGTAAAGAGCTAATATATTTGAAAGCAAGAAAAAAGCGTGCGTGTGTGAGCAGTTAGCATTTGGTTCCCTGGTTGGCTTGCTGGGACACAGCCACACGGATGGCAGCAGGAGGGTTAAGGTCTCATCAGCGCAGTGGGACTTTCACCAGTTTAAGCTGAGTGCTTTTTTAAGGCTACAGTTAATTTGCTGTAGATTCTTTAGTATTATGAACATAGTTGGTGTAGTTATCTTTTTACCTAGTACTAGACTCTTAATACCCTTGTGACTGCCAAATGGAAATACATTCTTACCTGGATGAGAACTGAGAAAGTACTCGAAGCAAAATGGATGCTCCTTTTCAGTGCCATCCTCGAGGCTTCACTAATGCAGGGATGATGCTTTTAAGGCAGGAAACTAATATTCGCAGGGGGCTGATAGAGGTAAGATAGAAGTCTTTGTAACAACGGTGACTTAATGTATGAATTACTTGTGTGTTCGCTTCACACATCTTGAAGGGCTTTCTGCTTGTTGTGCTTATGTGTAACTGCACAAAGGATACCAAAGTTATTCAAGTCAAAACAGCATACTGGTAGGAGAGGGGAAAAGGGCAGCCTTAAAAAACACCATCTGTGGGGAACTGCCCCTGCTTCTCAAGCCCTTTCTGATTCTCTATGATGTTTAATTCAAAGTAAAGCCATGCAAATACATTGTGAACAGCAGCCTTACAATTGATTGATCCCCATTTAGTTCCCTTATGACTGATTTTGGTTTTTCTTTTATTGCTATTAAAAGCATCCTCTTATTCAAGCTAGAGCTCCTCCTTTTTATTTGATAACTATTATATTGCTGAATACATATTATAATAATTCTTGTCTTTATAAAACTGGAACAGACTTTTTTTTTCTTCCTTCAACTTCAACCATTTAGATAAAAACTTTTGAAATCTATATCTCCAGGCACCGAGTATCAACAAGACCAAAAACGTTTTCTCAGACCTGAAAGAAAATGCCAGTGCTGAACTCTGTTTTCCTGTCTAAAGAACGCTCCAGTGTCTCCATGTATTTGAAACATGGTCTTGACTTTTAGCAGGGGAGTTGTTTTCATGACTTACATGGCACATTAGTTGTTCCAGTGGCCCTTGAAAAAGTAGATTTCAGCTGCGCAGGTTGTTACAGTTCGGTATCAGGCACAGAAATGTTTGGTGTTACAGATCACATGCTTTTTGAGAAATCGAAATGGAACCCAAATCCTCTGTGCTCTCCTGTTACCACCAATAAATAGGTTCAATCAGACTTTTTAGAGGTGATTTCTATTTCCTGGTAACCAGGTTGTGCTCTGACCCCTTAGGATCGGTCAGTCTCAGTGCTCCGTGTGAAGTACAGCTCGCTATGGTGAAGTAAGGTATTAATGAAACACTGTGACTTGGAGATGTGTCTTTTAAGGTATCTTTAAAATTAATGCACTAATGTTCTAGTACTTAGATGCTGTAAGAGAAAAATAGCGTTGGGAAGGATCTCATCCACTCTATTTTAAAATAGGATATTTGTTATGAAAAATCACAGTCAGACATGCCTAACCTGTAACTGGTGGTAAAAATGCCCCAACTTCCTAATGCAGCCTGTTCCACTGCTTAGAGTATCCTTACTGTCAAAACTTTCCAATTGCTTATACTCAGCCTTGCAGCTGTTTATTATATGTGGTAGATATGAAATGTTTCTGTTAGGTTTTCGGAGGGGACTTTTACATGCTTGTCTGTGTTTCTCTTCAGTATTCTGAAGGCTAGCACCTAGATTTTGAAACCCTTTCTCATAGTCACAATCTCTGGGTCACTGATCATTGTTATTTCTGTTCCCTGGGTTTTTCTTCGGTGCTTGGCAGTGTGATGACCCAAGCAGGGCTCGGTAACTGTCAGAGGCGCTCATGAATTCTGGGTGGATTGGCAGGTTTTCTCTGTGCCTTGGTGTATGTTCTTATGTATAATCCTTAGTATGATGACTTGCTTCGTTTTGCAACATGCAGGTTATTATTCCTACCCAAATGTAGAAACTTATGCATTGAGTTACATTTCAAAAGAGAAAAAAAACACTAATCCTACCTTTCAGTGTAATAAAAACATTGGTTAGTAGTAAATCCAGGAGGGATCCTTTCTCTTTGTGCTTCAAAGTTGTTGTTTTGTTTTTTTCATCCACTTTTCATCTACCTGTAACTTCATTCAGACAGCGTCTTTCATACATGCTTATGAAGATGTGTAAGACCTTTCTATAGCTTTATGAAGGTCTAAATCTCCCCTCGTGTTGCTCTTTTTTTTCCCCTCAAACCCTCTGCGTGTGACTTCATATGCTTTACGAGAGGGAAGTTGTCTTTAGACTGATCTAATAAATTCCTTTTGGCTATTGCTCTTATCTTTCTTTCTACCTACTTAGAAGGACATCATACCAGAATTCTCCAGGAATTCAGTTAGTGATAGGTCTATACAACAAAATCAGGAAATATTTGAAGTTGAAAGGGATCTCTCAAAATTGCTTAGTCCAGCCCCACGGCGCCTTTTCTTTCCCCAGCTCTTCTTTCCCTTTGTAGCATTAACGATGACACTTACTTCCTCCCCCCCAGCGTCTCATCCATGCTGTACAGGTTCTCAGCGAATGTGAGATGATTTCACTTGCTCAGAGTGCTCCTGGGTGAAGTTCTTGTCCAGGTATAACCTGTGAGTATCAAGTGCTCCTGTGGGCGCGCTCTGCTTCCCTGCCTATTCGGTGCTTAGACCTTGCCTGACTGTCACCGATACTAGTGTTGGCTGCCATTCGACATGAAGTCAGCACTCGAGTAGAAAGTGTTAAGCAGTTTGAACTGAGCATTGTCTGTTGTTGGCTTTTCTTCTCGTTTGGGAGTTAGGCCAACACTTTGATGCATCTTCTCCTGATGTGATTGTAAGATGAAGTGCTGACCTCGCATCAAAGCACGTGGCTCCATGCAGCCATAGTGGCTGAATCTGGTTAATGGAGCTACAAAAATAATTGTAGGGGGTCAGTCAAATCGTAGCTGAATTCAGGAATTATTAAGAGCAATTAAAAAAAAAAATCCACAACAATATAATTATGTCACAGCATAAATCCATAATTTGTTCACATTTTGAATTGCCGCATGCAGTTCTTGTCTGGGTCTCCGAATGGATGCAGTAGAACTGGAAAAATGCTGGAGCCAGGGCATCGGGATGCCTTGGGCATCTTGGTGTCCTGCATCTGGGCCAGGGCAATCCCAAGCACAACCACAGGCTGGGTGGAGAATGGGTTGAGAGCAGCCCTGAGGAGGACCTGGGGGTGTTGGTGGATGAGAAGCTCAACGTGAGCTGGCAATGTGCGCTTGCAGTGCAGAAAGCCAAACGTATCCTGGGCTGCACCAAAAGCAGTGTGGGCAGCAGGGCGAGGGAGGGGATTGTGCCCCTCTGCTCTGCTCGTGAGACCCCCCCTGGAGCCCTGCGTTCAGCTCTGGGCTCCCAGCACCAGCAGGACACGGAGCTGTTGGAGAGGGTCCTGGGGAGGCCGCGAGGATGCTCAGGGGCTGGGGCAGCTCCGCTGTGGGGCCAGGCTGAGAGCTGGAGGGGTTCTGCCTGGGGAAGGGAAGGCCCCGGGGAGAGCTCACAGGGCCTGCCAGGGCCTCAGGGGGGCTGCGGGAAAGCTGGGGAGGGACAACTTGTCAGGGAGTGTGGTGATAAAACAAGGAGTAATGGCTTTAAACAAAAAAAGGTTAGATTTAGATTAGATACAAGGAAGGTCCCTTCCAATCCAAACCATTCTGTGATTTTGTGATTCTGTGATAATGGGCTCAGAAAAGCTTGTAAACATGGGATCAGTTGGCTTGAAGATCTTCAGCCTTGCAAGGAGACCAGTGGGTGTTTGCTCTTCCAACCCAGGGATTTGGAAATGTGAAATGAGGCTCACAGATGTCAGGCTTGGAACAAAGGGAACGGGATGCTTCACTGAAACTGCCACAAAGAATTTATGCTATTTTGTATTGATGGCCGTGGTCATCCCCAGACACTGAGCTGTAAGGACTCGTGCACTTACTCTGTATGGCTGCAGTTGGGGTGTCGCTTAGCACGTGTCACTGCAGCTTGGCAAATGCAATTTTGTTCTGGCTGGAAAACCAGGCCCTGGGACATCCCAGTGACCCTGTTATGTTGCTACTTGTTTACTCAGAGGTGCTCTGTGGGTAAGCGTTCTGAAAGGTATTTGCAAATTCCTTCATGTCGACTTCAAGTAGACAGAAATGATCCAGCTTTTTTCCAAGAAGTAGAAAATGCCGATGAGATTTATGGCTATTAACATCCAGGTGGGATCTGACTGTAAACATTAGCTGTTGTGTTCAGCAATCCATCCAAGGACTCTGCACAATCTTTGTCTTCAATTGACATCATTTTTGTAACTCCTCTGTCAGAGAGGCAGAGGCATTTGCTTTTATTTTTTTTGGTTGCAGATATGACTTCTTTTTAAGGTGGGTTTGTTTTGTACATGTTCTTATCAAAATCCCTTTTTCTGAGAGTCATGATTTTGTTTGTGTAGCCAAAGGCATTCCGTTGGAAGCTTCTCTAAAGCTGATTTATTTTCTTTTTTTATCACATTCCATCAGAAATTGATAAATGTCCTGCAATTGTTGTAAATCTAGTTATTGCCTCCTTATACGTGTAACGTATTAAGCTTCTCACAGCCAAGCAAGACATGATGAGAAAGGTGAGGGACTCCTTTCAAAGGTCTAGGAAGAACTTACTGGCTTTGTTGTCCTCTCTTTACAGTGGCAAATGATTTGTTATGTCAAGCAACTGGCTATTGAGAGTCCATTTAAAATAAAAGCTTCTGTTTCAGGTGTAGCCCCTTGCCTGTCCTGTCTTTGAAATGAAAGCAGAAACAAGTTACTTCAGTCTTGCTGCTTGTCAGTAGCACGTAAATCCTACAGGAAGATTAACTGTAGGCAATGATGTAGGCTGAAATAATGCTTACAGGTTGAGAGGAGGGGGAAATTCCACCCGAGAGTTGGAAGATCTTGTCCGTGTGGCAGGTGAAGTCTGGGGACCGTGATCTTACTCTAACCTGCCTGAAGATTAATGTACAAAGATAAGCATCTCTCCCTGATGTATTCAGGATCAGTACTTTGCTATCGATGTAGGTTTCTGATAGGTGCATCTGAATGATACAATCACACCAGAATGCTTTGATTTTAATTAAAAGGGGAATTACAGTCCCAAGTAGAAAATCCCTGTTATACTTAAACATTTCTTCTGATCTTTCAAAAGAGTGAGTAGTGAGAGTTGAACAAATAAACTTCATCCTGTCTCTGGGTAAATGACATTCTGGTTCAAAATAGTGTTTAATATCTCTCGGTAATGCTCTTACCAGTTTTTAAGATTTTTCCCTTACATTTTCTGTGGAAGACTTCTCATATTGGTACACTTTAGTTCCCCTTAACCTGTTTATTCAGCCTCTAACCTTACGACATTCAGTCGCACAATTAAGTATCCCATTACAGGAATGACCTTTGATTTTAAGATTGAATGGTAAGCTTAATGAGTTAGAGATGTCTGCACTGCTAATAAATTGTGTTTGTAAGATACTCATAATAGTATTGACATTTGGCTGCGTTGGTGACATCAGCGGAGTGGAGATAAACTTAATCAAAATTCCTGTGTGGGGCATAGGATCCCGCTGTGATTTGAGACGTAACATTTGTAGTTTGTCATCACCTGTCTATTTTAATAAAGTCCTGCTTGTGTTTAAAGCTTTAATTTTAGCCAGGTGAACGTAGCTATACAGGAACATGTCTACTGGAGTAGCTTATGGCAATTTCATTTGAAGAGGAACTAATTGCTTTGGTTTCAGGAACGCATTTCCACCTGAGCAAGACCCGGCTCTCAGAGGTCCCCAGCAGCGTGTGCCCGGTGTGAACCAAGCCTTAGACAGATGGTTAGTGATATCGTCCACGTTCCCATGTGGGGAATCACCCCTGTGTGGTGTTATTTGCTAAAAAGTGAGCGTGGAGGGACCAACACGGGCTGGGCTTGTCTTTGCCAGGTAACTATCACATTGTCCCCGGGATCCTGCTGGGTCCCAGGGCTGCTCTTTTTGCTCAGGTGGGATGAGTGGCTAATGACCGAGCACAGCCCGAGGATTTAAGTGGCTGCTGAAGCTGTTGCCTTTGAGAAGCCTTCTTTCTTTATTGTTCCTGCGACAGCTTCTGTGCTTTCAGCAGCTCATTTTTAAATTTTCTGACTTATCAAGAGTTGACACTTCCTCAGGATAAGTAAGTTGGAATAAGAAGAGGGGAAAATCCAAGGAGGCTTTCCATGCAAACTTGTCCAAAGGCTGTCTGGTTTCCCCAGAGTCAGCCAGCTAGAGCCCTTTGCGAAGACTGTATTAGTTCATGCAGACAAAGAATATCTGGGCTCTACAAGAAGTTCTTTCTTAGAATAAGAAAGTAAAAGAAAGCTGTAGAGGAGATGCTTCTTGGAGGTTGTACGTACCGCTTTCTAGGAGAGAGTTTCTTAACCGTGGGAGAACTAGAAAAAAAATCAGAGCAGCGCATTCTCTGTAGCAGTGTTTTTTGTTTTTTTTGAAGTTATACTAGAGAAAAATGAGATTGTACAATACAATTTTTCTACCTTGAGTAAGGGTGCTCCCAGGGCTGTTTATGTGCATGTGCCCCGACTTGTTGGTAGCCTTTTGATGGCCTCTTCTCTTTGAGCACATCGGAGCTTTCTGAGCACCAGTGACTTTCTTTGCTTGGGATTTCCTTTAAAAGCTTCACTCATCATCAAAATCCTGCTTTGTGCTATTTGGCTACATAGGTGATCATGTTCCTTCACAAAACACGTTAACAATACCTTTCATGACATTGATTTGACAGGAATAGCTTTTAATTTATCTATGCCTCATTCATTCCTGTGTGAAATTGGTCTTTACTGACAGTATGTGGTGTTTGTAGTTTTTGACTTCAAGATTCCCTGATATTTGACTGATGAATTCTTCTTAACCAGATCTCTTTTTTTTTTTTTTCTGCTTTTTTTTCTCTGCAGAGAAGCACAGAGAAATCTTTTAGCTTTATTACTGTGTTTATCCGGTGCAGCAGGGTCTCTTTTGGAGGTTTTGGGTAGGGATCAGAAGCTCTTCGTAGCGATGTTCTCTTGAGGCTTTATTTTCATGTATGAACAACCTGAAAGAGTGAGCAGCGCATGCAGATAATAGAAAACATTTTGTGTTGAGCAGTTATTCAGATTGAAATTAATTCTTTATCGCTCTAAGATTCGGGAGTTAATGCAATTAAATCGCACTTGAGCATTGGTAAGTTAATGAAGGAGAAAAGCACTCATTCATTAAATGCAGGATGTTGCTGTGAGGTCTGAGCAGCAGTGAGGACTTTGCTAGGGAGGTATGCAGCATGGGGGGAACTTAGCATGTAATTAAGATGAGATGGAAAGCAGGAGGGAATAGTTGTTCCGTGTGAGTGACAACTTGATGGGCCCAAGCTTGTTAAGTTTTTGATGATGCTAGAAACTGCACTCAGGTCCCCTGAGTCTGAGGTCTGGGCCATCAGTTTGCTTCAATTTTTTAATTTGTTTAATTTTTTTTGCTGTTAATGTGTATCTTAAGTGCTGCAGGGCACTTGTTGCATGTTTTACATGCTTTAAAAAGTCAAATGGCAAGAATGCAATCTAAAAATTAATGCCTTATGAGTGTTTTCTACAGTATGGAACTGTTTCTACTCATAAATGTGTTTTTTCCACAAACAATTACTACTTGAGGATTTCTAAGTTTTAGATAAATCTAATCTTGTGAAAGGAAACATAGGTTTTTGTCTTGAAATATACTGACATCTTGTATTCCTCACTTGTCCAGAACACGTGTAGGGTTTTTGCACAGAAATTGGATGGAGCAAGAGCAAAGGAGAAGGTGCTACTGGATTGCTTGCCCTGTAATTAAACACTCGTGTTCGAAGTGGGGATTTCTTGCTGATGAAAGCTGCTCTGGTTAGATTCCAACCATAGGTGACAGTGGATACAGCTTCCTCCAGGTCTTTTTCCTTGGGATGTCCTGTGAGTCCGGCAGGTGAGGATGACTCTGGAGGAAGGCTCTGCCAGTGTGTTGGTGCTGTGTCTGGCTAGGGATCTAAAACACGAGAGGGAGGTCTGCAGTCAGAATATCCAGGTATCCATGAAGAATCCAGAAGTATCCCGGAATATCAGGTATCCATGCAGGCTGTTTCACTCTCCGCACACACACCTTTATCTCTTCTTCGCCCATGGGAAAGACAGTGAGGACCTAGCACTTCTTCCTGTGCTTGGAATCGAGTAGGAAGAAATAAATCACTAAAACACCCGTTGTGTCCTGAAAGTTGAAAATAAATTTACTTGTAGTTTTGGGTAAAAATAATAAGAAAATAGAAACATAGAGGTCTATTGGAAATACTAGGATCTAGACAAAATAAGTTACATATATGTCTTCCTTACCACTCTCTGACCAGACAACATCCGAACTTGCTCTTCTACTAAATCAGTCGTCTACATGTCTTTTAATTTGGGCAATGCATAGCTCCTGTGTCTGTATTTCTCTAGATAACTTCTGTTTTCCTTTTCTGTTTTTGTAGTTAGATGCCTTTGCTATAAAGCCGTGGCTTTCTGTTTCTTAGAGGCTTTCCCTGGGTCTAGTGCTCAGTATTTAAAATACGGTGTTTATACATCATCATTGCTCTCCTGTTTCAGGATTTTCCAACACTAGTCCCTTCGGATTGCTTCCAGGAGAAAAAAAGTTTTGTTTTGATGCATTTGTTTCTTTCTGTCTGGCTAGATCTTGTCTAAATGCTGGTAGTCCCATTAAATGACTAAAACCAGTTTCATAGCAGACGTGTTGGTACCATGACCTTTCTTATCATACTATAAGGCAGAGCGTAAAATATTCAAGTGTAAGAATACTGGAGGTTTTCAGGTCTTCTAGTTACAGTCAAGTGTTTGTTTGTTTTTTTTGGCTCTGATGGTTCTAATGGTTCCTAGAAGCCTTTTTCAGTTTTCTCAATGCTTGTTCTAAAAACCTGGAACCAGAACTAGACTCCTTTAAGCCCAATGCATGGGTAAAAAGTTAGGCATTATTACATGATATCCCATGTTTTTCTGATTCACGAATCAGATTAATCTGCTTTACTTACATCTACGTTGAGAGCTCAGCTTCAGCTGAGTAACTTTGATCTGATGCTTCATTTTCCTTAGATATCTGAAAATTAAACTCAGCTGAATCTCTTCTGTAAAGGAATGCTGCTCATATGCATTGTGTGCCCCTGTAGGGGAAGAGAGAAATGAATCAGATGCAGTGTGTGCTTATCCTAAATTGTTAACGCGTCTTTGCTTGGTGTTCATCGTGTATGGGTGATGTTTCTCTTTTTTTTTTCTTAAAAAAAGAGGTTTCTGCAGCCCCTCACTATCCGGGGATGATCAGCATCCTAGAGCCTCCTCTGGGGTTTTGTTGAACTGAGAAGTATGTTATTCACCTGTTCGGTGAATAACATAGAATTATGTTATTCACCTGAACTGAGAAGTATGTTATTCACCTGAGCATACTGCTGACCAGAAGTTACAATTCAGGCTCTCAGGCCTTAGCTCTTAATTTAGTGTGCTTAATATATGGGCTGAGAATTTGTGCTGTTATGAGCTTTGGGTTATTTTTTTGTTGGCTGTTGCTAGATTGGTGGAATGACTTTGATCCAGTCTGTCAATTCTACATTTGTATTCCACTGCTAAAGGCGTGATCCAGAACTCAGGCTAATGCACATCTCTGCAAGTCACTGTAAAAGCATCCCTGTTGTAAGCAGTAATTCCCTCTTTACTGTATTGCTCTTTCCTTTGTAAGCCTGCTTTCTAAACTTCTTCTCTCTTGTTCTAGGCTGCAAGCATGTGAAAGGCATTCTGTTATATGGACCTCCAGGCTGTGGTAAAACACTTATGGCGAGACAGATTGGCAAGATGCTGAATGCCAGAGAACCAAAGGTGGTCAATGGTCCAGAAATCCTCAATAAATACGTGGGCGAGTCTGAGGCCAACATCCGCAAGCTGTTTGCTGATGCAGAAGAAGAACAAAGAAGGGTAATGCAAACATAGATAAATAGCATGGTCAGGATGAATGTGCCTTAAAGAATAACTGGAAAGGAAGTTTATAATCAGAAAATTGCTGCTTGCATTAAAAGACTGAGTCACTGCTTCGCTTGTGATTATAGTTACTCCTTGCAACTCTCTGAATATTAGTATTCTACAGATTCACACAATTTCAGCTGGAAGAAGAATAAAACCAAAACCGTTCTCAGCACCTGAAAAGGTAGCTGGTCTTCCTACTAGCTGTGCAGATGGACAGTTTGTTTAACTTTCATGTACTTATTTTAAGGTAATGCAGTAGGGCCCATCCTGCTATGTTTTGTGTTATGCAATGTGTCAGCTGCTCAGAAAGTGCTTAAAAATAGGATCACAAACATTTTGCTCCATTTTTTGCTTTTCTTCTGTGGTTGTTTTTTTTGAAACAGTCCATTTGGAGTTTTGTGACTAGGTTCAGGTGGCGCATAAACTAGGACAAATTTCAAATAAGTTCTCATGTCTTCTTCAAAAACTGTCAAGTTTTTGGGTTACAGGATTATAGTGTAGGTATATTATAATAATATTAATATTAATAGTAATTTTTCCTGTCGCTTAATTGTGATTAAGGTTTTATGGTAAAGAAGCTATATTTTCAGGTACATTGCTATTAAATAGTGAGGTCTTTCCAGAAGACATCAGCAAAGGAGACTGTATGCCTTAATTTTATTTATGTCAGACAGTGCTGCAGCTTCTGAAATTATTTAATTGTATTCTGCAAAAGATTTATTAATCTAACTGAGCTTTACATGGGAGTACACACAGATGTAAACAAACTCTTTTTCTCTGGTTGTTGCAATATAACTGAAAGCTGCGAGCTTCTTTTCCTTTGCAATAACACACCTGTTAAAATAGACTTTATATTGGCTAGAGGGGATGATCTTGATGACAAGTTGTGAGATTAAAAAGGTCTCAAAAAGGTTGGTATTGTAATGACTTGTGTCTGGGGCAGATTGCCAGTGACAGCACACTTACCCAGTATTAACATGGGCTCTGCTGTCCACAATAGCTGTTTTAGAGGTAGAATTTGAAGGGGAAAAGTTTCATAATATGGTCACAAAAAGTATCCTGTTCTTTTACCAGCTGCAACTGCTTCACCTTTGAGTGAACCTGGGAAGAAGCAGTTCTATTCCTGATTGGCACTGAACAAACGGACTCCTTGAAAATACTAAGAACACAGTTACCGTGGCAAGCTGTGTATTTCCCAACTTTATTGTGACCTGGGCTATTTCCAACATTGGGCACATCCTTCCACAGATGTATTTTGTTCTCCGTCTCTCTTTCAGATGGCTTTCACAGATACCAAGTACTGTCACCCTTTGAGCTGTGTCTTCTGCCTTTGGGCTTGTGCTTTTCTTGTTCATTCTACTCCTGTCCATTGAAACACTGTCAGCTGTGAAATCCTGTGTTAGGACAAAGCCCACCAACGAGACAGCAAGATGATATTCTGGAAAGGGGGTCTGATGCATAGCATGTGATACTAAGACCACTTGCAGATATCAATGTTTTGTATCTCTCTGGCTGATCTTATTGAGAAGTTACTGTTTTGTTTGGATTGCTTTCAATAGTGACATGTGACATTCCTGACATGTTTTTCTGTTTTTCTCTCCAATAGCTTGGAGCGAACAGCGGTGTTCATATCATCATTTTTGATGAAATTGATGCAATCTGCAAGCAGAGAGGAAGCATGGCGGGTAGCACTGGAGTCCACGATACTGTTGTAAACCAGTTGCTGTCTAAAATTGATGGAGTAGAACAACTCAATAACATCCTGGTGATTGGTATGATAGTGCTGTCTTTCTTTCTATAGGGTCAGGTTTAGAAATGCTGTTTTGCTCACTGCAGGTCAGCTAACTTATCATTGCTGGTATTGGATGTGTTTGGACTCATCTGAGTGACTGCTATTTGACAAGCAACAGTGGCATACTTAAAGGGAGATGTAATTGGCTGATATTGCTGTTTTAAAGAATTTTACCATTTCACTTTTAATAACGAGTGTTTGATTAAGAAAACTTGCAAGGAATAATATGCACTGTTATATTGACATATGAAGGACTGGGGCTTCTTTAGCTATCTTTTTGAGTTGTTGTGGTGCCAGTACTCAGGCAGGTTTGATCCCTATTGCCCTGACTCTACTTTAGAGCATGGCTTTTTCCAATATTTCTCAAAATGTCTGTCCTGTCTGTTTTGCTGAGACTCTTTGAGGTCTCATGTTAGCATTATGGACTATATTCAGGAGCTGGAGGCCAACTTAGTTACCTGAGCTATGCTTATTTTGGTTTTAATTTTGCATTTAGGAATGACCAACAGACCTGACCTGATTGATGAAGCTCTGCTGAGACCAGGGAGACTTGAGGTGAAAATGGAGATTGGTAAGCAAGCTAGTATATGTCAATACATAAGCTCAAATAAGTTAGTCAGCAAATTAAAATACCATTTTAGATTTACCAATTGATAAGCCCTTGAACTGATCATAGAATCATTTAGAATCATTTAGGTTGGAAAAGACCTCTAAGATTATCAAGGCCAACTGTTAACCTAGCAATAACAAGTCTACCACTAAACCATAGCCCTCAGAAACACATCTGTGAGTCTTTTAATTATCTTCAGGAATGGTGGTTCAACTACATCCCTGGGTAGCTTGTTCCAATGCTTTACCCCCCTTCAGTGAAGAATTTTTTCCTAATATCCTACCTAAACCTCCCCAGGTGGAACTTCAGACTGTTTCCTCTTGTCCTAGTGTTGGGAGAAGAGACCAACCCCCAACATGCAGCAGCCTCCTTTGAGGTAGTTGTAAGGGAACGATGAGCCTCCGCTTCTCCTGGCTAAACAACCCCAGCTCCCTCAGCCACTCCTCATACGACTTGTTCTCTAGACCGTTCACCAGCTTTGTTGCCCTTCTTTGGACATGCTCCAGCACCTCGATATCCTTTTTCTAGTGAGGGGCCCAAAACTGAACACAGTATTTGAGGTGCAGCCTCACCAGAGCCATGTACGGGGGGACGATCAGCTCCCTGGTCCTGCTGGCTGTACTAGTTCTGATTCAAACCGGGATGCTGTTGGCCTTGGCCACCTGAGTACACTGCGGAGTCGTATTCAGCGTGCTATTGAGCAATATCAGATTCTGTCCAGCAGAATTGGGTAGGGGTGGGCAGGCAGGACCCTGAATCTCTTGCACTAATGAAAGGAACAAATAAAGCACCAGACCGCTGCTAGGTGGCAACTGCAGAACTGTTGATCTTGTAATGTGTGTGAGCAGTTCTTGACTTGGAGAAACATCCTTTTATTTGTATAAAATGATAATGGTGAATTTAACTTCAGTAACTGCAAATGTTAAATAGCATTGGCTAAATATTTCAGACTTGCTCATTCTAGAAAGTCTAGATTGCTTGCAACAACAGAACTAAAAGCATGTGAAAGAGCTCTCTTAGCCATTTATTTTACTGATCTGGAAAAGGTTAATACCTGTTAGTAATTTAGAAGGGATTTTTTAATTGTACAAATTTAATTGATACCAACTCCAAATTAATAGATTATTTATTATAACCTACTTTTTTTTAAAGAAATTAAGCCCACGTCAGCTTGGATTCAGGAAAACAAGTCTTTAACTTCTGATCTTACACGCAAAGTCTCATTAGTAAAGATTATGGTGGAGTCTGAAGGGTGTTTAAAGGTTGGAAGCACGGTTTTAGATTTGTGATTTGAAAGAGTCCATAAAACATTTTCCTGTGAACACACACACAAATGTTATAAAATATTTTCCGTACTCTGAGCTATGCACTGAATAGTCTGAAGGTAAAAATAAATATCTCAAAATGTAGTGAACCATATGAAAAGGGCAGGCAAAGAAGGTGTGTTTCCTTTCAATTGCGGAAAATCAGATGAAAATGTCCATATAACCCTAAAAATCATGTGATATACTACATGGGAAGATAAGAGTTTGTTGGTCTTTGTTGGTTTTTGTTTGTTGGTTTGTTGGTCTAAAATGCAGGGAACCTCTTGAAATCGGAATTTTCAATGTAATGTTAAGAGTTTGCTAGGGATTTTTTTCTTATCCTTAAAGGGTAACATCACTCAAAGATCCAGAAACACAAAGATTTTGTGATAGCTGAAAAGGGAAGATTTTAGGCAAAAGAAGAGAAGCTGATGACTACGGAGGCAGCTGCAGAGGTAACCCAGGCAGTGAGCTGATGTCAATGCTCCAGAGTTAATGCTAATTACTCTGAAGATGATCACTGTAGGAAATAGTAGGAAATAGTTTGCATCAGGCAGTATTGTGCATATATCTCATAGGAGATGTGAGGACTAGAGAAGCAACTGGAGCACTAGTTAATGCTTAAAATCTTGTGGAGTACAGGCAGCACAGATGGTTTCTAAAATTTAGAATGCCTGTGAGACTAAGGTATTCAGTTGGATGCAGGAAAAAAAATATTAAGAGACTAGTGCCTATTCCTGGCATAGTACACAAAAAAGGAAAGTTGGACGAAGAAGTGTGGAGCAGTGCATGGAGTTGTTAGTGGCCAGGCTGATGAATAATAATGAGAAAGAACTAGCACTAGCAAAAATTGTCATTTACAGTCTTTATAAAATAACACAGCTACAAGGAACTGAAGGAAAGACTCAGCAAAGCAAGTGTGTTTTAGGGATGAAGAACTGTACATACAATAACGGTTGCCTTTGTGCGATCTCATACTTGAAAACAAATGCATAGTAGCAACTGTTTTTACTAAATCCTGGTAAGAGTTATTTTTTTTGTGTGTTGCAGGTATATTACCTGCATCTTTAGCTGACGAAGTTAAATTAAATAAATTGCAGTCTGAGCAAGACTTCCCTAGAACATCAGATCCTTGTCCTAAAGGCTCTGGAGGAAAATGAGCTGAAGTACAGCATGGTTTTACCAAGAGAATGTTGTGCCAGATGGACTTAACTTTCTTTAAAGAAAAATATCTTTTTATCTTACATTATGTTGCTAAGGTGCAATCTGGGAAATAATCACTTATATCTGAGAAAATTAAGATTTTATGGAAATTACAAGGTGGAACTGTGTTTAAAGATGCCAGGGCTGACCAGATTGCTCTTGTGTAAGGTGAATTCCTGGTATGGAAGCCTGAGACCAATGAACTTGGAGGAAATTAAACTTACGCTGTTTCTCTGTGTAACGTGGGGGTCATACTAATGAATTTGCCAAGGGCAAACTGCATGTTTTCAAACAAAATTTTAAAAATATCCTACTTATGAATGAATTGCTTATATTGAGAAAGAGCCTTTGGAAGTAGAACTGTTGAGGAGAGGGGAAGGTTTTGCTGCAGCTGCTGTGCTGAGACACTGACTGGCATGTCCTCTATTTAAAATCTCAGGTTTGCCGGATGAGAAGGGTAGATTTCAGATTCTCCATATCCACACAGTACGGATGCGGGAACATCAGCTGCTGGCTGAAGATGTGGACATTGCAGAGCTGGCAGTGGAGACTAAAAACTTCAGTGGTGCTGAATTAGAAGGCTTAGTTCGAGCTGCGCAGTCTACTGCTATGAACAGACACATCAAGGTCAGTCCTATCATCTCTTGTTGAGGGGAAGGAAAAAGAGATAATACGTGGAGTCTTTTCTTGTATGTTTACTTCCAAATGGATAATGTCATCTCAGCTCCCTCCGTTCCGGAGGAACGCTGCCTTGCTTTTTTCCATCGTTTGCTGATTATGGGAGGTCAGTGTATCTTTAACTAGAAAGAAGTTATAAGGACCATGAAATGTCAGGTTATATTAATCCAGATGAAGAACACAGTATTCGATGGTGTTGAAATATGAGATGATTAGTTCACGAAGAAAGAGGCTGAAGGATGTAACCTCGCTAGCGGCTAAGAATTGGTGTGAATTACTGCAGAAGAGAGCCTTTGACATCAATTGCCCAGCACTGATTATTATTTTTTTTAAATAAAAAGTCTGTTCAGCCTAAAATATGAAGAAAACAAATCATGCTTTCATTTCAGTAAGAAAAATAATTTGGTTGCTTTGACAATTATATCTATTGGGAGCTCTGGTTCTTTATGCTTATATTTTTTATATAGCCAAGAAAAATTGTTTCCCATAACCAAAAGCACAAACATGAACAGTTTCTCATTTTCTTGTGTTCTGTCTCAAAAAAGAAATCAGCACCTCTGGAGGTATTTTCATCCCTTTACAAGCAAAGCATTTTCCTTTAAATAATTAATTTAACTTAGAATTGATGCATTTTCTTTGCTTGAATTTTGGGTGAATTTGGGGGCTACTAGCATTTTGATATGATCCCTGCGGTGCCAAAATTTTGCTGTGGGAGAGGAGACGAGGGCAATACATGAATATAAAAGAGTTGTCTCCTCCTTTAGGTGTGTATGTGATTGACATCTTGGTAATATACGTATTACTATGTGTCCTACGTGTACTATTACAACATATTAATATGTGTATTCCAAATGTCAAGCAACCACACTTTTGTTTTTCTTCTCAAACATTTTGACACAGTATTTTTGGATCATCTTTCTGTTTATTATGAAGATGTCTTCAGCCAAATGATGCACTAAAGTGTTTTATTCTCTCCTATGAGTACTGCAAAACTTAAAATATACATCACATGCCTGACCTAGATTTCAGAAGCACCTGTGTGGAAGCCACAAAACAAATAGCAATTGAAAATCAAATGGAATTATCCTTCTGAATCATTTAAGTTCTTCTGATAACCTTTCAAAGTATTTCTGTTAAAAATTAAAATGTACAATCCATTAAAGGTTAGGAAAGTAAGGAAGCTTCCTATTTGTAAGTGTACAACTTGAGGAATATATTAATAGCGTTTTGAGTACCTTTGCTTCCCTCTGCAAAACAGAAGAGTGATTAACCCGCACTAAAGATCCTCTATATGCTTGGCATCCTGTATTTCTGCTGGGTGAGTGTGTTTGTGAGAAGGGACTCCATCATGCCAGCTGTCCTTGGGTTACAAATATTTGTTTGGCCAGTCGGGTTACTGAGGTTGCTGTTTAGAAGCTGTTTTTGTTACTCTACAAGACAAGCATAATGTGTTTCCTTCCCATGCTCAAGTGCAGTCCCTGTTCTTGTAGATCATGCTAGTCAGAAGATGATGTCTTTTAGACGTGTTTGGGAGAGAATATTACTTGACTTATCCATCACCTTGGTCTTAGGAAAAGATGATAGAGGTTTCTCTGCCTTCTGAGAAATGCCTTGAAATCCCAAGTTTTTACCTCCTGAACAGAGAGATCATGTAGGGCCATCATACCCTCAGGTAAAACCATGTAGTGTTGCAAGATTCAGGTAAATTTCAATAAAAGTTGTTTTGGAATCCAGAGGAATTTCTTATGGTATAGTTTGAAGTACAGAAATTATGAAAGGCCTTTCAAGACTGCACTATGTCAAGTATAGGAGAATTTAGATCTTCTGCCTCATCTCCAATTTACTTTATATATATATATATATATATATATATATATTTAAAGTTTCTGCTTTGCCACCTAGCAGTTAGATGAATTGCTTTTCTCAGATCAACTTCTGCCCCCTTTTGTGACTAATCCTCTTTCTGCTATCTGTAACTCCACTCAGGATTCTCAGCAGACTGCACAGATAGGATTAGTCTGTAATAGCCAGTGTTTGTATGACACGTAGTGGAAAAGTTGCTTCAAATCTCTGTAATTCCTGATTGTTGCCCAAGGCAATCAATATACTTGCAGATCTAGAAATAATCCTAGTAAATGCAGCTGCTCCATATTGTAGAGCTGCAGCCGTAGTCAGTAATACATCTGAATGAAGCCTACAGCTTTAAAGGCTACTCTCAGTATGTTTTCAAGAATTAAAAACCTCTTCTAGCTCCAGCATGAGCAGCTTTGAGCCATCTCCTCAGTCACAACTAGAGGTACTAGAAATGATTTACAAGAAAAGATCACAGTAGTGCTTTGTCTGCTGCATGTTTGCTTCCAGTCACCAGGTTTTAAATGCTGCTGCTGTTCCCAGACTGCCCAGAAAGGAGAGCAATGTGAGCTGGGCTAACTGTAGCTTGTTTATTCCAACTAATGCTGCTGATAGTGCTGCCTTGGGGACGTTCACAGCTGTGGTTGGACTGAAGCAAATAAAGACAAACTAGTAAGAAATCTAATATTTACCAATCCCCTTAAAGACTTTCATGTAGGGAGAGGAAAGTGAATCGTTTGAAGTTGTCAAAGATGGAGTGGGGAAATCTAGAGTTGGGTTAAACCAAACCTGAATTTGTCTTTTCTGAAAAAAATCACAAAATGGAAGAGGCTTCACCACCTTCCTAGCTAGCACCTGGACTGTGCAATAAAGAAACATTTCTACAGCCTCTACGGGGGGGAGTGGTTCCTTACTTCAAAGGGAACGTACATAACTCCAATACATTCTAGAAATCTAATTTAAGTGAGATTAGTCCCATATCGGGCACGGGTGTCTGCTTCACAGACACATGATTTATATAGGTAGGGCAGCAGCAAGGATGGTGCAGAGTTTCTGTCCTGTTCATATCTGGGGTCACTTCTCTGAGCAGTGGGATCATGGCCATACTTTTCGCTTCTCACCCAGTGGGATGGAACCATTGTTACTCAATGACTTTTGAGGGCTGGCAGATGGCTGTGGATCTGAAGGTGATGATCGCTCCGGTGGTACTCAGCAGATGTTCAACAACTTTTAAAAAGCATTTTTGTTGTTGCAGACCATCTATGGGATTGAATTCTATGGGGATGAATCCTTGGATGGAAGCTGCTCAGGAGTCAGGTGCAGTAGTGCTGTACTTCACTGTATTTTGTTGCCCTCTTCAGGCCAGCAACAAAGTGGAAGTGGATATGGAGAAGGCAGAAAGCTTGCGTGTGACAAGAGGAGACTTCTTTGCGTCTTTGGAGAACGATATCAAACCAGTGAGTAGGCAGCGTGCGACTTGGGTGATAGAGTCACGCAGTACAGTTAATGATGCAAAAGAGCAACTTCCTTCTGGGATCAGATGTGCTGTAATGCACAGTGGTCTGGGGTGTTGTATCCTGTGTTGTAGGAAGGAAAGCAGGGAGCTGCTCTCTGCCTGCAACAGTAAGACTCTATTTTATACCTTTTCTTCCATGCAAAAATCATAAAAAGTGATAGAACAAATAAAGCAACACAGTTTCTTCTTGTTGTATGTACACTCTCCCTTTTATGCTACTTCAGTCAATTGATGACAGCTTTCATGTGGACTGTAACAGGAGACTTAAGCCCTGTTTTTGAGAATTGTCTTTAAATGACATAGATTCAAAACCCATTGGCAACTTGCACTGATTAGAATTTGTGCTGAGGATATGTGTAAAATGAATGCTGCCTCTCTTAATACAGGCGTTTGGAACCAACCAGGAGGACTATGCAAGTTATATCATGAATGGTATTATTAAGTGGGGTGATCCGGTAACAAGGGTATTGGATGATGGGGAGCTGCTTGTTCAACAGACCAAGAACAGTGACCGTACTCCACTTGTTAGCGTTCTTCTAGAAGGTAAACTTATGAAAAATACGTATTTTTTTAAAAAAATAAACTTTTGTAAATGATTCTTATCTGTTGCCCACATGGTGGCCTGTTGCATCCTGCAACTGCATGTAGAAGTAACGTAGGAGGAAAAATAAAATTGGTTTCCTTCTCTATATTGGGTGAAGTTGGTTTAGATATTAATACTGGCTTCTCAGCATGAAATTTGAGGGGATGATCTAAATCCTGGTCTTGGAACAACAGAAAAGTGAACGTATGCGGTTAATCTAAATGTGGATGTTTTACAGTTCAAACATCTTTAGCTGAGTTAGTTGTCATGATTCTATTTCAAGTCGTTGGAGATCTCAACAGTGTTACTGAGTTCAAACAGTTCATCTGGCCACATTTAGGTGTGTATTGGTAGAGGAGGATTGCCCTCCATCAAGACTGTTGTTGACTATGAAGAGTCTAGGAAGCTAGTTCAATATCTCTGTTGCAGATATTAGAGTGTAAGTTATTTACCACTTCCCTCTTTCTTTTCCTGAAATCTGAAAGTGCGGATTGCTCCTATGGCTTAGTGTTTCTTTGCTTTGGAATCAAACCCTGAATAGCTCCCCCTGAATAATTCTGTGTTTGTGGTCAGCATATTTCAACATATTGCTTGTATGCAATACCTTATTGTATTCCAGATTGATTTGTACTGGCTGTATAGAGTCAGATGTGTTTTGGTCTTTGAGTTATTCTGGTGTGAATTCAGGCAAATTATAAATTGTCTTCGTCAATATTTACTTGACATTCATGCTGTTCGCTTGTTTACCATGGTACCTACAGAAAACATATCTTTAAGGGACATGAATGTGATTAGAAAAGATTCTGTGAAATACAAACATACTAATTTTGCTGCAGTGCCCTCTTCTATAAAATATGCCTCATCCTCTTTTGTGTTTGTTTCATGGCAAATCAGACTACATGTGCTCAAATAGTTGCATTAATTTCCTTCATCTGGAGGACTGCGTTGCAGAAAGAGATAGTGTTCCCTCTGCAAGTAGAAGAAAAGGGCACTTGACACTGCAAATACCTGTGAAAGAAATCATAACCATATTTAAAATATCATCCATGCTGAACCTTACCAGAACTTTCTCCTTTGATTTTTTTTTAATTGTGTTTCTCCTTCGGATCAGGTCCCCCCCACAGTGGGAAGACTGCTTTAGCAGCAAAAATAGCTGAGGAATCCAACTTCCCCTTTATCAAGATCTGTTCTCCTGATAAGATGATTGGATTTTCTGAAACAGCCAAGTGCCAGGCTATGAAGAAGGTACTTCTGCGCCTTCCTCTTTTGTTTGATGACAATTCAATTCTGTGTGCTGTAGTAGATTGAAAAGTGAATATCCTTCGAGATTGTGCTTTCTTTTCTCTGTAGGTCCTAAATGCCTATACACATACTTGTTTATAAAACTCAATGAATGTTTTTGGGGCACTGGCACTCAGTGACTCATCCTATGACACTTAGTTTCTTTAGGAACCCTTTTGGAAAACGCAGTAAACACTGACCACTGATTGTTAAACAAAATTACAGCAGTTCAGTAAGCTCTGTGTATCACCAAACAGATCTTGTGAAAAAATGTAAATGGCTATATTGCTTTGTGTAAAACAGTGCCGTGTTAAAGCAGTGCTATCCTCCATCTTCTGAAAGCTTTCTGTAATAATGCACTAGGCCACCCAAATACTCAGCAAGTGCACTGTTGAAATCTTGGAAGAGCAAAGTCATTTGTTGAGTGTAATGTCCAAATGCTTTAGATTCTGCACTGGTCTTCTCTTTATATGTAATTCAATAAACGTCTCTTCAGTTGAAGCTCCATGGCAGAATTGCTAGTATTATAGATTATTCTAGCTTCAGGAAAGCTTCTTTTTTGGTATTGCTTGTGGTCAGTTGTAATTCCATATGTGATCACAAAGAAATGTTCATTGTGTGTGTTTGGAAATTATTTTCCTAATTAATAATCTGCTAATAAATGAATGCAGAGGGTTCTGGTTAAACTGCTGCTGCTGAACAGAAAGCAAAGAAGTGCTGTTTGTTGGTCTGGAAGATGCTACCTGTGCGCGTTGCTGTTGAGTTAATTAGCTGCTTTGATAATTGTGTTACAGGCACTGAAAGATCAAAGGGAGCTCTTTAGATAGAAAGAACATTTGTTATGGATGTTTTCAGGGTGCCTGACAGGGTAGACCTGAAAGAAGGCAAGGATCTTGCTGAAGGTAGCGTGTATAAATTTATAGCTCACAGGCCTTTTGCTCGTCTGTCTTCAAAAAATGTTTGCTTTGTCCCAGCTGAGGAGATTTCATGTGATCGCTTTGAATAAAGTCTCAGGGTGGTCCGTGCATGGATTATTTGGTTCTGGAAGGGAAAATGTCAAGGTTCTGGCCCAGTTGGGTCTGATAACTAAATCATAACTAAAAATGGAACAAAACACCTGCGCAGTGATGAACAAGCCTGGAGCTCCGTCTCCAAAGATGAAGATAGGAAAGGCTCAGGGTTGCACTTGAAGGAAAAGATCCTGCCCAAATTAAACTAGGAACAATTTTGAGGTGACAAAGTTAAATTAAATGAGAGTTTTAATGACTTGGGGAGCAGGGGAAATGTGGACAAGTTGAACAACTTTAGATTGTTTCAAATAGTCAGGTGGAAGAAAAGAGTTTTCATTTACAGAAGCAATATGCTCTTCTTCTGGCTGAATTATACTAATTAGGCATGTAAATGAGAGATGTTACTCTAAGAACAGAGAAATAGTTCATTGCAAGATTGCATAGTTTTTAAGAGAAGCAGTGTGCTCACAGCTGGAAGCCCAGTTTGTAATTTAGATTCTGAAAGGATCATTTTGGATTTCACTTGAATCCAGGGTATGCTGGAGGTAGGCCTGCAATACCACTGAAGTCCTTAGTGCTACTCGTTTAAATCCAAGCTTTGCAGTTGCTGCTCTACAAAGAGTGATATGGAGGCTTAATCAGTAGGTCTTATAACCAATATCCAGCCTGCATATAAAAACTTGATAACTGCGTTATGATTGTGGTGGTGTTTCTTTTTTTGTCTGCGTGTGTGTATTGTTATATTCGCAGTATTGCCCCAGCTCCAAAAACCAAAGGAAGGGTGCTTTGTTTTGTCTATTCTTCACAATCAAATGCAGCAGCAGCTGGCTTTTTTGCAACATGTATTGGGTAAATAAACAAAGCTCATCTCTGAATTTGTTGAGATGTCAGTGCTTTATTAAATGCAGGTAGAGTCTAGTCTTGTGGTGCTCATGTTCTTTATTCTCTGTTTATTCTTCTAAATGCTGCCGTGCTTTGTTAAAAACAAATTAACAGTTCCAATCGTGACCGTTGTAGTTTTGCTGCTGAGATTTAACAATGAGTCATTTTGCTGTTTTTATTAGATCTTTGATGATGCGTACAAGTCCCAGCTCAGCTGTGTTGTTGTGGACGACATTGAGAGACTCCTAGGTGAGTTAGGGCAGTGGGGAGTGTGTTGTCGTGCAGAAATACTGAAATATTTGCAATATTGAAATATCGCAAACCAGAAGTGGTTTGGAACCATTTACTTTGGGAGCTTTGAACTGCTTTTTGTTACAGCGAAGTGGTTTATATGTGCAACTGCTTAATGGGCATTAAAATGCATTTTTCGTTTCAGATTATGTTCCAATTGGACCACGGTTCTCTAATCTGGTATTGCAAGCCCTTCTCGTACTGCTAAAGAAGGCCCCCCCTCAGGTAAGAAAGTAATCGAGGAGGGAGATGCCTTATTCCTGTAATAATTTTGACAGTGGAAGGCTTTGTGTCTTGCTGATAACTGCTGTGCTGGCAGTGGTATTAGTGCTATTGTCTCTGATTCAGTCAAGTTAATCCTAGCCTGCTGCTGTTCATTCAGTTAGACATTTCTAGGATAACCACAAAGGATTCATCGTTAATTATCTAATTATTCAAGGGTGAATCTTACTGAGTTAGTCCTAGAAATACTAACAAAGGAAACAGGTTAAACCTTTACTGTGTAAACTTCAAACAAGCAAGCAGTCTGCTTTCTGATTTAACTGAGGAGCAGTTCACTCCAAATCGATCCCTGGCTCAAACATGTGCTCCCTTCTTATTTAGAATTGATTTCTGAGTAATGTAGGATTGTGGATGCTAGGGTTTTAATTTGTTCTTAACTCAAAATTATCAGGTGTTAATTAAAAAAGGTGAGTAAAGCTCAAGATTTTACATCTCTTTCTGGCCCTGTCAATTTGTACTTTCTGACTTGATGAGATTTAAGAACATCAGAAGCAATAATGTTTCTGAAGCTTGCACTGAAGGAGACAAGCATGGAGGGACGCTTCTTTTTTGTTTGCCATTTTTCCTGTCATTCACTAGAATTCTGCACTGTGTGTGAAAGTATCTGCATGAATAAGTAACATGCTAACAGGAAAACCTTGAAAGTTGGTGTCAGGTGAAAGTAGAGAAACACAGCTGGCTGAACTCTTTTTTTGTCATTTTTAATATCCTGGAAATAGTTACGTATGCATGAGTATTGTTTTCATTAGATACTTTGGTGAAAAGACCTTTCAAATCTAGAACTTTGAACTAAATTGTAATGCCACAGGCCCTGAAGTTCCTCTTGTGGCTGTCAACCTGGGAGAACAAAGATTTCTCCCAGTGAGCTGTCTGTGCCGTGTGAAGCCTCTAATATCAAACTTGGATTCTGTTATCATGTAAGTTGGAACAGAAAAGCTGGCTGTATGCAGCTGCACAACCTCATTTTTGATTGCTGTAATCTCGTGTAATCATTGACCTATTGCTAGGTATTGCCATAGCACTAGGAAACGATTGTTCCCATAGATCAGCAGGAAAAAATGGACTACTGAGCCAAATCATGTTCTAAGGAACTCATAATATTAGGCTTTCCATTTTATCACTGCCCTCTGAATGTATTTTGCTGCTTAGTTGCACTTTTTGTTGGCACCCAAGCCTCCCTGAAAGCAGGATGCCGGGCTTGAAGCACTCAGATATTTGCCAAGTTTATGCATGTTGCTAGAGATTTGTACTTTGCAATGTTTGAAATGCCCTCAAGGCTGGAAGACTTTGGGTTGACAGCCAATATTATGGTGACTTAAGCCATAAATTGTTGGAGAGTAGAGAGTTTTCTGAGGAAATGTCACTGTTTGATTGATGCTTTTTTTTTTTTTTTTAAGTGCCCACTATTGGCTACTGTAGAAATTCGGACATGAGGTTAGAAGGGCCTTTTGTGCTGACCTAGTTTTGCCGTTCTGATCATAGGGCTCTTTCTAGCATGTTTGTTTCTTGTGAGCTCTCTGTGATAACCATGTCATCTGGGGATTATTTTTTTTTCATTTAAAAAAAACCACAACTGTGTATAAGACGTGGATTCATGCAGGAAAAGGCCAAGAGTTTTCTGCTGTGAACCTTTATTGTGAAAAAGATTGAATGTGGGCAAGGAGACTCGTAAGGCTTTTAAGCTCAAATGAGAAACCCACAAGGGAGATAATACCGCTGGTTAATCATTGCCCTTCTAAGATCCCTCTGAGATCACTAGTTCCCTTGGGGAGCAATTTATTTGGAAGTAATGGCTGGTTTCAAGGGTTTTGGTTGTAATTTGAGATGCAGATGCATGCTTTAAATGTACATGAGTAGCATCAGTGGTACTAACCTGCTCCATGAGGTCAAACTGACGCAAATCTCCGTGGGACTGGGGTCATGGTTTAGGTTCATTCCTCATTCCTTGTAAAAACAGTGTCCTGGCTCATACCATACACCATACGTGTCCCAGTGCTGGGAGATCTGTTGGCAACGTGCTGGGGAGGCAGTACCTGGCCTCCTTTTCTGTCAGTAGTCAAAGGGGCCCAAAATACAAACGCAGGTGAATTGAAAAGCTTAAGAACGGGAACGACAAAGCAGTTGAAAGTGCAAGCAAGGAATGAGTGGGAAGCAGAGAGCATTCCGGCAGTGCAGCTTTGCTGCTCCCATCTTTGTGGCCCAGATTATGTATTCACACAGTGTTGTCACATCACTTGCAGAGTACACTTAATGTGCAAGCAGCTTCCTACAATTACTGTAGGCTATGTGTGTAAGAAGAGCATTTCTGGGATGATATCTTATTAATTATGCATTGAGGTATATGTCTCTGTTAAATTGGTTTATGAAAGCTGCTTCCCAGATTCCCTTCTTCTTATTGCAACTATATTATTTCAGCGTGGTGTGTGAAGGGCACATACTCGAACCTTCTGTTTTTCTAGCTTGTTTTTACTTTGCAGAAGTTTTGGGATAAACACGTTAGACTTTAAAAAAATAAATTAGAAACGTTTGTCATTTTGCTTTAAATTCCCAGTCACTGCTCATGACTGCTAGTTCCTCTGAGCAGTGCTTAAATAGTGGTATCTATTACTCGTTCAAGAAGACTGAAAAACATTGCATTTTGTTTAGCATCTTTTTTTAAACCAATTAAAAAGCTTTTCTAAAATGGACTGAAGAGAAGAAAATAAACCATGTTCTCTTGGGTCTTTATTTCAATCAAGTTTCACTGTGTTGTGCAGGAGAAGAGACTGGGGGGGATAGAAAAACTGAAAAGGACTGTCGCAGCGGGGAGCCAAGCGGGAGAAAAGGACTTCTCTGAGAACTAAGCAGCAGCAGCTCCGAAAGCCGAAGCTGCTTCATCTACATGCAGAGTCACACAAGGCATGGAGACGCTCACCAGCCCCACAGAGGTTTCACATGTGCTTCCCTGCTGGTTCCTGTGAAAAGCTAACAATTGGCTCAAAGGGTGAAAGACCATTGCAGCATCCCCTCGCTAAGCTGGACGTACAATTTGTGCAGTGTTATGAAATGTCTGGCTTAGCAAGATGCTCTCGAACACTCTTGTGGATGCCCTTCAACTGCTCCCAGAGGCCCCCAGCCCCTTTCCTCTCCGGGACACAGGAGGCTTTTGCAGATTTATGAAAGTTGACGGGTGAAAGGGGAAAATAATCTCCTTGTTTGATATAATCCCACATACATTCCCGATTCCACATCACTTGGTGTGAATTGGAAGCAACTCCAATCAATAGAGATGTTACACTTACACCTGTAAACCTGGGGAGCTGCATTTTCCCCCATTACGTGTGAAGAATCTCAAAACATATGCTTAAAAATATAGAAGGGGCCAAAGTTGAGTGAGCAGCCAATGAGTATCCAACAGAGGCACTTCAGTATCCACCAGCACTTGACTGTAGAGTATTTTAAGCTCCCTTTGCCTGGGGCTGGTGAGATGTGCTGAAATGATGTAATTTGAGACTCCGCTGACATGCTGGGACTTCATTTGCTTGTAGCAGTCTATGAAATTCGTTTATATTCTAGTTTGTCTTAGGTAGTCAATACAATAATCTGGTGCCTGTTAGGAAGTGAGTACTGAGTTAGAAGAATAAATCTCGTAATGCTTGAAAATGTAGTCATTGAAAACTACTCCCTTTTTTGAACTTTGACTGCCATAGTTGTCTGGTTATGTCCTTTAGTCAGATAAAATCCATGTAGTAGAGAGATGAAATCTGGGGTTACCCCAGTTTGCCCCCACTGCATTCTAGAAAGTTGCACATCTACGTGCTGGGGATCTCCTTGGCAGGATGGAGGGAGCCTGGGCTTCCAACTGAGGCACCTCTATTGCCTAAAAACAGGTAGGAGGAATCCAGACTTCGGTGGCGTGCTTGTATCTAATCTCCATTAATGGAGGAACTAGTCCTAAAACTGCCCTGATAACGAGTGTGAAATCAAATGATCTTAAGCTGTTGAAAAACCAGTTCCTTCTTACTTGGTAGTTATGCCTAATTTTTGGAAGTTCACCTTGAGTCCTGATGTTTTACAGGCCAAACGTGGCACATGGCCTTTGCGATGGCTGCTGTAGAAATTAAGGATCAAAAAAGTCAAGATTTCTGAAAACAGGGGCAATTTAGCAGTGCATCTTCATAGCAACAATAAATCCACTGATACGCGGTGGTGGGTTGTCACTGCAGAGCAATTGGCTGAGGTCAGCTTTTGACAATTTGGCCTTACGGCTTTGCATGCTTTCATGGTAATGCCTGGGGCAAAACATTTCTGACTTGTAGGTTTTCCAGTTGTTTGCTGAGCAAGTTGCCTGAAACTTTGGAAAGTACAAGGGACTCCTGACACTTAATTTTCTTTTAGTAATTGGTACAGCAGAGATTACGCTTGTTTTACAGTAACTGGTTTTCCAGTGGTTGAAGTTCAGAGGCAGCAAGTTGAAGTGTGCGTCGTTAGAAGAAAGCAGGGAAAACACATGCTTTGTGTGGAGGAGTTAAAGACTTGAAGTATGGTTTTGCAGTTTAGCCCTCTGTTCTAATGAGTTTTCTACCCGTGGGTCTTGAGCGTGGATACTAACGGTTGTATGTGAAACCTGCAGGGGGTTCAGCCCTCTCTTAACTTGTCCTGTTACTTTTGAACCATGTTACGCTTTTGAATTCTTAGCGTTGGTATTGTTTGCGTTGAAAGGAGCTGTATGGTGAAAGTGAGCATCCTTTTGTTCGGTTTAAGACAGATGCACGATGATTTTGTGTAGTGCTGTGTAGTTTTTATGATGACAAACAGCAGTTTTACCCCCTCATCTCCTCCAGTGCAGCACCGCTGATTTTACGGACCTCTCTGTTTACCCTCTTTCCGTGTCAATTTACCAAGAGTCTATTTATGGAAGTTATTCCATGTTTCTCCATATCCTCATTGCTTTCCTCTGATTTCTCCAGCTCAGTGCTGTGTTTGAAGTGACAAGGATTGCGTACTGTCTGTGCAGTAAGAGCACCGTGGATTCACACAGTAGAATAATGACTTCTGTTTTTCTCTTTTCCCATTCTAACAGTTTTAAAGTGTTTGCACTTTGAGTAATGCTTAGCACTGAGCTGACGCTTCCACAGAACTTGCCACAATGACTGATTCCAGTGGCTTTCCTAAACTGTAATAAGTCACTCAGTCATTTTTGTGTGTCCAGTAATTGTCTGCTGGCCTGATTTACAGCAAGTTTGGGATTCATCTGAATAAATGTGGCCATAGCAAGTTTGGTTTGCTACAGCTGAACTAGTTGTTTAGAGAACAGATTGCTGTGTGAGCCCAGAGCTGCTCTGGGAGGAGGTAAATGTCATCTGGGCTTCGTTAACAAGAAGTATAGAGAATGAAATCATCTGTAGAAGCCTGCAGTTAGAGTAAGTAGAATTTGCCTCACTGATTACATTTCGTATAGAAATGTACCTCTTCTGTTTTCTAAACGTTTACGTCTTCTTCTGGTGAGACCTTTCAGTCTCTAATGAAACTTCTATGGAGACTCCATTTTTGGTGTTACCAAGTGTGTGTTTCATCAACGCAGAAGTTGCTCAGGTAGCATCCTTCACATAGTTAATGTGCAAGCTTGTTACTCCCTTGACCAATGTCTCATCTGCTGTGCCATGAACAGTGCACGTGCTATTAGCTGTACTTTGGGAACAGAAACTGCCTTGCTGGGTGCAGCTGAGCATTTGTTGTGGTGTTTGTTTTTCTTTGTGTGTTTTTTTTTAATACAGTGCTCATAGTCCATGTGAAACTGTTACTAACACCTCCCTTACCCAAGCTGTTCTGGATCCTAAGAGTTGTGTAGGTTTCACATGCAGTAAAAAACATTTTTTTTTTTAAAACAACTGCTGTAGTTTGTAAAGCAGATCAGTCTTGGTGGTATAGCTTTGCAAGAGGGGGCTGGTGCATCTTCTGGTCCTGGTTCTGTTCTAGAGTCCATCTTTGACTTCCTTTGTGTCTTGGTACCTTACCTGTATAATGAGAAAACTGTTTGAAGGTGCCTAACAGCATACATATGTCTTGTTACGCTTTATTTATTTTTTAATAAGATGGCAAGATTTAGGCAGAAGTTGTTTACTGTGAGGGTGGTGAGGCCCAGGCTGCCCAGAGGAGCTGTGGGTGCCCCATCCCTGGCGGTGCCCAAGGCCAGGCTGGATGGGGCTGGGGGCAGCCTGGGCTGGGGGCAGGGGGCCCTGCCCAGGGCAGGGGTTGGAATTAGATGGGCTTTAGGGTCCTTTCCAACCCAACCCATTCTAGGATTCTGATTCCTCCTAATGGGGCTTATAATTTTTACTGACACGTACATCAGATATGTCAGTATTATTTATAAATTGAATAAAAACACGGAGGGCAGTGTGCTGTAGAAGAGCCATGAAGGCAAAGTAAATCAGAATGGAGATGAAACTGTCTCCATCAAATCTGCTGATAAGCTCTGTTTCTGCATTCCTCTCATGGAAGATTTTAAACATGCATCAGTTCTGCTGTCACATGTGCTGTTATCCCAAGTATATCTTAGCAAGTGGAAGGCACCTTTTAACCTTTTCCTTGGGTGGTAACTTCAGAGCAAATGTCAGAGGCACTCCGTAGTGTCTGTTATCACACTTCTGCGGTGCACGATCAGACAAGGATTTTAGTGTCCTTGGAGAACTCATTTCACACAGCTTCCAAGCCTGCGTTTAAAGTCTGTTTTACCGGCCCCTTCCAAAGATGAAGACCACTGAAATTTTCAGTGTGTGTAGGTGAAAAGTTTGTCTGTTGCTGAGCATCATTTATTCTGCTCAGTCTGACTTCTTCAGCTGAGAATAAGAACCTGGTGGGGGTTTTGTAATTCCTCAGTTTATGCTCCTTGGAGCAGCATAGGTTCAAATCCCACTTGCTTACTCTCCACTGAGGGCATAGTTTTGTCATCTTCACGTGTGATCTTACTGAATTGCTCAGACCTGGCTCCAGTTTGTAAAAGTGATAAAATATTTTTCTTTAAAAATGTTTCCCTGGCTATAGAACGACCATAAAAAAGGAAACAAAACATGCAGTTTTAAAGCTTTAGACCCGCAGAACAGAGGAGAAGCAGCAGCCTGCCGAACTGTTGTACTTTGCCACGCTTTCTGTGGATGTCATATGCTCAGGGCACCCTACAGGTATTTTTGAACACTCAGACCTTGTTCTGCTTGCTCTGCTCCCCAATTTTAAACCTGATATTTCTCTCGTCAGCTCACAAATTGGCTGCTTTTCCCCATTACTTTTTTCAGGTTGTTCCTGTCTAAAGAGGTGACTGAATTGTGAGTGCGGTACCTCCTGAGGTGTCGGCAGTGATTCCTGCACAGCAGTGTTTCCCTGACTGCGCCTTTGTGCAAAGCTTGTGTCCTGGGGCATGCTCTGGTTTCAACCTGCCAGACATTTCTTCCTTGTGCTGTCTTGAGCTAAAAACAGACTTGAAGTGAGCACTTGAGTTAGTTACCGGTTCTGGGGCTTTCTTATTGTCCATCACCCAAAGCAGGAGCGTAATCTGCCCAAACAAAAGGTCAGTGACATACAATGGCAGTCAGGGAAAAAGCATTTGTCTGGCTGTGAAGATGCCTGGTCTTCATCAAAGATGTATTAAGTTTAAATAGGTTTTCATCCTTTGTCAAAGGAATGCAAAGCACTTTGACTGCTCTCTAGGGATGGTTTTTGTTGGTGGTTTTTTGTTGTTGTCTCTTTTTTTTTAACAATCACTGAGCAGATGTTTTGTGTCCCAAAGTCAAATCTAGAACTTTGCTCTTTGGGTCCGAGCACCAGCTCAACCTCTGTACAGCAAATGAGAAGGATACTGGGCCAGCCAGGCATCTTCTTAGCCTGTGGGCTTTTTGTGTGCTGAGTTGGACTGATCACTGATAGCTGATACGCTAAGGAGAGCCTTCCATCAGCCATCATCAGTCAGTGTCTGAGCACTGGGTGGTGACGTACGCATGGCATATGCAGGATGGACCAGCAGAAGTTGGTTTTCATTGGCAGTTGATGTTTTCTGTTCTTTGCTCCCTAACTCTGTTATTCATAAACCCTGTTATTGCACAGGCCAGCTTGGAATTGGTGTGTGCTCTCTTGGTTTGAGCTTGGAGGCACCAGACGTAGTACTGTCCTTTTATGCAACCACACTGGCAATGAGAAGTCTTCTGAACTTATGGCAAGCTTTGCTATTAAAGTGTGAGTTGTAAAACCATTGGAACTGTCAGTACAGTGGCAGAGATTGTCACTAAACCCACAGGACTTCTTTAAAAATAAAAATGAAAAAGAGGGGAAAAAAGAGACGATGATCCTCTGAGAAGTCATCTGTAATTGAGCTTTTGGGAGTGGAGCTTTAATCATGCTTTTAAATTTAATGAGGATTCAGCTATTTATAATGACAAATTTAGCAGAAAAGGTAAGATAGGAAAGCTGTGAGTATTGGTGGGTTCTGTGTACCTTGATTTTTGGACTCCATTGGTGCAATTACTCCAGACTTCTGGAATCTGATCCTAGTCTTGTATGATGGATGTTGACAACTTCCACTTACTGAGAGGTGTAATGCTATTAATTTTATTTTAAGTGGTGTTTTTAAATGGCCATTTTCTATTTTTAATTTTTCTTAGCTGAAGCTTTCCAAGGTTGGTTCCTCTCTTCTTTTGCTTCTCCTTTTGTGATACTTACTCTGTTGTGTGGACAGGGTCGCAAGCTTCTCATCATTGGAACCACCAGTCGCAAAGATGTCCTGCAGGAAATGGAAATGTTGAATGCTTTCAGCACCACAATCCATGTGCCCAACATTGCAACAGGGGAACAGCTGATGGAGGCTTTGGAGGTGAGAAAAGTTAATGGATGACAAACAATCTCAAAACTTGATGGAATTGAATAATTTTCCGGTAGATCTGCATTTAGGAATGCTGTCCCACTTAACTGTGTCATAACAAGTATAAAGCTTCTCTGAATTACTTTTGCATATGATAAATGAAGGCAAAATAAGAGAACAGTCGATCTAGGAAAAAAGTTTGTGGAGTGGATTGAAAGATTTGAAGGATATGGAAGTGGTTAGTGAATATCATTGGGATACTTAAAGTGGAGGGTGCTAAGCTTTCATGAACTGGAAAGTCAGATGAAGGTGATTGGTGCTGAAGATATAGATTCTTTGTAAATCTGCGCTCTAAATGGCTTATTCTATGCCATAGGGGTAATTGTAGTGAAAATTGAAGGCTGTTAAAATAAATTTAACAGGCACATCTTTTGTGCAACCTGTTACCGCCGTGATAATATCACCAAAGCCTGAAAGATAAAGCTGCTCTTGTAGCGGGTTTGAAAACTTACTGTGACTTGAGTTCCTTCTAGACTCTAATCTGAAGAAATCCTTGAATGAGTCATAAAAGCAAATAAGTAACTGGCTGATAAGAGATGCTATGAAAAGAACAATTGTGGAATAAAAGAATTTAAGTGTTTTGCCTTGTCTAAAGACATTGCAACAAGTTGTCCTTCTAAGCTAGAAAATACACACTAGCTTCTTGTTTGCTTTGTCCTGAGTTAGGCAGCATTATTCCTAATGACAGTATCCTGATTTATTTGTTTTTCCAGCTCCTGGGTAACTTCAAAGACAAGGAACGTAGCACCATTGCACAGAACGTCAAAGGGAAGCCTGTTTGGATTGGTATCAAGAAGCTGCTGATGCTGATAGAAATGTCATTACAAGTAAGAATGTTTCTGGTCCAGGAAGGAGTGGGGTAAATATAGCAGTCTCAGGGGTTCCCGCTTGTCTGCAGACTCCTACTTCAGCTGTGTGGTGGGAACCTTTGGATAGGTTGAGAAAAGAGCTTCGGTGAGAAGAAATTTTCAGAACAAAGAAATCTCCAGGTCTTGCTCCATGGAGAGATCTTTAAAAACCACAGTGCCTATAGGCTGTTTAGAGCTGCATTTCAGAGGAGAGCATCTGGCAACTAGAGGGATTGGATTAACTTACCTTTCATGAAATTTCTTCTCTACACCCAGCATGCTAAGCTTGCAGATAGCAATCACTTAGTGTTGCATGTTGTTTTTTCTCCTTTTTTTAAGAAAAAGGTGCCTGTGCAGGTGTATGTGCTCTTTCCCTGAAGAAGATAAATCTGTCAGGCTGTTCAGCTGCTCTTCTCTTTATTTTCCACTTTCAGCACTTTAAAGAAAATAATTGCAGAGGGTAGAAATATGTAGCTCTTAACCCTCCCCCGCACCCATCATCTATGCCTGCAAGCCAGCCATCAAGCTTGTGCTCGACAGTATATGCATGCTAAAAATGAGAGGGTGTAGCATGCAGCCCTAATCCTCTGCGGCTGACATTTCAGCGCCCTTCTGAGTCCTCCCCCCCTCACACGCTCTCTTTTCACATCAAATGGATTTAGTGCAGCTGAGTGAACTGTCCTTAGATCTTCCTAGGAGAGGCTGAGCATAAGCTAAGAGGCATGTAGTTTAGCAGCATATAAGTCATGTATCCCTCTGTTCACTATTCACAATTCTGTTAAAACTTGCACAGCACTAAGGATATGCTCTGACTAGATGTCACCTCAGGGAATAAAGTCATTTATCTAGATTACTTTTTCCTCTTCTTCCTTGGCTTTTAATTCCATACCTACAGGCAAGTCAGTAAGTCATTGCTCACATGTATTAAATGTATTTAAGGGGTGCAGGCCTCAGGGACTGCCTGGCTCTCTTGCAGTCCATTTCACTTAGCCTTGACAATGGATTCCTTCTTCTGACGCGGGATGTTTTCTTTTGCTGCTCTGACCTTAAGTGTTGGTTTTTGTCAAAAGTGAAGGTGAAGGTTATGTAAACTGTGGGCAGTTGTGTATCTGGTGTGTGGGTGGAGATGCTTACCCCAGACTTGTTCACAGCATCGCCCTGTGGCTGCACACCTAGGACACTGTAGACAGGGAGTCTTCAGGCCCTGGGCAGTGCAGACAGGTAAACTGGTGTTGTGCATTTTTTTTAACCAGATAACAATTTTGTAGATGAGCCCATGACCACTCGGGCTGGGAGGAGATGGGCAGAACCCCCGTGTTCAAGCCACTCCTGAAATGTGGAAGAAGTACAAAAGGAAGGGCTGTTACAGCCAGCATAGATGGTTGGTAACCCACCTATGTTACTATACGTGGGTGGCTGGTAGCGATGTGCCTTATGTTACTACATTCAATTTGGTTAAATAGTATAAGGAAGTTAGATACAAAGATGTTCTGTTGTGAAAGATCTGAGCTGTTTACATGTCTCCATCTTCAGAACTGCTATTAATAAAGGAAAGTGACACAGGCTGTCACTAAATAGAAGAATATTACCACGTAATACCCAATTTGGTCTGTTTTTCCAGGAAAGGAGAATTTTATTAGATGAGATACTTGATTTTACACTGAGCTAGAACACGACTTCTAGAAAGAGATCAGAAACCTGAGATCCTTAAAAATTCCAAGTGATGGACAGTGTTTCTCAAAATGCAAGTGATTAGGTCCCGTGGTGAATGAATTCTTTGCAAAAATAGCCTTCCTTCCTTCCTTCTCTGTGGTCACTGAATCTGTGTTTTTGTTTTACTAGACTAGTGAACCTAACGTGTTCTGTATGTAGATATTCTTACACTGTTTTAAATGACTTCCAGTTTGTTTAAAAGTCAAATCTTGCTCAACTTCTCTTGGTATCAATATCTTTTCTTGGAGTATCATAAACCACTGCATTGCTTTGATGCCTTGGGTTGCTTTGTTACCTTGTTTACAAACCTTGTAAACCCACACTTTTTGGCAGCTTGATTTCCTTCAAACTGTGCTAATGTTTTACTTTGCTGTTTACTTTAATGTTGAACTGTTTGCATTTAATGTCATATAGTTTGGTCATCTTGTTTACACTGTGAGTCCTGGAATGATGTTAAGTTCTTGTTCAAAAGAAGTGTTTGATGAATGGATACACTCATGGTCTGCCATGCGAATCCAAAAAAGTTTAGCTTAGAAGTGTCCTTGGCTGCTGTACATGGACCTCTCAATAGTGCTATTGGGTGCCCCTTTAGCTTCACTCTGGCCTAACCCTGCAACCTTACCCTGGGGTGCTGCTGTGTACATGAGCCTTCTTTTTCCACAGCTAGGGGACTGGTTCCTTCTGCTTATTTTGCCTGCCCATCCTGTTGCTCTTGGATTTAATTGTCAAGTCTTGCTCCTTCTCGGACTAGGAACCTGACTGAGCCAGGCAGCTCTCCAGAAAGCCCCTTTTTGAACCTCAAATATTTCCTGATTTGGTAACTTCTGTTTAGCATAAATATAACTTGCATTACAGACAAACAGCTTAGATTATTTTAACATACATGGGAATTTATTTTGAAAATCATCATAAAATACAGTGTATATTATACGAAACAATATACTGAGCCCTATTAAGAGTTTGGATTTTGTGATCGCTTTACAGGAGTACCGTGCTACCCAAGGGCACGCACATCTTGCTGGAGTACCTCTTCTCATGACTGAAGATTTATGAAGTCATAAATAAAGTGCATCTCCTTTGCACTCTGACACCATCTTCTGCTCCTCTCAGGACAGATAAACCTTTTGCTTTCATATCTGTGTTTTTTGAATTAGCTGTTTGATCAAGTTTGTCTTTGCTGCCTCTCAGATCCACGCTTTAGTCTTTTGGACAAGATATTGTGTAGGCAGATGGATGCTGTTGTTTCCAAAAGATTCTGTAGGAGCTCTGTTAGTACAGATAATAGATAAAGTGTTTTACCATAGGCACTTGCTTGTGTCTGAGTGAAATTAGTTGAGGGGGCAGCATCTTTGATGAGGAAGATGGAACAATGGCATTGGTAAATCTGAAGCTGATGGCCTTAGCACACGATTTCTAGTAATAAAAAGATTCATTTGTATAGACCCATCTCAGATTATGTTGTTGTATTTTTTGTTTTTTAACAGAACTATTGGATAGGTCCTTTGTTGTCATTCCCAGCTTGTGATGAGTTTTGAGGATTTATCTGACTATTCCACGGATTCCTAAGGTTGCACTATCTACCTGCATCTTCTTTGCAGGCAGATAGTACTCTTGACCCCTGTGTCGGTCACTGAGATAAGTCATCTTCGATTGAGCCAGGGCCTTTGACTGTTCTGTGTGAGGCTGTCTTTCTGTCAGCTTCGGGCTTTTTGTTGGTGGCCAAAAGTCATGCCTTGTTCCATCTCAGTGTTCATGGTTCCTCAGGTCACGCAGAGATGTGAAAGGTTTTCTCTTTACTCAGTAAGCTGTCTGGTTTTGTGGCGCCTGTAGAAAGTGTCTTGACTCTTCATACACTGTTTTATGCACTAGACTGTTGGCACTGGTAGCCTAAACATTTGTGATGCTTGTACAGATTTTGTCTCTGCTCAGCAATAGTTCTGTATGGAGTACAGGTATCTAAGGAGAGAATTGATGTTCCTCCAGCCATCAAAGCTGACTTTCTCTGGTTTGACTTACTTGCAGAATACTTAGAACCATGGTATCATTCTGGTTGGAAGGGGCCTCAGGACATCATCTAGATCAAAGCAGGGTCAGCACTGAATTCAGACCTTCATGATATGTTCATGATAACAATTCACGACATCAGACCTTCATGATATGTCCATCTCACCAGCCTATATTATGTCAACAGTTTATGGGAACCAGGCCCTTGTGGCTCCAACATGAATGATAAATTTTAGTTTTTGGAGTATTGCAAGCAAGGCAATTCTTCTTCACAGTTCATTTGTCCAGCTCTTCTAGTTTTCTCATGGATAATCTGAGAGTTTAGATCATGTGAGAAGTCAAGTCTGAGGACTTGGTGGGCTGCCACTTGAGTTACTCCTCTGAAGAAGCCCTTTCTTTTAGAAGTGGGCATCTTTACTGCCAGTATCTACGAAAATGCTATAGGTCTTACCTGAGAAGGTCAAGGATCCTTCTCACATGCACTTCTCTACTCCTGGTCGAAGATCAGATATAATTCATCCTTCTCAAATTCCTTCCTTTTGCCGGCTGTCTTTAAATTTGTTGAGAGAGTACACCTTCTCTCTCAGGTAGTTATTTTTGTTTAAACTTGGTCTTGGCAGCTCTGGCTCCCAGGCTTGCTTTGGCTCTCTGTGTAACTTCAGGTTTCAGCCAGTTTTGATCTTCCTCTCCAGGACTTGTATCGAGTGCTTTACCAAGCTCCCAGCTCTGCCTCGCTGTGCTGGTGCTGTCTGGTTCTCTAGGAGAGACTGTTTGTGGCCGCCTGCCCTTTGAGTGACTGCTGCTGAGAGCAGTTAGGTACTAAACATCTGAGCTCTACTAATTGAGCCCAATTCCCACCATAGCATTTTTTTCCATCTTTGTCTAATCCAACACCCTGCTGTAAGCATGATCAACTAAAATAGGGTTCTCAGGGCTGTGCCCAGTTGGGTCTTGAATATCTGTCTCCAAGGATGGGCACTCTGTAACCTCTATGGGCAGTCCCTGACAGTGCTGAATCACCCTCAAAGTAAAAAGCTTTCTCTTATGTTTACATGGAATTTCCTGTATTTCAGTTTGTCCCTGTGATCTCTTGTCCTGTCAACAGGCACCACGCAGAGTCTGTCTTCTCTACTCCTTCCTGCCTTGTCTTTCTGCACGTTGATAAGATTCACCCTGAGGATCCCAGTCCTGAGCCTTCTTTTCTCCAGGGTAACCAATCCTAGCTCTCACAGCCTGTCCTTTTATGACAGATGCTCAAGTCATCCTTGTGGCCCCTTGCTGAACTCTCTCCAGTATGTCCCTGTCACTCTTGTACTAGGAAGCTCTGAGCTGGGCACTGTGCTCCAGGTGTTGTCTCACCAGTGCTGAGTAGGGGAAAGAACCATCTCCCTTTGGTCTGGTAGCAAGGCCCTTCCTGACATAGCCCAGGATGCTCTTGGCCGTCTTTGTTGCAAGGACCTGTTGCTGGTTCATCTTCAGCTTCCTCCAGAGCCCTCTGGGCCTTTGCTCAAAGCCACTTTCCAGCCCCTTGTCCCCCAGCCTCTGCTGTTGCGTGGGGTTATCCTGCCCAGGTGCAGGACTTTGCATTTCCCTCTGTTGAGCTGCATGGCATTCGTGGCAGTTGGTATCTCTGTGCAGTTGAGGTGCCCGAAGGAAAGCACCACCACTGGGTGCGTCAGTCACAGCTCCTGGTTTTGCCCTCTGCAAACTTGCTGGGGGTGCACTCTGTCCCTAGATCCCCCTCACTAATAAAGAGGTTAAGCGGTATTGGATCCCGCACGGATGCCTGGGATTTACCACTAGTGACTGGCCTCCAGCTGGACTTCATGCCACTCATCACAACCCTTGGAGCCCAGCAGTTCAGCCACTTCAGCCCATCACGCTGTCCCCGTTAGTCTGTGCGTCAGCAGTAGATGGCACTTGCTTTGCATGGCCACCTGGAGTTGTGGTCACACCTCTATCAGTGTTAGCCATTCTGGGAACATCCAGAACTAAAACAAGAGAAGTGGTTCAGCTGTCACAGGATAGATGGGGTTGGAAGGGACCTCAGGACGTTATGTGGTGCAGCCTCCTGCTTAAGCAGGGCCAGCTACTTGGTCAGGCCAGAGTCATATGGATGGAGAAGATCTGAGGCCATTTGCCAGGTGAGAGTCACAGGCTTAGTCTTATAGTCTGGGATTATAGGTGTGGATTCCTCCAGAGAAAGGGCATTTTGCAGGTAAGCCATGTTCGGGATGTGTGGCTCATGGGGCGCACACTTCAGTTGTCCTCAGTCCTTGTGACAGAAACGAGAGAACAGAAATAGTGACGGGTCTGCTGTCCCTCTGTGGCCAAGTGTCAGCTGGGAGAGATGGCAGAGAAGAGTTAGGCCAGAAGGGATACTACAGACACCATCTTTCTGGCTATGTGGCACAGCGGTACCTTTCTTAATGCCCGTGTATCACACATTTCAAACACTGCTTTAGGTAGTAGGGAAGCCTTTCATTTCTTCTAGAATCCTGAACATTGCATGTTAAAAACCCAACTTAGTAGCTCAGTAATCCTCAGTAAGTTCTGTTAAACCAACTCGTTTCAGTGAATTTATTTTTCTGATCTAAAAATAATTCATAGTTGGTATTGACCTTGCTGAGATATTTCAAAGTGATAGGAAGTTACAGATTTTTGGCTTTTCTTAGCACAAAGCAAAAATTCTCCTTAGCTGTTTCTTTCCTGCCTGCATCATTGGTAATGCTGTTGTTTTAGGATTTATTTTCTTCCAGGTTGTTTTTAAAGATATTTGTGTTGCCCTCAATTGCAGTGGTCATGGCTTTAAATAGATGGCTTGTGCACATCTAGAATTGGTGGAAATTTTCCTTTAGGGATTTAACATGTGATATAGGAGTTAAATTCCCCTATTCTGCATCTTTTGTGGGATGCCAGGGTACACACTCAAAGCGTTTGCATGTTGTATTTTTTCCTGTTTATTTTTTATTTATTTCTTAGGTTTTTTTTCCCCAATATAAGTCCCGCTTTTACTTTGTAGTAGAGCACTTGCTTGTTTATTACCAAGTGGTAGAGTTGGAAAAGCTTATAACAAGTCAACTTGATAGTACCATTCACTGACTGTTTTAAGAATGAACCCACTTTATTTTTGGCAGTGTATTAAAGATGCAAGGGGTTGCTGAAGATAGAATATACAAATATAAGCAGGACTTGGAGCTTCTAGGCCAAACGAACTGCTGCAATACAATACTGTTGTCCCTCAGGGGTCTGTCTTGGGACTGGTGCTATTTAATATCAGTGACATAGGCAGCGGAACCGGGTGCATCCTCATCAAGTTCGCTGTTGATGCCAAACTGAGCGGTGCAGTTGATACAGCAGAAGGAAGGGATGCCATCCAGAGGGAGCTGGCAAGCTTGAAGATGGGGTCCTTGTGAGCCTCATGAGGTTCAACAAGTCAAGTGCAAGGTGCTGCACCTGGGTCGGGGCAATCCCAGACATGAGCACAGACTGGGTGAGGAACTCATTGAGAGCAGCCCTGCTGAGAAGGACTTGGGGGTTCTGCTGGATGAAAAGCTCGACATGAGCCAGCCTTGTGCACTTGCAGAACAGAAGGCCAACTGCATCCTGGGCCGCATCAACAAAAAAGCGGCCAGCAGGTGGAGGGAGGGGATAGTCCCCCCTCTGCCCTGCTCTTTGTGAGACCTGCAGGGAGGTTGGACCTAGGTGATCTTTAAGGTCCCTTCCAACCCAAGGTATTCTCTGATTCTGTGAACACAAAGATACTCTGAGTACCAAGTTTACAACTTCCAAATGTTTATAGTGCTAACTCGTGGTAACCTGACCTTGATGAAGGAGGGATTTCAGAGTGAAATCTTCAGTACAATTTCAGTCATCTTCAAGAACAAAACTAAATAGAGGATTCTGTGATTCCTCAGGTTTGTCCCATGTTTTTCATTTTTGTATCTTGGGGCAGTCTGTGATGGTCTTCCACTTCGGAGAGGATAATCAAGCTCATGCGTCAGCACAAAGGACTGGTGCAGTCACAAACTGTCTCCTGATGGCAGCCTAGATCTCTGCCTCCTTTGCAGCCTTTTTTCCCACTTCCCCAGCATGGAGATGGAAACAACAGGGGAAAGGCAGGATTGATCTTTACGGGGTTGTTGTGGTTCAACCCGGCCGGCAGCTAAGCACCACACAGCCATTTGCTCACCCTCCCTCCTCCCTCTCTGGGACTGAGGGGAGAATCAGGAAAGTGAAGCCTGTGGGTTGAGATGGAGATAGTTTATTAGGACAGAAAATAATAAAAGTGATGATAATAGTATTACTACTACTACTGTGTACAAACAAGTGATGCACGATGCAATTACTCACCACCCACTGACCGATGCCCAGCCTATCCCCGAGCAGCCGGTGCCCCCACCCTGGCCAGCCACCCCTCTGTATTGTTTAGCATGACCCCATATTGTATGGAATACCCCTTTTGGCCACTTTGGGTCAACTGTTCTGAGTTTGTCCCCACCCAGCTCCTGCTGCACCCCCAGCCTGCCCGCTGGCAGGACAGAGCGAGAAGGTGAAAAGTCCTTGGCTTAGTGTAAGCACTGCTCTGCAACAATTCAAACATCAGTGTTTTATCAACATTAGTCTCATCCTAAATCCAAAACACAGCACCCTACCAGCTACTAGGAGGAAAACTTAACTCTGTCCTAGCTGAAACCAGGACGGGTGTTCCTGGTTGATGCAGCCACAGCACAAATTGGTACTGCAAGTTCTGATGGCCTCGTGCTGTTATTCAGCTTTCCCTAGCATGTACGGCTCCTCTCTGGTACTTTGCTGCTGGAGCTGTAAGGAGGAAGGAAGGCAGAGGAAAAGTGGGTGCATCTTCAGTCCCTTCTGCTTCTGACTTTAATTTATGCTGCCCCATCTCTGGCAAATGGCAGATAGAGGCAGACTTAGTGTGTGCCTGGCTTGTGCTGAGCCAGGCTAGAATCCTCTGTGAGGGATCATAGAGTCATTAAGGTTGGAAAAAACCTCTAAGATCATCTGGTCCAACCATCTCCCTACCACCAATGTCACCCAAGCACCACGTTCCCAAGCACCACGTCCATCCTGTCCTTGAGCACCCCCAGGGACGGTGACTCCACCACTTCCCTGGGCAACCCGTCCCAGTGCCTGACTGCTCTTCTGAGAAGAAATGTCTCCTAATTTCCGACCTGAACCTCCCCTGGTACAACTTGAGGCCATTCCCTCTACTCCTATCACTAGTTTTCTGTGAGAAGAGGCCGACCCACAGCTTCCTTTCAGGCAGTTGCAGGGAGCAATAAGGTCTGCCCCGAGCCTCCTCTTCTCCAGACTAAACACCCTCAGTTCCCTCAGCCATTCCTCACAGCACTCGTATTCCAGACCCTTCACCAGCTTTGTAGCCCTTCTCTGGACACGCTCCATGGCCTCCAAGTCTTTTCTGTAATGAGGGGCCCAAAACTGAACACAGTGCTCAAGGTGCAGCAACACCAGAGCAGAGTACAGGGGGATGGTCACCTCCCTGGCCCTGCTGGCTGCACTATTCCTGTTACAAGCCAGGATGCCATCGGCCTTCTTGGCCACCTGGGCACACGGCTGTCTCATGTTCAGGCAAGCATCAGTCAGCACCCCATGATCCTTTTCTTCTGCACGGCATGAAGCTAGGATGAAGCTACTGTGAAGATTGCCATTAAAACAGAAATACTTAATAGAAATGGTTGTGTATGTTTCCAGCATGAGCATGCTACGCTTGTGCTGATCAGCTTTGTCTCTTGATACAGTGCTGTGACTTGACTGCTTACCTGCAGACCTTCTGGACAAGCAGGCTTATCTCTGGCCAGGATAAAGCATGGGCAAGCAAACACATGCATGTTTCTAGTTGTCTTTGTGGCTACCTGGGGTAGCTTGCTTCATACACTAATGAAGACCTGTCTTGTTTGGTATGTAGATGGATCCTGAGTACCGGGTGAAAAAGTTCTTGGCTCTTTTGAGAGAAGAAGGAACGTAAGTACTTTATGTTAAAGCATTGGTTAAGGTTCTATTCTCCGTGCAGAAACAAGGCTGCTGCTTCTTGTTAAGGGTAAACTGCACAAGGGTATATCTGATATCAGTGTTGGCCCCTCCTGTATTTACAGAACTATATATGCGTTCTTATTACAGTTATATGCCTGTTTTTATGGGAGAGGGAGGTTCTGAAGACTTTTTGAGAACCTGCATGCCTGAATTCTTCACTTGTCTTAATTTACCTGTGACTTCTAAAGTTTAAATGAGAGATTGGACTACAATTTAAGTTAAATCAAAAGAGATTGTGCTAGAGTTGAAATCCATCTGTTTATATCAAATCTGGAACTTTGTCTTCTAATGCACGTAGGGCAGTATCTGTGCTGGGGAAACTCACAACAGTATCTGTCTTGGCTACATGTGAGTGAGTGGTGCTTTTATACATGTGCATGCTTTCTTGATGGATTTGGTTTCTTTTGCTAGAGTTCCCTAAACTGAAGATGGACCAAGTGCAAGATCAACAGCTGGAAAAGTGACCAACCTGGAGAATATACACTGGGATCTTTACTCTTCTGTGTTCAACACACTGGACAAAGTGAAATACTCCCCTGTTTACAAGAACCCAATGTGGAATTTGCATGTTTAGTGCAATACGGTATCTTTATTCTTTGTCTTTAATATACAGATGTCATGTGGAAGTGTCTTCTAGAACACTGTGCTTCTGTCTCTGTGCAGGCAAGGCTGCATTCTCATTTGATTTTAGCATGGGGGAAATGTTCTGTAAGTTTTGAAGCTAATGCTCACTTGTGTCCATCATCCACTTACTAAGATAGGGAAAGAAAATGTGACTTCTAGTAAAACCCAATAGTCTGTGGTGAAGGCTTACTAAAGTACTACTCTGTTCTGATTTGATGAACACTCTCTTCAGCGTTTTTCTTTGTCATCCTATGCCTCACTGAACACTGAGGCTGCTAACCCAAAGTCAATGACCACAATAATTCAGCTCTAGAATTTCCTACATGCTAATATCCATTCTTACCCATTTTCAGCCCCAGGTATTTTGTGGCCTGATGAGAGAGAGACTGGCTACTGATATTAGGGACTGGAAGAAGGCAGGAAAGTATGTTGATCAGAGTAGAGGAAACTTTTCAAATCCAGTATTTTAAGGCATTGAAACTTGTTGATTCAAAAACAGTTTTAGAGATGCTGATTATAACCTTGAAAGCTCATTTGTGCAATGTAGATGGCAGTTTGGGCATTTGCAGGCCTCCTTATTATCCCACTTCCCTGCCATATTACCAAAGGATGAAATTCCTCCTTAGAGATGAAGAGGAAGCCAAGCTCTGTGGATACACGAGATGTGTATTGCCATGTTTTTTGCACTGAAACAAAGGAATGTATCAAACTTTGCTATGTGGTCTTTCCCCAGTAGTCATCTTGCATCAATGAGGTGCTGCTGATGACTGCGTGAGGATACTCCCCTCTGGTTCTTTGGCTCCACACGTTTAATAAGGTTCATGGAACATACCTCAATTTGGTGGGGCATGAAATCAAAGCCATTTATGAGATCTTAGTCAGTGTAGCTTCCTTAACTTGACTAGACATGCTGCTGAGGACAAGCAGCTTGTACCCAAAGAGGTGTTCCCAGGGAAGGAGGGTGCTTTACATTCTTTCAGGCCCAAAGGTGAAGGTACTCAAGTCCTTATTGCATACTTACGGCAATCGGAGTATTTTAGTCACTCCACTCTACTTTCTTTTCCTTTGGCAGTGCTGTTGTATTGTGATGACATTGTGAGTCCCAGTGATTATTATTCCTCATTTTGTGTACGATCTTGTGACTTTTTGTTCCTTTCTTTCTTCTGCTAGTCCTAGCAGAACACATTAACTTATATTTCAGAGTAAATGATGTAAACCTTATTGTGTCTGTGTCCAGAACTATATTGATGAATAAATATCTCGTTCAATTGCACATTAATGGATTCAATAAAAAAGCACAACTATTTGTGATGGTCTGGGGGACATCTGTTTCTTTGCTGTTAGTCAAACAGAGGTGTATATGTGAAGAAGATAGGATAGTGATTCCTGGGCTGCTGCTCAGGAATCCAGAGGGATACTAAACACTTTGAACCTGAGCATTGATGGACTGAACAGATCCCAAAGTCTGGATAGCTTGACCACAGGTCAACCTATCCTAAAGGAGTTGGTCAAGAAGACCATTTTAAACCAATCAGTCCATTCTAGTTTTCTGAACCTTGCACTGCTGAGGAAATCCCTAAGATGCATGTATGTGTACATGTGTGATTTATCACTTGAAGAAGACCACGTTGGAAAACCAGGAAGAACTGATAGGCACAACCTGTTGTGTGGGTCTCCATCGAAGGAGTTTCCTGCAGGTGGCGAAAGAGAACGAGTCCTATCACATTTTGTTTAAGATGCTGTGCCTGGGCAAGAGTAGCTTTACGGTGAGAACTATATTGCTTTGAACAGTATTGGCCAAATTCTTCATCGCCTACCTTATCCTGTTGCTGTGGCTTTTTTTTTTTTTTCCCCCATGAACCTTGCAGAAATGTAACTGTCTCACAAACTGAGCTGGTAGGCAAAGGCAAAGATGTTTGAAAGTGCTGGGGTGTCTTTTTGAGAGGGAGAGTGGTGTGGGGAAAGGGATGGGATGGTGGACAAAGCTTCCACTCATAATGCTGTTAAGCACTAAAAGCCTGACGAGGGCAGACTTCTCAGTTGTGTGGATTGTAACCACGCCTCACTGATGCTTGTGTAACTCTGAAGGCATCGCTGCTGCCGCGCTGGAGGAGGTGGCCCTCACAGAAGTGTGCTGTGTCCAGCGTGGTGCAATGAAACAGAGCTAGGAATTGGTAATGCACAAGCAGCGTAATACAACAAGCAAACAGCACACTGCAAGAAGGTGAATATGTTTGGTTTGTTTATAAATTGGGTATCAGTACAGAAATAGATTTATTATTATAAGCCTTGAAATAGGGAATTTAGGACCACTGCTTTTGAAAATTGCAGGCACTTAAAGCATTGATAAGGTGTGGGAGAAGGTGCAGAAACACCCACACAATTATTCACGCACAGGAAAAGATGTTTTAAGTGACAAACTGTGGGTATCAGTCTGTCCAAAAGGTGATTCAATGACAGTCTGCAAGTGCTTTAGTGGGGGGACAATTTGAAGGCTAAAGGCTATTTTAATCTAGTAATCTAGTGGTGTCTGCACGTTATGGGATGCCCCTCTATAAATAAACACCTTAGCAGTCAGCTCAAAAATCTCATCGCTGGCTGCCTTTTGCCATCATTGTCTTGCATTCATGTGACTGTCCCTGTGTGTAAGTAACAGGTGAGGAGCCACCACTCCCATGGATGTCATTGGGCAGAACTTAAAGCACCTTAAGAGGCAAACCATACAAGCTGGTAAGTGCATGTGTTTGTTTGTTTGTTTGTTGTTTTTTTTTTTCCCCTTCTCTTTAATGATGTACCACAAAAAAATGCAAGTTGAAATATATTTTTCTCCAAATATATATATTTATATAATATATAATCTTAGTTAACTCAAGTATATACATTGTATAATAAATAATGCTTATAAAAAGAGAAATTTTCTGAATATAAAATAAAAAAAAATCAACCTCTACAACTTTATACAAAACTTTGGATACAGCAGATTGATGGAAAAAGATCTTCCATTCAGTGCTAGAATACCTGGCTACAGTAAAATAATTACAAGGCAATAAATGTTCTATTTAATATTAAATACCTTTTCTCGATTAAAAACAAAAACAACAACAACAAAAAACCAACACAAAAGGAGTTTTGTTTAAAGTCAGGTACTTGGAGTCTTTCCAGACACAGAATTTAATATATACGTTAAATAGAATGCATGTCAGAAGATGGCTGATTTCTGGAACGTGGAGGTTTCTTAGAGCTCTGCTGTGATCTTTAATTTCAGAAAACTAACACTTATCAGGGTGTTCAAACCCAGCAGCTCTTCATCATGCTCTGCAGAGGAGGAACTGAGAATTTTGGTCCAATCACAGATGTGAGTGTCAGGGCCATGTACTGTGCTCTCTAAGAGGGGTCTTCCATCATTTTATTGCTCTTTGCAGGACAATCTACTACTCCTTCCTGTGGACAAAGAAATGAGTGGAGTAGAAGACACAGCTATAGAGTTTTAGACATTTTTTGCAACTTGTATGTTAAACCACCGACACATGAGAATTTGCATTGGAACATGGTTATGTTGGTCCCCTTATGTTGGAGGAGCCTGCCAAGAAAAAGAGAATTATTATTTTTAATTTCAGTGTTGATACACCAAGAAAACATGAGCCCAAAGCGAGGGGCAATGGGGTCAAGGAGCACCGGTGAGTGGGAAGAGGGACAAATGCTGGTTCTTCTGCACTGGAGTGAGTTATGGGATGCGTGCGGCCACACCTGGGGCCCAAAGCCCTGCTAAAGGCATGGAGCCTCTGTGCTTGATGTGGTCCCCTCATGAATGAATTGCTGATAACTTAAATCCCAAGGGAAGGAGAGGCTCTGCCTGGGATTGTGACTATTCCATACAGATGGATAAAAGTCTCCCTTCCTCATCTGCCCTTGCCTCTCTCATGCTGGATGAAGTGGTTTGAACAAGTCTGTCAGGTGGGAGAAGGCAAGAAGGCTTGTGCAGGTATTTCTTCTTGCTATAGCTTCTGTCTCCTCATCCTGTGTTAATGCTAAATGCTGGTGTAGCAGCTAGCCTGGCAGATACCCCGTTATTAGAGAGATGCTCTGAGCTGGCCCTGGAACATAAAAAGTCATACTAGGGAATGCCTGGTGAATGGGTGCATCAGCGGCGTGCACCTGCCCAGATCACAGCTTGGGCTGCCCTGGAAAGATGACAGCAAAACCTTAAAAATCTTCTCAGCAGCTGCATGGCAAAGAGCACACTGGAGCAGTGGTTTGACCCCATATGAGAGATTGCAGCTTCACCACATGGGCCCTGCTCTTCCCCAGGACTTGGGCCAAATGCTGGTGGAGCAGCTCCGGATTCTGCTTTCCTGCTGTGCTCCTCAGGGGGATCTGGGGAGGTGGCTTTGGAGCGTGGGGAGCAGAGTGAGCTAAGGGGAGACTGGCTGTAAGGCTGTGTGTGTACTCAGGTTTGTTTCTCCAGCATAACTTAGAGCTGGAAGGAAGGGGCCTGGCTGCTGGGGCTCGGCTCCTTCCCTGCTCCTCACCACAGCTGCTGAGGCCAGGCCAGCCCATGCCAGCAGGTGGGGGAACCTGGAGTTGTTCTGCTTTCACCGTGTTAAATTCATTTCCACTTGAAACCCCATATGAACATCTAGGTGGGCCAGACCTGCAGAGGAGGTCAGAGCCGAAAGCTGTGTGTGCTGTTACAGCACATCGATGGCCATGGCTATGCGGGCCTGTGCTGTGTCTGTGCTGTCCGTGCTTCTCCCCAGACAGCCTGTCATGCCAAGCAGCATGAGAAGAGTCAGCAGATAAGTGATCTCATGTGTCTGCGGTGTTGGGTCTAGCCTCGAACTGTCTTGTGTGGGTGAGGCTGGGTGATGCTGTGAGTCCTCTCAGCAGCGCTGCGGCTGGCGGTAGGAGGGTGTCTGCTCCAACCAAATTGGCCAAGAGCACTAGGATTTTTTTCGTGCCATCCTCTGAAGTGTGAGGCCACCGTATAGAGGCTGTTCCCAGGGCTGGTGACTCCCTGGCCGTGCTCTGTAGCAACCTCCCATCAGTTGGAAACCTGCCGATGTTTACTTGCAGGTGTGGACGTCGTAGACACGTATGCATTCCTGGCAACTCACGTAGCAGCACCAGTGGAAGATGCAGTGACACTTCTCCTTCCGTTTCTCAGTTCTGGTGTTATGGCCACGACCACAGCACAGCAGGTCACAGCCGTCGATCCCATGCGAGGTGACATTGCACGTTCTGTCCCTTGTCCCAAAGGATCCTGTCTCTGGGTTGGGCTCGCAAAAATTGGGGGAGTTCTCATAGTAGACCAGATCCCGCTCTGTCGGTGGCTTGAAAAGAGCATACTTGGCCCTAAGAGTTTCTACCCATCCTCGAGATTCCCGGTGCTTTTCAACCACCATCTCAGAAGCACTGTCATATTTATCCTTCAGGTAGTCACCAATGGCCCGAAAGTCAGGCTGGGCCCACCAGCAGGTCTTGACTTCGCAGCTTCCTGAGAGACCGTGGCACTTGCACTTCAGGTGCATGTGGTCCAGAATGGTCTGTCCAGGGGAGAAAAAACAGGCCGTCAGCAGTGGATTACAGTGCCGTGAGCTGGTTTTGAGTCACCCCCCTCTGCTACCTGGATTCAAACATCTGATCTGAGCTTGGTCTGGAAGGCGCAGGGTAGCAGTGAATGCATGGGCAGAAATACCTCTAGCTGGATATGTAGCACTGGAAAAAACACCGCTGAGGTGGGCAGCTGCTCTAATCCTCTATCTAATCCAATCTAATGCCAAGGTCTGATCCTTTCAAGGGAAGTGTTGGGATCCTCCCTGTCCTGTGTGTTGGGCAATGAGAGCCCAGAGCAGTTGAGGGCTGGAGGATGTCTCTGACACCCAGATGTGGACTGACCCCCTTGTCAAGGCTTTGCTACCAACCCTTCCTTGTATGCCCTGAGTGTGCTGGTTTACACTAGAAAAGGAATGAAATTGTGAATCTAGGGTAATTATACTCTCTCTTCCCCAGAAATCTCATCCAAGTGGCTCAACATAATCACTGATTTTTATTATGATTTTAAATGATTATTATTATTTTTTTAACAGGAAACTGGAATCATTTAACACAAGTTAGAGATTTGAGCTCCTTCCACTTCTGTCTACTGTATTATGGAAAAGTGATCTCGAGAGTTTGCTCTAAGCAAGATTTCACACTAACGTGGTTAAAACACACTCAGTTTGCAAACGGCCCTGAGCAGACAGCGGCACAGGTGCCTGCTTACAGCCAGAGTCACCAGGCATGGGCTGGTTGTGCTGGACACGAGGTGTGCTTTAGCTCTTCTTAACCTCCACCTGCAGGTTAAGAAACCTGCAACTGCTGAGAGTGGAAATGCTGTGCCCTGGAAACACCCCTAGAAAGCTCCTGCTTGGGCACCATTGCGGTTCACTTCTGGAGCCAGGCTGGGCCATCCTTGCAGGCACGGATGGCCACCGCTGGGCCTGCTGAGCACTCACCGTCCTGCCGGCCTCGTTATTGTGTCTGTTCATGGCCGAGCGGGCATCTGGCCGGTTCTCTCGAGCGTCTGCGAATTCCCGGGACACCAGTACGCCAAAGTCGGCGTCCTCGCTGCATCCCCCCCATTTCCAGCCGTCTCCTGGAGGCCCTTTGTGGTGGGAATCACAGCCGCAGATTGTGGACGTGCCCTCGGCACAGGAGCGGGTCACAGCGAAGGCCACGCCGGCCGACGCGATGGCGTGGACAAAGGCAGACTCTCGTGTGGCTGGGAATAAAGAGAGCCCATGGGATTATCTATCATGGTATCACTCTTTTTTTTTTTTTTTTTTTTCTTTTTTCCCTTCCCAACATTCTTCAGCATCTTCTAAATCTCATTAAGTCACTAAACATTATTTTACTCATTTTACAATGAACATTTTTGAATGCTGCTGGCTGGCATTGCCCTTTGAAACACGTAGGCAGGAGCAGCAGGTAGGAGAGAAGCGTGGCTCCAGCTCTGTATCACAAGTGAGGTATGTGATCCAGCACAGGGGACCCTGCTTAAACAAAATGATGGCGAGAGCTTAAAGGGCCTCAGGAAAGAGTTACTGGAGTAATTAATAAATACCCTGCTCTAGTGAGAGGTCTCCCTGCCCATGGCAGTGGGTGGGAACTTGAGCTTTAGGGTCCCTTCCAACCCAAATCATTCTGTGATTGTTTCTGGTCTGGAAACCCAAAGAGGACTCAGTGCCTGGAATTAGCCCAAGGGGAGATGAAGTAACTTTTCTACATGCTGAAATGGAGAAAAGGCTCCAGATGATACAGAATAGATGATGGCAGAACAAAGCCTAAGAGCTAATGATTACAGTTAGATGCATCTAGACTGAACTAAGTGACTTTACAGCAGTGGATGCTTATTAGACACCAAAAAATCTTCCTGTCACCACTGAACTCTGTGCACGCTGGCACCAAGATTGTCCTAGAGATGCTGCACACCAGCTTGAACAGCCGTGAGCAAAGAAGACAGACCATGGGGCTGCAGACTGGGGCCCTCCCCACACACTGTGGCTTGGAGACACTGTCCCCATTTGAAATTGTATTTCAGAATTAACCTTGGACTTTCTCGCCCAGAAAATGAGTTCCTGGACAAGGTCCCTTCTGACCTTTTGCAGGCAGCAAGAGAATGTTAAGGTGTTCGGCCTGCCGTGACAGTGACAGTAGAGGCTTTTTCACCTCCTGGTAGGGGACAGACACCAGGATGAGACAGGTTGAGAGCTCAAGATGGGATGCTGGGCCTGGCTGAGTCACTTCTGCTTCAGCTTCACGTGTCGGAGTATCTTTCCAGGCTGAAATGCCCTTGCAGGGTGGCTGAGCTGTTCACCTACACACATTTAACCCACCTGGCTCTGTAGCAGACTAAAACCAGCTGAGGATGTGAAGGGAACCTTGTAGTTGCTCATGAATTAGTGAACAATCCTGGAGGAAATCAAAGCAGATGAAACTCAAGTGTGATGAAGCAGGTGAAATTCTGAGTCTAACTATTGTCGTTCTCCACATACACAGTCACAGTGAATAAATGTTGACAGGGACAAAGCTAGAGAACTCCTGAAAGCACTGAATGCTGAATTAAAGGTTAAATAAAATGTCCAGGATGCCTGAGTAGGCTGGGAGCTAGGACAGGGAGCATGTGTGGATCTTCTGTGCTAAGAAAGAGGAAATGTTTCAGAAGAACAAAGACATACCCGGAATCCACATGAAGATGAAGGTGCAGGGGGTTTAATGAACTGCAGCATCTCTGTCCATCACCTCTTCCACCCATGGCCATGGCAGGGGGACTTTCAAGAGTCGTTCTCTGGTCATTTTGTCCGGTCTTAATCCAGAAAGGACATGGACTTTGGATGACAGCAGCCAAAATGCACATGGGTATGGGAAAGCCACCAAAAGCCATAAAAATACTTACATTGACTTGATGTTTCAGCTTGTTGGCTCTGAACTGGACAGTGAGATTGAGCGCACCCTCAGCGAGTTTGCCAATGACACCAAGCTGTGCGGTGCGGCCCACACACTGGAGGGAAGGGATGGATGCCATGCAGAGGGGCCTGGACGGGCCTGAGAGGTGGGGCTGTGCGAACCCATTGCCCTGCACTTGGGCTGGGGCAATCCCAAGCACAACCACAGGCTGGGTGGAGAATGGATTGAGAGAAGACCTGAGGACAAGGACCTGGGGTGTGTTGGTGGACAAGAAGCTCGATGTGAGCTGGCAATGTGCGCTTGCAGCCCAGAAAGCCACCCGTACCCTGGCTGCACCAAAAACAGTGTGGGCAGCAGGGCGAGGGAGGGGATTGTGCCCTTCTGCTCTGCTCTTGTGAGACCACACCTGGAATCCTGTGTACAGCTCTGGGCCCCCAGCACCAAAACTGCCTGCTCTGTGCCTGAAGCCTGCAAGCTCACATCAAGTTCCTGAAGCCAAGGAGCTGCAGCTTTTCCTTGTGCCCTGAAACCCCTCCAGCAGCCCTGCATGCTGCACTGCGCTCTGTCTGAGCACCACAGCCATTCCTTCCTCAGCCAGTGATAGGTTCCAGAAACATGAGGACCATCTGATTACGATGAGTTGTTCGGGGGAGAAATGAGCGAAGCCCAATATTGAAGTGCACCCCTTAGATGGCAGTGTGGGTGGATCTCCTGAATAGCAAACCCAGAGCAGTAGCTGGCATGAAGCCATCAGGACAGATTTTCTTAGCTTCCTGCTACCAGACAAAACTTATGAGATGTTAGAAGCATCAAAGAAACAATACTATAAATGAATATAGCCCTGTTGAGGTTGTCTCTGGCTGTTCTTGGTCCAAATTGCAGAGCATTTTTTGGAAAAGAGATCTCACAGCTATTCAATTCATCAAGACCTGGTCATGGAGAACTAAATGCAGGACTGACTTCCCTGCATCCCTCATGCAGCTGTGCTGCTGAGGCAGAGGTGAGTGGATTGTCTGAAGAACGAATGAAGAGAACAGGGAGAGGCCACCAAAAACCATTGAAGACCTAGATCTAGCTTTAGATGATGGCAAAGGGGATGGCCTTGTCTGCTCTTAAGTGTACAAATAAATGGCGGCATTTTCCTACCATGTGTTCTTTGAGTTTAATGCCACCTCATGCTGGTGCTCTGACTGATGGCCCTTTGAAAGCAGGCAAAAGTCTAACTTCTTTGAATTTTCAACCTGAATATTTTTTTTAAGCCCAGTCAATTTAGATCCTTTGTTCCTGAGCTCACATTGGTTTTTGCTTCAAGTAGCCTTTTATGGTTCTTGCATTTATTTCATGGTATATTTTTTTTTCAGAGCAAACCTGACATTTTACTATGTTTCAATATTTTTTTAGTTATTCCATAACATGTTGTCTGCTCACTCATCAGCCTGTCTACCCATCTCTGCATTTATTCCTGGGTTTGATTCCTCTCTCGGGAATAGTGAGGAGAAGCAAATGGTTGTGCCCAGCTGAGAACTGTGACATGAATCTTTGCTCCCTGGACTTGGGAGTCTGGGGTCTTGCTTTAGTGACCTGGATGCTCAGCTACAGGGCTATGCTCAAAATGTTTTTAAAGCTTTTTTTTTTTTTTTTTTTTTTTTAATCAAATCAGATAGTATTGTACTATTTCTACTATTTTGAAATCAACAGGAGTTTGACCGTTGACTTCACTAAGGCTGTACTAAATACAGGCTTTTCCAAGCATTTTGAAAGTAATACATTTTTTGGTCACACTGGTTCAAAGCATCTATACTATAGTTGAACTATACTTCCCAGTGGGTCAAAGTCTGCATAGGTACAGCACCCTGGTGAATGACACTGGCGTGCTTTAACCCCCCACAGCATCTCATAAAGATGAGAGCTTCTCCCTCTGGGATAGGGTTGTCTCAAAACATCTCCAATGGATATAGTGGAAGTGCCTACCTCTCTTTGAGTGCTGGAACGGCCCAAGGCAAAATTGGTCTGCCGTTGATGGCCGTTTTCTTTGCCTGTGCTCTCTGCACAAGGCCTTTGTCTCTCTTTTTCCTCTCTGAATTTATGCAGCTAATTTAGCACCTTTTCATAAGTTCTTTTAATCTCCTTCAAAGTGTCTTTCCTTCTGCTCACTTACATTTCATCTTGGCCTCAGACATGGTTTCCAGCCCTATCTTCTGCAATGTGTGCAGTAGGAGAGGGAAGCCATGGGGATGTTTGGATGCTATCTAGGCAGCTTGGAGACCGACTGGCCCAATGTGCAGGAGAGCAGAGTTGTGCTCAAGGTGGATGGTCAGTGGCTGGGATGTTCTGAGTACCACTGCTGATGGATGGTGCCTTGGGTACACTGCAGGAGACATTTCCAGGTGCCTCATGGGTGTAGCTTGCCTGAGTAATCAGGGCAGTATTCAGTGGATGCAGGATGAAACCAGAATTTTTCCCTGACTCAGACCCTGGAGACTGTCCTGTCTTCCCAGAGCAGGGGTCATGCTCTTGCCTCCTGCCCTGGGGAGGTCTTGGTTGTGCCAGTTTTTGCTCCTTGGCCTGTGGTTTTCACTGCTGAGGTGCAATCTAGCTCCTGGAGCATCCAAAAATCAAGCCTCTCAAACTGATCTAATTTCACCTCTTGCAGGCACTAGAAAGAGGCACCTCATGGGTATGTGCCAGCCAAAGAAACACATCTCTGATCTGATGCTGTGAGCTCAGATCTATGATGCCAAACAGTCCTAAATCAGGGCTGCTCAATCCTGTCTTTGCTGGTGGGACTGTGCCATAGTTTTCACTTTCTTTAATTCAAATTCTTCTCTCCTTGCCTCCAATATGCCAGCAGAGATCCAGCTTCTGTCTGCTAAGGCAAAGCCTGTTTTCCTTAGTTATTTTTTACTGCTGCTCATAGGGGGACCACTGGGGGCTGTGGGCCACAGGTTGAAAATCACTGATCTAACCCAAGTTTTTCAGCCTGACAAAGGCTATTTGGGTGGCCTGTGGTCTAAAGCAGATCAGATTAGATGAGCTCGTGAGCCCTTCTGGCCTCAAACCAGGATGGCTTGGGGGCAGAGGGGGAGGACACCAACCACTCTGCTTGCTGACATGCCTTTGCTTTGCACCCTGAGGGTAGGGGAAAGCAATGGGCACAGGCCGAAGAGCCACTGTGTGTTTTGAAGGTCTCTCTTTAAAGAGCGTGGCACTGGGACAGCGGGCTGTGTGACAGTGGCTGTCGGCGCTGCACTGCGGACAGTCCCCATGAGCTCAGGTGGGCCGCACTGTGCTCACTGGGCAGTGGCACAGCGTGCACCGGGGGCCACTCGATGGGTGCCGGACCCCAACCCCTCCAAGCCAGCCCCTGCAAGTGGCATTGGGGCAGGGAGGGGGTGGCGGGGAGCGAGCTGCGAACACAAATGCGTCGCCTTGAAATTCTCCCCTGGGTCTGGGCAAGGAGCCGGGAGAATTTCCCAGAGATGAAATGAGGGAGCAGAGTTCCCAGAACCAAGGGAGGGGCTCGCGAGGGAGGATTAGAGCGATCTTGACAGTGCACCACTGCGACTGTCTCCCAGCCAGGCCCGTTACCTGCTGGGACACTCAATTTGCCATTGTTCCCGCGGTGTCACACTGTATTACCAGCATAATGCAGAATGTTTCCGCCGGCCAGCGTACCCACGGCACAGAGCACTGGCATTCCCCAGGAGCACCTCGTAGCAACGGGGCAATGTTCCCCTGTCCTGCCGTCACCCTCCAATCCCGCCAGCCGGGCTGGGAAATCCCTATTGATGGCTCTCCCCAGCCCCCCGCCACCGGATCAGAATGGCTAAAGGGCGTGTGAATGGTGCAGCAATTTGAAACGACTGCAGTGCTGGGATGGTATCGCTCGCCCTGCCTCACAGTAGGGGAGGAAGCTTAGCTCTTTCTCATCAGTATAAGCTTATTTTTCTCTCTCCCTCTCTCCTTTCCCTCCCCCTCCCTTTAAGCTGTTGAGTTTATATCAAGACGGCCCCTGATCCCACACACCCCTGTTTAGATGCAAATGACTGCAAGTGTCATGGCTGAGAAAAGCCATGGGTTATCTTGGTGCGGTCTGCCTGCCTTTTCACAGCTCGTGTCAGGGGCTTAGCCGAACGCACAAGGACCCCGAAGGCAGCCCGGGCCCAGCTGCCTTTCTGCACCTGGCCCGGCTGCCGTCACGCTCCTCAGGGCCGCGCACGGCAAGCGAAGGACCGGTGGCACCCGCAGCGGGCTTGAGCCTGCCTCAGGGCTGAGGAGCACCCTCTGGAGAGCTGTCGGCATCCTCCTGGAGATGGAGAGTGAGCAAAGGGCGGCTGCTTCGTGAAGAGATGGGGGAAGAGTGGATCCCCTGGTGCGCAAGAGGTGGAGAAGCAGGCAAGGCCACTGAGGCTCCTGCTGAGCTTGGTCCTGCAGGCCCAGCCCTGCCCGCGGCCTCTCCTCCGTCCTGGAGATGGTCACCAGGTGCCTGCGGTGCCATCCCACCCCTTGCGCTCACAAGAGGCTCCTTTTGGGCCCTGTGCTTCAGCCAAAATCCCAGATTTCATCACTAACATGGGGAATTGTTGCTCACTGTCCCAGCACGGCAGTGAGTCACGTGGCTGTTGGCTCAGCCTTGGCTTTGGTTAGGACTTGGCTGGAACAGACATTGTCTTTTAATAAAAACTGACCTTATTTTAAGAAAAAAAGAGAGGGAGAAGAGAGAGAGGGAAGCAGGTTTTTCTTCCCTCTTTGTCCTAAAGCTGCCCTAGACTGCACACCTGCAGTATAAATCATGTCGGAGAATTTGCTTGTAAAAACATGATCTTACCCCAGATTCTGGGGTTGTTTTTTTCCTTTCTTTTCTTTTCTTTTCTTTTCTTTTCTTTTCTTTTCTTTTCTTTTCTTTTCTTTTCTTTTCTTTTCTTTTCTTTTCTTTTCTTTTCT